>OY282641.1:88547072-88916682 GCA_958299015.1 Tetanocera ferruginea | reverse complement strand
TTTATCATTTATCATTTATCATTTATCATTTATCATTTATCATTTATCATTTATCATTTATCATTTATCATTTATCATTTATCATTTATCATTTATCATTTATCATTTATCATTTATCATTTATCATTTATCATTTATCATTTATCATTTATCATTTATCATTTATCATTTATCATTTATCATTTATCATTTATCATTTATCATTTATCATTTATCATTTATCATTTATCATTTATCATTTATCATTTATCATTTATCATTTATCATTTATCATTTATCATTTATCATTTATCATTTATCATTTATCATTTATCATTTATCATTTATCATTTATCATTTATCATTTATCATTTATCATTTATCATTTATCATTTATCATTTATCATTTATCATTTATCATTTATCATTTATCATTTATCATTTATCATTTATCATTATCATTTATCATTTATCATTTATCATTTATCATTTATCATTTATCATTTATCATTTATCATTTATCATTTATCATTTATCATTTATCATTTATCATTTATCATTTATCATTTATCATTTATCATTTATCATTTATCATTTATCATTTATCATTTATCATTTATCATTTATCATTTATCATTTATCATTTATCATTTATCATTTATCATTTATCATTTATCATTTATCATTTATCATTTATCATTTATCATTTATCATTTATCATTATCATTTATCATTTATCATTTATCATTTATCATTATCATTTATCATTTATCATTTATCATTTATCATTTATCATTTATCATTTATCATTTATCATTTATCATTTATCATTTATCATTTATCATTTATCATTTATCATTTATCATTTATCATTATCATTTATCATTTATCATTTATCATTTATCATTTATCATTTATCATTTATCATTTATCATTTATCATTTATCATTTATCATTTATCATTTATCATTTATCATTTATCATTTATCATTTATCATTTATCATTTATCATTTATCATTTATCATTTATCATTTATCATTTATCATTTATCATTTATCATTTATCATTTATCATTTATCATTTATCATTTATCATTTATCATTTATCATTTATCATTTATCATTTATCATTTATCATTTATCATTTATCATTTATCATTTATCATTTATCATTTATCATTTATCATTTATCATTTATCATTATCATTTATCATTTATCATTTATCATTTATCATTTATCATTTATCATTTATCATTTATCATTTATCATTTATCATTTATCATTTATCATTTATCATTTATCATTTATCATTTATCATTTATCATTTATCATTTATCATTTATCATTTATCATTTATCATTTATCATTTATCATTTATCATTTATCATTTATCATTTATCATTTATCATTTATCATTTATCATTTATCATTTATCATTTATCATTTATCATTTATCATTTATCATTTATCATTATCATTTATCATTTATCATTTATCATTTATCATTTATCATTTATCATTTATCATTTATCATTTATCATTTATCATTTATCATTTATCATTTATCATTTATCATTATCATTTATCATTTATCATTTATCATTTATCATTTATCATTTATCATTTATCATTTATCATTTATCATTTATCATTTATCATTTATCATTTATCATTTATCATTTATCATTTATCATTTATCATTATCATTTATCATTTATCATTTATCATTTATCATTTATCATTTATCATTTATCATTTATCATTTATCATTTATCATTTATCATTTATCATTTATCATTTATCATTTATCATTTATCATTTATCATTTATCATTTATCATTTATCATTTATCATTTATCATTTATCATTTATCATTTATCATTTATCATTTATCATTTATCATTTATCATTTATCATTTATCATTTATCATTTATCATTTATCATTTATCATTTATCATTTATCATTTATCATTTATCATTTATCATTTATCATTTATCATTTATCATTTATCATTTATCATTTATCATTTATCATTTATCATTTATCATTTATCATTTATCATTTATCATTTATCATTTATCATTTATCATTTATCATTTATCATTTATCATTTATCATTTATCATTTATCATTTATCATTTATCATTTATCATTTATCATTTATCATTTATCATTTATCATTTATCATTATCATTTATCATTTATCATTTATCATTTATCATTTATCATTTATCATTTATCATTTATCATTATCATTTATCATTTATCATTTATCATTTATCATTTATCATTTATCATTTATCATTTATCATTTATCATTTATCATTTATCATTTATCATTTATCATTTATCATTTATCATTTATCATTTATCATTTATCATTTATCATTTATCATTTATCATTTATCATTTATCATTTATCATTTATCATTTATCATTTATCATTTATCATTTATCATTTATCATTTATCATTTATCATTTATCATTTATCATTTATCATTTATCATTTATCATTTATCATTTATCATTTATCATTTATCATTTATCATTTATCATTTATCATTTATCATTTATCATTTATCATTTATCATTTATCATTTATCATTTATCATTTATCATTTATCATTTATCATTATCATTTATCATTTATCATTTATCATTTATCATTTATCATTTATCATTTATCATTTATCATTTATCATTTATCATTTATCATTTATCATTTATCATTTATCATTTATCATTTATCATTTATCATTTATCATTTATCATTTATCATTTATCATTTATCATTTATCATTTATCATTTATCATTTATCATTATCATTTATCATTTATCATTTATCATTTATCATTATCATTTATCATTTATCATTTATCATTTATCATTTATCATTTATCATTTATCATTTATCATTTATCATTTATCATTTATCATTTATCATTTATCATTTATCATTTATCATTTATCATTATCATTTATCATTTATCATTTATCATTATCATTATCATTTATCATTTATCATTTATCATTTATCATTATCATTTATCATTATCATTTATCATTTATCATTTATCATTTATCATTTATCATTTATCATTTATCATTTATCATTTATCATTTCATTATCATTTATCATTATCATTTATCATTTATCATTTATCATTTATCATTTATCATTTATCATTTATCATTTATCATTTATCATTTATCATTTATCATTTATCATTTATCATTTATCATTTATCATTTATCATTTATCATTTATCATTTATCATTTATCATTTATCATTATCATTTATCATTTATCATTTATCATTTATCATTTATCATTTATCATTTATCATTTATCATTTATCATTTATCATTTATCATTTATCATTTATCATTTATCATTTATCATTTATCATTATCATTTATCATTTATCATTTATCATTTATCATTTATCATTTATCATTTATCATTTATCATTTATCATTTATCATTTATCATTTATCATTTATCATTTATCATTTATCATTTATCATTTATCATTTATCATTTATCATTTATCATTTATCATTTTCATTTATCATTTATCATTTATCATTTATCATTTATCATTTATCATTTATCATTTATCATTTATCATTTATCATTTATCATTTATCATTTATCATTTATCTTTATCATTTATCATTATCATTTATCATTTATCATTTATCATTTATCATTTATCATTTATCATTTATCATTTATCATTTATCATTTATCATTTATCATTTATCATTTATCATTTATCATTTATCATTTATCATTTATCATTTATCATTTATCATTTATCATTTATCATTTATCATTATCATTTATCATTTATCATTTATCATTTATCATTTATCATTTATCATTATCATTTATCATTTATCATTTATCATTTATCATTTATCATTTATCATTATCATTTATCATTTATCATTTATCATTTATCATTTATCATTTATCATTTATCATTTATCATTTATCATTTATCATTTATCATTTATCATTTATCATTTATCATTTATCATTTATCATTTATCATTTATCATTTATCATTTATCATTTATCATTTATCATTTATCATTTATCATTTATCATTTATCATTTATCATTTATCATTTATCATTTATCATTTATCATTTATCATTTATCATTTATCATTTATCATTTATCATTTATCATTTATCATTTATCATTTATCATTTATCATTTATCATTTATCATTTATCATTTATCATTTATCATTTATCATTTATCATTATCATTTATCATTTATCATTTATCATTTATCATTTATCATTTATCATTTATCATTTATCATTTATCATTTATCATTTATCATTTATCATTTATCATTTATCATTTATCATTTATCATTTATCATTTATCATTTATCATTTATCATTTATCATTTATCATTTATCATTTATCATTTATCATTTATCATTTATCATTTATCATTTATCATTTATCATTTATCATTTATCATTTATCATTTATCATTTATCATTTATCATTTATCATTTATCATTTATCATTTATCATTTATCATTTATCATTTATCATTTATCATTTATCATTTATCATTTATCATTTATCATTTATCATTTATCATTTATCATTTATCATTTATCATTTATCATTTATCATTTATCATTTATCATTTATCATTTATCATTTATCATTTATCATTTATCATTTATCATTTATCATTTATCATTTATCATTTATCATTTATCATTTATCATTTATCATTTATCATTTATCATTTATCATTTATCATTTATCATTTATCATTTATCATTTATCATTTATCATTTATCATTTATCATTTATCATTTATCATTTATCATTTATCATTTATCATTTATCATTTATCATTTATCATTTATCATTTATCATTTATCATTTATCATTTATCATTTATCATTTATCATTTATCATTTATCATTTATCATTTATCATTTATCATTTATCATTTATCATTTATCATTTATCATTTATCATTTATCATTTATCATTTATCATTTATCATTTATCATTTATCATTTATCATTTATCATTTATCATTTATCATTTATCATTTATCATTTATCATTTATCATTTATCATTTATCATTTATCATTTATCATTTATCATTTATCATTTATCATTTATCATTTATCATTTATCATTTATCATTTATCATTTATCATTTATCATTTATCATTTATCATTTATCATTTATCATTTATCATTTATCATTTATCATTTATCATTTATCATTTATCATTTATCATTTATCATTTATCATTTATCATTTATCATTTATCATTTATCATTTATCATTTATCATTTATCATTTATCATTTATCATTTATCATTTATCATTTATCATTTATCATTTATCATTTATCATTTATCATTTATCATTTATCATTTATCATTTATCATTTATCATTTATCATTTATCATTTATCATTTATCATTTATCATTTATCATTTATCATTTATCATTTATCATTTATCATTTATCATTTATCATTTATCATTTATCATTTATCATTTATCATTTATCATTTATCATTTATCATTTATCATTTATCATTTATCATTTATCATTTATCATTTATCATTTATCATTTATCATTTATCATTTATCATTTATCATTTATCATTTATCATTTATCATTTATCATTTATCATTTATCATTTATCATTTATCATTTATCATTTATCATTTATCATTTATCATTTATCATTTATCATTTATCATTTATCATTTATCATTTATCATTTATCATTTATCATTTATCATTTATCATTTATCATTTATCATTTATCATTTATCATTTATCATTTATCATTTATCATTTATCATTTATCATTTATCATTTATCATTTATCATTTATCATTTATCATTTATCATTTATCATTTATCATTTATCATTTATCATTTATCATTTATCATTTATCATTTATCATTTATCATTTATCATTTATCATTTATCATTTATCATTTATCATTTATCATTTATCATTTATCATTTATCATTTATCATTTATTTATTTATTTATTTATTTGGATAAGCTTAATACAAGCAGTTTAAATACTTAAAACATAAACTTAAAAACTAAAATTTATAATTAACAGGGAGTATCTTAATTTACAATTGTATTATATCATGTACTGGAAGAATACATTAGAGAGGCGGATGAAGTGGTGTTGGAGAGTTAAGGAGGATATTTCGGAGTAGTGGTCTGCTCAGATGAAAATCGAATTCGTTGATCAAACTATTGGTTATCCGAAGCATTCTGGTTATGGGTTCACTGCATCCATAGTCGGTGCGGTGAAAGTTAAGGTGGAAGAGAGACATAGACCTAAGGTTGCGTGGGTTGGTATTAAAAGATATTAATTGGAGTAATTCTGGACAGTTAATGGTTCCGCATACAAGTTGATGAATGAAAAGAACATCGGCAACTTCCCTTCGCTTTGCAAGTGTTTGCATGTTAATCAACTTAAGACGGTTGGCATAAGGTGGTAGGTTGAAACTGTCAGAACCAGGAAGACCACGAAGAGCGAAACGAATGAATCGTCGTTGAACGGCTTCGATTCGCATTGAATGGGTGTTGTAGATGGGAGACCAAACCTGGCTGGCATATTCGAGGATGGGTCTAACAAAGGAAAGATAGAGAGATTTAGTGACGTAAGGATTGGAGAACTCTCTGGACCAGTGTTTCACGAAACCAAGTGCAGAGTTGGCTCTACTAATGATATTATCAATATGAGGCCTAAAGTTAAGTTCCTTGTCACAAATAACACCTAAGTCGCGTAAAGAGTTTACAGAAGGAACGGGCTTGCCGAGAATGTAATACGTTCGCGGAGGAAGTTGGAGTCGCTTACGAGAATATGTTATAGCTTGACATTTGCTGACGTTGAGCTCCAGAAGATTTTTTTGACACCAAGTGGAAAAGCTGTCCAGATCGTTTTGAAGATTGCGATAATCGGCGTTGGTTTGTATGCGCCGATAGATTTTCATATCATCAGCATACACAGAAAGATTAGAATCATTGATGATACCATCAACATCAGCAATAGTTAAGACGAATAGCAAGGGACCAAGGTGACTGCCTTGTGGGACACCAGACGTAGCTGTGAAAGATTTTGAATTGGAAAATCTAAAGATGACATTATAACTGCGTTCTTCGAGATAAGATTTTATCCATGTTATAATCAGATGTGGAAAACCAAAGGCTTTGAGCTTAAGAAGGATGATAGTGTGTGAGATTTTGTCAAACGCTTTACTAAAGTCGGTGGAAACTGCATCAACTTCGTTACCATTTTCCAACGAGCATAAAACGTTTGAAACAAATTCTGTGAGGTTGGTGGTAGTCGATCTACCTTTGAGGAAGCCATGTTGACTAGGGGGAAAGATAGATTTGCAATGGAAGAAGAGAATGTCGTAGATAATACTTTCAAAAATTTTAGGAGCACATGACAGTTTTGCGATAGGTCTGTAATTAGAAATATCATTTCTAGGTCCTTTTTTATGTAAAGGTATTATGTACGAGTTCTTCCATAACTTTGGAAAAACAGAGTTAGAAATAGAAAGTTGAAAGAGAGTCAAAAGGGGATGAGCCAAAAAGTTTGCGAATTTTTTGATGACAATAGCAGGCAACCCATCGGGTCCAGGAGAATAATCATCTTTAAGATTATGTAACTTTGCTAAGACATCAGCTAATGTTATATCAACAGAAATCAGTGACGTTTGAGCACAGTTCCTTAATGAAGAAAAGTATTCATAGTCTAGTTCATCTTTATGACTTGTGAATGACTGACTGAAGAAATTTGCGAATAGGTTTGCAATTATTTCCGGGTTGTCTGAGGAGATATCTGAAAAAGTAAGGGTTGATGGGTAGTTGTCAGATTTTCTTTTGATATTAATGAACTTGTAGAAGCTTTTAGGATCCAACAACAATTTAGTTTCAATATGAGCAAGGTAAGACTCATATAGGTTTTCACAAAGTGTAGAAAAAAGATTATAGACGTGAAGATAATTTGTGAGGTCAAGAGAAGAACGAGAAAGTAAATAAGTACGCCAAAGTTTGTTCCTCTTATTACGAAGTGAACGTAGTTCTTTATTGTACCAGGGAGGAGATGACGAAAAGTTCTTTTGCTTAGTAAATGGGACTGATTGTGCGAAGCAGTCAAAAATTTTGTCATAGAAGAGAGCAACAGTATTATCAACACTGCCATGAGCATTATCGAAAATATGTTGAAAATCGATTCTACTCAATAACATTTCAAGTTTTAAAAAATCAGTTTTACGAAAGTCGAAACTGTACGCGTGCTCAAAGTGTGTGTTTACTATGTTATTATTGTAAGATAGGGTAAGAGATAGAGGTGGATGGTACTGATCGAGTGTTGAAAGTAGATGGTTACTCGCGGAGACAACACAATTATCTGAATCTGAAGAGAATACAAGATCTAGCTGCCTACCAATATTGTTAGTTACTCCACTCAACTGGTAAAGGCCGGAGTCTGAAAGACAGCTAGTGAAGAGAATTTCTTTTTCAGATGTGGCATTTGTAGGAAAATAGTAGCACTCGTCATCTGACAGAATCCATTGTAGGCTAGGAAGATTAAAGTCCCCCAGAAATATAACGGTGTCAGATGGATCAATAAGATCAAATAGTGAATCGATTGCGTCTACTGCAAGTTGATAACCATTCACTGGTTGAGAAGGGCGAATATAACAGCAGATAATGAATATGTTTCGTTTTGCAATACAAAGTTTGGCACAAATAAATTCAAAGTTAGCTGTATGGGAATTTTTTACAAATGTTGGATCGAAGCGATTGTTTATAGCAAGAAGGACACCGCGACCTGAGGTAAGATCGATTTTATCGATTCCATCGTCTCTGAACACCACGAAATCAGAAGCAAAGACCTCAGTATCCTTGAAGTCCTGGGTAAGATTAGTCTCTGTAAGGGCAAAAATATCGTAGGGAAGCTTAAGAGAGTTAAGGAAGACTGTAGAGATTTTGGTGCGTAGTCCTCTTACGTTTTGGTAGTAAAGAGATACAAATAATGGGCTTGGAATAGGGTTTGGATTATGAGTTAGCTGGTTAGGAATAATATTGCTGTTGCTCTTTACGGGACTTTTGAAGGTAAGAGACATGTTTTGACCTTACGTGAGCACCATATGTGTCAAGATCCTCTTTAACTTGATGGATCGTCAAGCCAAGTTGCTCGTGGAAACTGGTGAATAGATTGCGCAATTCATTCACCTCGGTAGGTAAACCTTCTTGCTGTATCAAAACTTTGAGGTTTGTCTTGGTTTTGCCTTCAATACAAGTAGAGACCGGCGCCTTATGCATGTAAGCTAAATACAAGCGCACATTGTTATAAACATTGTTCTCTCTAAGGCGAGAGAGCGCGTATCTGCTCTCATTGTCAGCACAGGAGTTCAAAGTTAGTTTTACTTTTGGTGGTTGAAGAGGGTCGATGAAAGAAATGGGGCTGCCAGGTTGGTTAGGGGCTACATTTGTAACTGGAACAGAAGGGGGTGGATTTATAGTGTGGGAATGAACAAAATTAGGATATCATTTATCATTTATCATTTATCATTTATCATTTATCATTTATCATTTATCATTTATCATTTATCATTTATCATTTATCATTTATCATTTATCATTTATCATTTATCATTTATCATTTATCATTTATCATTTATCATTTATCATTTATCATTTATCATTTATCATTTATCATTTATCATTTATCATTTATCATTTATCATTTATCATTTATCATTTATCATTTATCATTTATCATTTATCATTTATCATTTATCATTTATCATTTATCATTTATCATTTATCATTTATCATTTATCATTTATCATTTATCATTTATCATTTATCATTTATCATTTATCATTTATCATTTATCATTTATCATTTATCATTTATCATTTATCATTAATCATTTATCATTTATCATTTATCATTTATCATTTATCATTTATCATTTATCATTTATCATTTATCATTTATCATTTATCATTTATCATTTATCATTTATCATTTATCATTTATCATTTATCATTTATCATTTATCATTTATCATTTATCATTTATCATTTATCATTTATCATTTATCATTTATCATTTATCATTTATCATTTATCATTTATCATTTATCATTTATCATTTATCATTTATCATTTATCATTTATCATTTATCATTTATCATTTATCATTTATCATTTATCATTTATCATTTATCATTTATCATTTATCATTTATCATTTATCATTTATCATTTATCATTTATCATTTATCATTTATCATTTATCATTTATCATTTATCATTTATCATTTATCATTTATCATTTATCATTTATCATTTATCATTTATCATTTATCATTTATCATTTATCATTTATCATTTATCATTTATCATTTATCATTTATCATTTATCATTTATCATTTATCATTTATCATTTATCATTTATCATTTATCATTTATCATTTATCATTTATCATTTATCATTTATCATTTATCATTTATCATTTATCATTTATCATTTATCATTTATCATTTATCATTTATCATTTATCATTTATCATTTATCATTTATCATTTATCATTTATCATTTATCATTTATCATTTATCATTTATCATTTATCATTTATCATTTATCATTTATCATTTATCATTTATCATTTATCATTTATCATTTATCATTTATCATTTATCATTTATCATTTATCATTTATCATTTATCATTTATCATTTATCATTTATCATTTATCATTTATCATTTATCATTTATCATTTATCATTTATCATTTATCATTTATCATTTATCATTTATCATTTATCATTTATCATTTATCATTTATCATTTATCATTTATCATTTATCATTTATCATTTATCATTTATCATTTATCATTTATCATTTATCATTTATCATTTATCATTTATCATTTATCATTTATCATTTATCATTTATCATTTATCATTTATCATTTATCATTTATCATTTATCATTTATCATTTATCATTTATCATTTATCATTTATCATTTATCATTTATCATTTATCATTTATCATTTATCATTTATCATTTATCATTTATCATTTATCATTTATCATTTATCATTTATCATTTATCATTTATCATTTATCATTTATCATTTATCATTTATCATTTATCATTTATCATTTATCATTTATCATTTATCATTTATCATTTATCATTTATCATTTATCATTTATCATTTATCATTTATCATTTATCATTTATCATTTATCATTTATCATTTATCATTTATCATTTATCATTTATCATTTATCATTTATCATTTATCATTTATCATTTATCATTTATCATTTATCATTTATCATTTATCATTTATCATTTATCATTTATCATTTATCATTTATCATTTATCATTTATCATTTATCATTTATCATTTATCATTTATCATTTATCATTTATCATTTATCATTTATCATTTATCATTTATCATTTATCATTTATCATTTATCATTTATCATTTATCATTTATCATTTATCATTTATCATTTATCATTTATCATTTATCATTTATCATTTATCATTTATCATTTATCATTTATCATTTATCATTTATCATTTATCATTTATCATTTATCATTTATCATTTATCATTTATCATTTATCATTTATCATTTATCATTTATCATTTATCATTTATCATTTATCATTTATCATTTATCATTTATCATTTATCATTTATCATTTATCATTTATCATTTATCATTTATCATTTATCATTTATCATTTATCATTTATCATTTATCATTTATCATTTATCATTTATCATTTATCATTTATCATTTATCATTTATCATTTATCATTTATCATTTATCATTTATCATTTATCATTTATCATTTATCATTTATCATTTATCATTTATCATTTATCATTTATCATTTATCATTTATCATTTATCATTTATCATTTATCATTTATCATTTATCATTTATCATTTATCATTTATCATTTATCATTTATCATTTATCATTTATCATTTATCATTTATCATTTATCATTTATCATTTATCATTTATCATTTATCATTTATCATTTATCATTTATCATTTATCATTTATCATTTATCATTTATCATTTATCATTTATCATTTATCATTTATCATTTATCATTTATCATTTATCATTTATCATTTATCATTTATCATTTATCATTTATCATTTATCATTTATCATTTATCATTTATCATTTATCATTTATCATTTATCATTTATCATTTATCATTTATCATTTATCATTTATCATTTATCATTTATCATTTATCATTTATCATTTATCATTTATCATTTATCATTTATCATTTATCATTTATCATTTATCATTTATCATTTATCATTTATCATTTATCATTTATCATTTATCATTTATCATTTATCATTTATCATTTATCATTTATCATTTATCATTTATCATTTATCATTTATCATTTATCATTTATCATTTATCATTTATCATTTATCATTTATCATTTATCATTTATCATTTATCATTTATCATTTATCATTTATCATTTATCATTTATCATTTATCATTTATCATTTATCATTTATCATTTATCATTTATCATTTATCATTTATCATTTATCATTTATCATTTATCATTTATCATTTATCATTTATCATTTATCATTTATCATTTATCATTTATCATTTATCATTTATCATTTATCATTTATCATTTATCATTTATCATTTATCATTTATCATTTATCATTTATCATTTATCATTTATCATTTATCATTTATCATTTATCATTTATCATTTATCATTTATCATTTATCATTTATCATTTATCATTTATCATTTATCATTTATCATTTATCATTTATCATTTATCATTTATCATTTATCATTTATCATTTATCATTTATCATTTATCATTTATCATTTATCATTTATCATTTATCATTTATCATTTATCATTTATCATTTATCATTTATCATTTATCATTTATCATTTATCATTTATCATTTATCATTTATCATTTATCATTTATCATTTATCATTTATCATTTATCATTTATCATTTATCATTTATCATTTATCATTTATCATTTATCATTTATCATTTATCATTTATCATTTATCATTTATCATTTATCATTTATCATTTATCATTTATCATTTATCATTTATCATTTATCATTTATCATTTATCATTTATCATTTATCATTTATCATTTATCATTTATCATTTATCATTTATCATTTATCATTTATCATTTATCATTTATCATTTATCATTTATCATTTATCATTTATCATTTATCATTTATCATTTATCATTTATCATTTATCATTTATCATTTATCATTTATCATTTATCATTTATCATTTATCATTTATCATTTATCATTTATCATTTATCATTTATCATTTATCATTTATCATTTATCATTTATCATTTATCATTTATCATTTATCATTTATCATTTATCATTTATCATTTATCATTTATCATTTATCATTTATCATTTATCATTTATCATTTATCATTTATCATTTATCATTTATCATTTATCATTTATCATTTATCATTTATCATTTATCATTTATCATTTATCATTTATCATTTATCATTTATCATTTATCATTTATCATTTATCATTTATCATTTATCATTTATCATTTATCATTTATCATTTATCATTTATCATTTATCATTTATCATTTATCATTTATCATTTATCATTTATCATTTATCATTTATCATTTATCATTTATCATTTATCATTTATCATTTATCATTTATCATTTATCATTTATCATTTATCATTTATCATTTATCATTTATCATTTATCATTTATCATTTATCATTTATCATTTATCATTTATCATTTATCATTTATCATTTATCATTTATCATTTATCATTTATCATTTATCATTTATCATTTATCATTTATCATTTATCATTTATCATTTATCATTTATCATTTATCATTTATCATTTATCATTTATCATTTATCATTTATCATTTATCATTTATCATTTATCATTTATCATTTATCATTTATCATTTATCATTTATCATTTATCATTTATCATTTATCATTTATCATTTATCATTTATCATTTATCATTTATCATTTATCATTTATCATTTATCATTTATCATTTATCATTTATCATTTATCATTTATCATTTATCATTTATCATTTATCATTTATCATTTATCATTTATCATTTATCATTTATCATTTATCATTTATCATTTATCATTTATCATTTATCATTTATCATTTATCATTTATCATTTATCATTTATCATTTATCATTTATCATTTATCATTTATCATTTATCATTTATCATTTATCATTTATCATTTATCATTTATCATTTATCATTTATCATTTATCATTTATCATTTATCATTTATCATTTATCATTTATCATTTATCATTTATCATTTATCATTTATCATTTATCATTTATCATTTATCATTTATCATTTATCATTTATCATTTATCATTTATCATTTATCATTTATCATTTATCATTTATCATTTATCATTTATCATTTATCATTTATCATTTATCATTTATCATTTATCATTTATCATTTATCATTTATCATTTATCATTTATCATTTATCATTTATCATTTATCATTTATCATTTATCATTTATCATTTATCATTTATCATTTATCATTTATCATTTATCATTTATCATTTATCATTTATCATTTATCATTTATCATTTATCATTTATCATTTATCATTTATCATTTATCATTTATCATTTATCATTTATCATTTATCATTTATCATTTATCATTTATCATTTATCATTTATCATTTATCATTTATCATTTATCATTTATCATTTATCATTTATCATTTATCATTTATCATTTATCATTTATCATTTATCATTTATCATTTATCATTTATCATTTATCATTTATCATTTATCATTTATCATTTATCATTTATCATTTATCATTTATCATTTATCATTTATCATTTATCATTTATCATTTATCATTTATCATTTATCATTTATCATTTATCATTTATCATTTATCATTTATCATTTATCATTTATCATTTATCATTTATCATTTATCATTTATCATTTATCATTTATCATTTATCATTTATCATTTATCATTTATCATTTATCATTTATCATTTATCATTTATCATTTATCATTTATCATTTATCATTTATCATTTATCATTTATCATTTATCATTTATCATTTATCATTTATCATTTATCATTTATCATTTATCATTTATCATTTATCATTTATCATTTATCATTTATCATTTATCATTTATCATTTATCATTTATCATTTATCATTTATCATTTATCATTTATCATTTATCATTTATCATTTATCATTTATCATTTATCATTTATCATTTATCATTTATCATTTATCATTTATCATTTATCATTTATCATTTATCATTTATCATTTATCATTTATCATTTATCATTTATCATTTATCATTTATCATTTATCATTTATCATTTATCATTTATCATTTATCATTTATCATTTATCATTTATCATTTATCATTTATCATTTATCATTTATCATTTATCATTTATCATTTATCATTTATCATTTATCATTTATCATTTATCATTTATCATTTATCATTTATCATTTATCATTTATCATTTATCATTTATCATTTATCATTTATCATTTATCATTTATCATTTATCATTTATCATTTATCATTTATCATTTATCATTTATCATTTATCATTTATCATTTATCATTTATCATTTATCATTTATCATTTATCATTTATCATTTATCATTTATCATTTATCATTTATCATTTATCATTTATCATTTATCATTTATCATTTATCATTTATCATTTATCATTTATCATTTATCATTTATCATTTATCATTTATCATTTATCATTTATCATTTATCATTTATCATTTATCATTTATCATTTATCATTTATCATTTATCATTTATCATTTATCATTTATCATTTATCATTTATCATTTATCATTTATCATTTATCATTTATCATTTATCATTTATCATTTATCATTTATCATTTATCATTTATCATTTATCATTTATCATTTATCATTTATCATTTATCATTTATCATTTATCATTTATCATTTATCATTTATCATTTATCATTTATCATTTATCATTTATCATTTATCATTTATCATTTATCATTTATCATTTATCATTTATCATTTATCATTTATCATTTATCATTTATCATTTATCATTTATCATTTATCATTATCATTTATCATTTATCATTTATCATTTATCATTTATCATTTATCATTTATCATTTATCATTTATCATTTATCATTTATCATTTATCATTTATCATTTATCATTTATCATTTATCATTTATCATTTATCATTTATCATTTATCATTTATCATTTATCATTTATCATTTATCATTTATCATTTATCATTTATCATTTATCATTTATCATTTATCATTTATCATTTATCATTTATCATTTATCATTTATCATTTATCATTTATCATTTATCATTTATCATTTTCATTATCATTTATCATTTATCATTTATCATTTATCATTTATCATTTATCATTTATCATTTATCATTTATCATTTATCATTTATCATTTATCATTTATCATTTATCATTTATCATTTATCATTTATCATTTATCATTTATCATTTATCATTTATCATTTATCATTATCATTTATCATTTATCATTTATCATTATCATTTATCATTTATCATTTATCATTTATCATTTATCATTTATCATTTATCATTTATCATTTATCATTTATCATTTATCATTTATCATTTATCATTTATCATTTATCATTTATCATTTATCATTTATCATTTATCATTTATCATTTATCATTTATCATTTATCATTTATCATTTATCATTTATCATTTATCATTTATCATTTATCATTTATCATTTATCATTTATCATTTATCATTTATCATTTATCATTTATCATTTATCATTTATCATTTATCATTTATCATTTATCATTTATCATTTATCATTTATCATTTATCATTTATCATTTATCATTTATCATTTATCATTTATCATTTATCATTTATCATTTATCATTTATCATTTATCATTTATCATTTATCATTTATCATTTATCATTTATCATTTATCATTTATCATTATCATTTATCATTTATCATTTATCATTTATCATTTATCATTTATCATTTATCATTTATCATTTATCATTTATCATTTATCATTTATCATTTATCATTTATCATTTATCATTTATCATTTATCATTTATCATTTATCATTTATCATTTATCATTTATCATTTATCATTTATCATTTATCATTTATCATTTATCATTTATCATTTATCATTTATCATTTATCATTTATCATTTATCATTTATCATTTATCATTTATCATTTATCATTTATCATTTATCATTTATCATTTATCATTTATCATTTATCATTTATCATTTATCATTTATCATTTATCATTTATCATTTATCATTTATCATTTATCATTTATCATTTATCATTTATCATTTATCATTTATCATTTATCATTTATCATTTATCATTTATCATTTATCATTTATCATTTATCATTTATCATTTATCATTTATCATTTATCATTTATCATTTATCATTTATCATTTATCATTTATCATTATCATTATCATTTATCATTTATCATTTATCATTTATCATTTATCATTTATCATTTATCATTTATCATTTATCATTTATCATTTATCATTTATCATTTATCATTTATCATTTATCATTTATCATTTATCATTTATCATTTATCATTTATCATTTATCATTTATCATTTATCATTTATCATTTATCATTTATCATTTATCATTTATCATTTATCATTTATCATTTATCATTTATCATTTATCATTTATCATTTATCATTTATCATTTATCATTTATCATTTATCATTTATCATTTATCATTTATCATTTATCATTTATCATTTATCATTTATCATTTATCATTTATCATTTATCATTTATCATTTATCATTTATCATTTATCATTTATCATTTATCATTTATCATTTATCATTTATCATTTATCATTTATCATTTATCATTTATCATTTATCATTTATCATTTATCATTTATCATTTATCATTTATCATTTATCATTTATCATTTATCATTTATCATTTATCATTTATCATTTATCATTTATCATTTATCATTTATCATTTATCATTATCATTATCATTTATCATTTATCATTTATCATTTATCATTTATCATTTATCATTTATCATTTATCATTTATCATTATCATTATCATTTATCATTTATCATTTATCATTTATCATTATCATTTATCATTTATCATTTATCATTTATCATTTATCATTTATCATTTATCATTTATATCATTTATCATTTATCATTTATCATTTATCATTTATCATTTATCATTTATCATTTATCATTTATCATTTATCATTTATCATTTATCATTTATCATTTATCATTTATCATTTATCATTTATCATTTATCATTTATCATTTATCATTATCATTTATCATTTATCATTTATCATTTATCATTTATCATTTATCATTTATCATTTATCATTTATCATTTATCATTTATCATTTATCATTTATCATTTATCATTTATCATTTATCATTTATCATTTATCATTTATCATTTATCATTTATCATTTATCATTTATCATTTATCATTTATCATTTATCATTTATCATTTATCATTTATCATTTATCATTTATCATTTATCATTTATCATTTATCATTTATCATTTATCATTTATCATTTATCATTTATCATTTATCATTTATCATTTATCATTTATCATTTATCATTTATCATTTATCATTTATCATTTATCATTTATCATTTATCATTTATCATTTATCATTTATCATTATCATTTATCATTTATCATTTATCATTTATCATTTATCATTTATCATTTATCATTTATCATTTATCATTTATCATTTATCATTTATCATTTATCATTTATCATTTATCATTTATCATTTATCATTTATCATTTATCATTTATCATTTATCATTTATCATTTATCATTTATCATTTATCATTTATCATTTATCATTTATCATTTATCATTATCATTTATCATTTATCATTTATCATTTATCATTTATCATTTATCATTTATCATTTATCATTTATCATTTATCATTTATCATTTATCATTTATCATTTATCATTTATCATTTATCATTTATCATTTATCATTTATCATTTATCATTTATCATTTATCATTTATCATTTATCATTTATCATTTATCATTTATCATTTATCATTTATCATTTATCATTTATCATTTATCATTTATCATTTATCATTTATCATTTATCATTTATCATTTATCATTTATCATTATCATTTATCATTTATCATTTATCATTTATCATTTATCATTTATCATTTATCATTTATCATTTATCATTTATCATTTATCATTTATCATTTATCATTTATCATTTATCATTTATCATTTATCATTTATCATTTATCATTTATCATTTATCATTTATCATTTATCATTTATCATTTATCATTTATCATTTATCATTTATCATTTATCATTTATCATTTATCATTTATCATTTATCATTTATCATTTATCATTTATCATTTATCATTTATCATTTATCATTTATCATTTATCATTTATCATTTATCATTTATCATTTATCATTTATCATTTATCATTTATCATTTATCATTTATCATTTATCATTTATCATTTATCATTTATCATTTATCATTTATCATTTATCATTTATCATTTATCATTTATCATTTATCATTTATCATTTATCATTTATCATTTATCATTTATCATTTATCATTATCATTTATCATTTATCATTTATCATTTATCATTTATCATTTATCATTTATCATTTATCATTTATCATTTATCATTTATCATTTATCATTTATCATTTATCATTTATCATTTATCATTTATCATTTATCATTTATCATTTATCATTTATCATTTATCATTTATCATTTATCATTTATCATTTATCATTTATCATTTATCATTTATCATTTATCATTTATCATTTATCATTTATCATTTATCATTTATCATTTATCATTTATCATTTATCATTTATCATTTATCATTTATCATTTATCATTTATCATTTATCATTTATCATTTATCATTTATCATTTATCATTTATCATTTATCATTTATCATTTATCATTTATCATTTATCATTTATCATTTATCATTTATCATTTATCATTTATCATTTATCATTTATCATTTATCATTTATCATTTATCATTTATCATTTATCATTTATCATTTATCATTTATCATTTATCATTTATCATTTATCATTTATCATTTATCATTTATCATTTATCATTTATCATTTATCATTTATCATTTATCATTTATCATTTATCATTTATCATTTATCATTTATCATTTATCATTTATCATTTATCATTTATCATTTATCATTTATCATTTATCATTTATCATTTATCATTTATCATTTATCATTTATCATTTATCATTTATCATTTATCATTTATCATTTATCATTTATCATTTATCATTTATCATTTATCATTTATCATTTATCATTTATCATTTATCATTTATCATTTATCATTTATCATTTATCATTTATCATTTATCATTTATCATTTATCATTTATCATTTATCATTTATCATTTATCATTTATCATTTATCATTTATCATTTATCATTTATCATTTATCATTTATCATTTATCATTTATCATTTATCATTTATCATTTATCATTTATCATTTATCATTTATCATTTATCATTTATCATTTATCATTTATCATTTATCATTTATCATTTATCATTTATCATTTATCATTTATCATTTATCATTTATCATTTATCATTTATCATTTATCATTTATCATTTATCATTTATCATTTATCATTTATCATTTATCATTTATTTATCATTTATCATTTATCATTTATCATTTATCATTTATCATTTATCATTTATCATTTATCATTTATCATTTATCATTTATCATTTATCATTTATCATTTATCATTTATCATTTATCATTTATCATTTATCATTTATCATTTATCATTTATCATTTATCATTTATCATTTATCATTTATCATTTATCATTTATCATTTATCATTTATCATTTATCATTTATCATTTATCATTTATCATTTATCATTTATCATTTATCATTTATCATTTATCATTTATCATTTATCATTTATCATTATCATTTATCATTTATCATTTATCATTTATCATTTATCATTTATCATTTATCATTTATCATTTATCATTTATCATTTATCATTTATCATTTATCATTTATCATTTATCATTTATCATTTATCATTTATCATTTATCATTTATCATTTATCATTTATCATTTATCATTTATCATTTATCATTTATCATTTATCATTTATCATTTATCATTTATCATTTATCATTTATCATTTATCATTTATCATTTATCATTTATCATTTATCATTTATCATTTATCATTTATCATTTATCATTTATCATTTATCATTTATCATTTATCATTTATCATTTATCATTTATCATTTATCATTTATCATTTATCATTTATCATTTATCATTTATCATTTATCATTTATCATTTATCATTTATCATTTATCATTTATCATTTATCATTTATCATTTATCATTTATCATTTATCATTTATCATTTATCATTTATCATTTATCATTTATCATTTATCATTTATCATTTATCATTTATCATTTATCATTTATCATTTATCATTTATCATTTATCATTTATCATTTATCATTTATCATTTATCATTTATCATTTATCATTTATCATTTATCATTTATCATTTATCATTTATCATTTATCATTTATCATTTATCATTTATCATTTATCATTTATCATTTATCATTTATCATTTATCATTTATCATTTATCATTTATCATTTATCATTTATCATTTATCATTTATCATTTATCATTTATCATTTATCATTTATCATTTATCATTTATCATTTATCATTTATCATTTATCATTTATCATTTATCATTTATCATTTATCATTTATCATTTATCATTTATCATTTATCATTTATCATTTATCATTTATCATTTATCATTTATCATTTATCATTTATCATTTATCATTTATCATTTATCATTTATCATTTATCATTTATCATTTATCATTTATCATTTATCATTTATCATTTATCATTTATCATTTATCATTTATCATTTATCATTTATCATTTATCATTTATCATTTATCATTTATCATTTATCATTTATCATTTATCATTTATCATTTATCATTTATCATTTATCATTTATCATTTATCATTTATCATTTATCATTTATCATTTATCATTTATCATTTATCATTTATCATTTATCATTTATCATTTATCATTTATCATTTATCATTTATCATTTATCATTTATCATTTATCATTTATCATTTATCATTTATCATTTATCATTTATCATTTATCATTTATCATTTATCATTTATCATTTATCATTTATCATTTATCATTTATCATTTATCATTTATCATTTATCATTTATCATTTATCATTTATCATTTATCATTTATCATTTATCATTTATCATTTATCATTTATCATTTATCATTTATCATTTATCATTTATCATTTATCATTTATCATTTATCATTTATCATTTATCATTTATCATTTATCATTTATCATTTATCATTTATCATTTATCATTTATCATTTATCATTTATCATTTATCATTTATCATTTATCATTTATCATTTATCATTTATCATTTATCATTTATCATTTATCATTTATCATTTATCATTTATCATTTATCATTTATCATTTATCATTTATCATTTATCATTTATCATTTATCATTTATCATTTATCATTTATCATTTATCATTTATCATTTATCATTTATCATTTATCATTTATCATTTATCATTTATCATTTATCATTTATCATTTATCATTTATCATTTATCATTTATCATTTATCATTTATCATTTATCATTTATCATTTATCATTTATCATTTATCATTTATCATTTATCATTTATCATTTATCATTTATCATTTATCATTTATCATTTATCATTTATCATTTATCATTTATCATTTATCATTTATCATTTATCATTTATCATTTATCATTTATCATTTATCATTTATCATTTATCATTTATCATTTATCATTTATCATTTATCATTTATCATTTATCATTTATCATTTATCATTTATCATTTATCATTTATCATTTATCATTTATCATTTATCATTTATCATTTATCATTTATCATTTATCATTTATCATTTATCATTTATCATTTATCATTTATCATTTATCATTTATCATTTATCATTTATCATTTATCATTTATCATTTATCATTTATCATTTATCATTTATCATTTATCATTTATCATTTATCATTTATCATTTATCATTTATCATTTATCATTTATCATTTATCATTTATCATTTATCATTTATCATTTATCATTTATCATTTATCATTTATCATTTATCATTTATCATTTATCATTTATCATTTATCATTTATCATTTATCATTTATCATTTATCATTTATCATTTATCATTTATCATTTATCATTTATCATTTATCATTTATCATTTATCATTTATCATTTATCATTTATCATTTATCATTTATCATTTATCATTTATCATTTATCATTTATCATTTATCATTTATCATTTATCATTTATCATTTATCATTTATCATTTATCATTTATCATTTATCATTTATCATTTATCATTTATCATTTATCATTTATCATTTATCATTTATCATTTATCATTTATCATTTATCATTTATCATTTATCATTTATCATTTATCATTTATCATTTATCATTTATCATTTATCATTTATCATTTATCATTTATCATTTATCATTTATCATTTATCATTTATCATTTATCATTTATCATTTATCATTTATCATTTATCATTTATCATTTATCATTTATCATTTATCATTTATCATTTATCATTTATCATTTATCATTTATCATTTATCATTTATCATTTATCATTTATCATTTATCATTTATCATTTATCATTTATCATTTATCATTTATCATTTATCATTTATCATTTATCATTTATCATTTATCATTTATCATTTATCATTTATCATTTATCATTTATCATTTATCATTTATCATTTATCATTTATCATTTATCATTTATCATTTATCATTTATCATTTATCATTTATCATTTATCATTTATCATTTATCATTTATCATTTATCATTTATCATTTATCATTTATCATTTATCATTTATCATTTATCATTTATCATTTATCATTTATCATTTATCATTTATCATTTATCATTTATCATTTATCATTTATCATTTATCATTTATCATTTATCATTTATCATTTATCATTTATCATTTATCATTTATCATTTATCATTTATCATTTATCATTTATCATTTATCATTTATCATTTATCATTTATCATTTATCATTTATCATTTATCATTTATCATTTATCATTTATCATTTATCATTTATCATTTATCATTTATCATTTATCATTTATCATTTATCATTTATCATTTATCATTTATCATTTATCATTTATCATTTATCATTTATCATTTATCATTTATTTATTTATTTATTTATTTGGATAAGCTTAATACAAGCAGTTTAAATACTTAAAACATAAACTTAAAAACTAAAATTTATAATTAACAGGGAGTATCTTAATTTACAATTGTATTATATCATGTACTGGAAGAATACATTAGAGAGGCGGATGAAGTGGTGTTGGAGAGTTAAGGAGGATATTTCGGAGTAGTGGTCTGCTCAGATGAAAATCGAATTCGTTGATCAAACTATTGGTTATCCGAAGCATTCTGGTTATGGGTTCACTGCATCCATAGTCGGTGCGGTGAAAGTTAAGGTGGAAGAGAGACATAGACCTAAGGTTGCGTGGGTTGGTATTAAAAGATATTAATTGGAGTAATTCTGGACAGTTAATGGTTCCGCATACAAGTTGATGAATGAAAAGAACATCGGCAACTTCCCTTCGCTTTGCAAGTGTTTGCATGTTAATCAACTTAAGACGGTTGGCATAAGGTGGTAGGTTGAAACTGTCAGAACCAGGAAGACCACGAAGAGCGAAACGAATGAATCGTCGTTGAACGGCTTCGATTCGCATTGAATGGGTGTTGTAGATGGGAGACCAAACCTGGCTGGCATATTCGAGGATGGGTCTAACAAAGGAAAGATAGAGAGATTTAGTGACGTAAGGATTGGAGAACTCTCTGGACCAGTGTTTCACGAAACCAAGTGCAGAGTTGGCTCTACTAATGATATTATCAATATGAGGCCTAAAGTTAAGTTCCTTGTCACAAATAACACCTAAGTCGCGTAAAGAGTTTACAGAAGGAACGGGCTTGCCGAGAATGTAATACGTTCGCGGAGGAAGTTGGAGTCGCTTACGAGAATATGTTATAGCTTGACATTTGCTGACGTTGAGCTCCAGAAGATTTTTTTGACACCAAGTGGAAAAGCTGTCCAGATCGTTTTGAAGATTGCGATAATCGGCGTTGGTTTGTATGCGCCGATAGATTTTCATATCATCAGCATACACAGAAAGATTAGAATCATTGATGATACCATCAACATCAGCAATAGTTAAGACGAATAGCAAGGGACCAAGGTGACTGCCTTGTGGGACACCAGACGTAGCTGTGAAAGATTTTGAATTGGAAAATCTAAAGATGACATTATAACTGCGTTCTTCGAGATAAGATTTTATCCATGTTATAATCAGATGTGGAAAACCAAAGGCTTTGAGCTTAAGAAGGATGATAGTGTGTGAGATTTTGTCAAACGCTTTACTAAAGTCGGTGGAAACTGCATCAACTTCGTTACCATTTTCCAACGAGCATAAAACGTTTGAAACAAATTCTGTGAGGTTGGTGGTAGTCGATCTACCTTTGAGGAAGCCATGTTGACTAGGGGGAAAGATAGATTTGCAATGGAAGAAGAGAATGTCGTAGATAATACTTTCAAAAATTTTAGGAGCACATGACAGTTTTGCGATAGGTCTGTAATTAGAAATATCATTTCTAGGTCCTTTTTTATGTAAAGGTATTATGTACGAGTTCTTCCATAACTTTGGAAAAACAGAGTTAGAAATAGAAAGTTGAAAGAGAGTCAAAAGGGGATGAGCCAAAAAGTTTGCGAATTTTTTGATGACAATAGCAGGCAACCCATCGGGTCCAGGAGAATAATCATCTTTAAGATTATGTAACTTTGCTAAGACATCAGCTAATGTTATATCAACAGAAATCAGTGACGTTTGAGCACAGTTCCTTAATGAAGAAAAGTATTCATAGTCTAGTTCATCTTTATGACTTGTGAATGACTGACTGAAGAAATTTGCGAATAGGTTTGCAATTATTTCCGGGTTGTCTGAGGAGATATCTGAAAAAGTAAGGGTTGATGGGTAGTTGTCAGATTTTCTTTTGATATTAATGAACTTGTAGAAGCTTTTAGGATCCAACAACAATTTAGTTTCAATATGAGCAAGGTAAGACTCATATAGGTTTTCACAAAGTGTAGAAAAAAGATTATAGACGTGAAGATAATTTGTGAGGTCAAGAGAAGAACGAGAAAGTAAATAAGTACGCCAAAGTTTGTTCCTCTTATTACGAAGTGAACGTAGTTCTTTATTGTACCAGGGAGGAGATGACGAAAAGTTCTTTTGCTTAGTAAATGGGACTGATTGTGCGAAGCAGTCAAAAATTTTGTCATAGAAGAGAGCAACAGTATTATCAACACTGCCATGAGCATTATCGAAAATATGTTGAAAATCGATTCTACTCAATAACATTTCAAGTTTTAAAAAATCAGTTTTACGAAAGTCGAAACTGTACGCGTGCTCAAAGTGTGTGTTTACTATGTTATTATTGTAAGATAGGGTAAGAGATAGAGGTGGATGGTACTGATCGAGTGTTGAAAGTAGATGGTTACTCGCGGAGACAACACAATTATCTGAATCTGAAGAGAATACAAGATCTAGCTGCCTACCAATATTGTTAGTTACTCCACTCAACTGGTAAAGGCCGGAGTCTGAAAGACAGCTAGTGAAGAGAATTTCTTTTTCAGATGTGGCATTTGTAGGAAAATAGTAGCACTCGTCATCTGACAGAATCCATTGTAGGCTAGGAAGATTAAAGTCCCCCAGAAATATAACGGTGTCAGATGGATCAATAAGATCAAATAGTGAATCGATTGCGTCTACTGCAAGTTGATAACCATTCACTGGTTGAGAAGGGCGAATATAACAGCAGATAATGAATATGTTTCGTTTTGCAATACAAAGTTTGGCACAAATAAATTCAAAGTTAGCTGTATGGGAATTTTTTACAAATGTTGGATCGAAGCGATTGTTTATAGCAAGAAGGACACCGCGACCTGAGGTAAGATCGATTTTATCGATTCCATCGTCTCTGAACACCACGAAATCAGAAGCAAAGACCTCAGTATCCTTGAAGTCCTGGGTAAGATTAGTCTCTGTAAGGGCAAAAATATCGTAGGGAAGCTTAAGAGAGTTAAGGAAGACTGTAGAGATTTTGGTGCGTAGTCCTCTTACGTTTTGGTAGTAAAGAGATACAAATAATGGGCTTGGAATAGGGTTTGGATTATGAGTTAGCTGGTTAGGAATAATATTGCTGTTGCTCTTTACGGGACTTTTGAAGGTAAGAGACATGTTTTGACCTTACGTGAGCACCATATGTGTCAAGATCCTCTTTAACTTGATGGATCGTCAAGCCAAGTTGCTCGTGGAAACTGGTGAATAGATTGCGCAATTCATTCACCTCGGTAGGTAAACCTTCTTGCTGTATCAAAACTTTGAGGTTTGTCTTGGTTTTGCCTTCAATACAAGTAGAGACCGGCGCCTTATGCATGTAAGCTAAATACAAGCGCACATTGTTATAAACATTGTTCTCTCTAAGGCGAGAGAGCGCGTATCTGCTCTCATTGTCAGCACAGGAGTTCAAAGTTAGTTTTACTTTTGGTGGTTGAAGAGGGTCGATGAAAGAAATGGGGCTGCCAGGTTGGTTAGGGGCTGCATTTGTAACTGGAACAAAAGGGGGTGGATTTATAGTGTGGGAATGAACAAAATTAGGATATCATTTATCATTTATCATTTATCATTTATCATTTATCATTTATCATTTATCATTTATCATTTATCATTTATCATTTATCATTTATCATTTATCATTTATCATTTATCATTTATCATTTATCATTTATCATTTATCATTTATCATTTATCATTTATCATTTATCATTTATCATTTATCATTTATCATTTATCATTTATCATTTATCATTTATCATTTATCATTTATCATTTATCATTTATCATTTATCATTTATCATTTATCATTTATCATTTATCATTTATCATTTATCATTTATCATTTATCATTTATCATTTATCATTTATCATTTATCATTTATCATTTATCATTTATCATTTATCATTTATCATTTATCATTTATCATTTATCATTTATCATTTATCATTTATCATTTATCATTTATCATTTATCATTTATCATTTATCATTTATCATTTATCATTTATCATTTATCATTTATCATTTATCATTTATCATTTATCATTTATCATTTATCATTTATCATTTATCATTTATCATTTATCATTTATCATTTATCATTTATCATTTATCATTTATCATTTATCATTTATCATTTATCATTTATCATTTATCATTTATCATTTATCATTTATCATTTATCATTTATCATTTATCATTTATCATTTATCATTTATCATTTATCATTTATCATTTATCATTTATCATTTATCATTTATCATTTATCATTTATCATTTATCATTTATCATTTATCATTTATCATTTATCATTTATCATTTATCATTTATCATTTATCATTTATCATTTATCATTTATCATTTATCATTTATCATTTATCATTTATCATTTATCATTTATCATTTATCATTTATCATTTATCATTTATCATTTATCATTTATCATTTATCATTTATCATTTATCATTTATCATTTATCATTTATCATTTATCATTTATCATTTATCATTTATCATTTATCATTTATCATTTATCATTTATCATTTATCATTTATCATTTATCATTTATCATTTATCATTTATCATTTATCATTTATCATTTATCATTTATCATTTATCATTTATCATTTATCATTTATCATTTATCATTTATCATTTATCATTTATCATTTATCATTTATCATTTATCATTTATCATTTATCATTTATCATTTATCATTTATCATTTATCATTTATCATTTATCATTTATCATTTATCATTTATCATTTATCATTTATCATTTATCATTTATCATTTATCATTTATCATTTATCATTTATCATTTATCATTTATCATTTATCATTTATCATTTATCATTTATCATTTATCATTTATCATTTATCATTTATCATTTATCATTTATCATTTATCATTTATCATTTATCATTTATCATTTATCATTTATCATTTATCATTTATCATTTATCATTTATCATTTATCATTTATCATTTATCATTTATCATTTATCATTTATCATTTATCATTTATCATTTATCATTTATCATTTATCATTTATCATTTATCATTTATCATTTATCATTTATCATTTATCATTTATCATTTATCATTTATCATTTATCATTTATCATTTATCATTTATCATTTATCATTTATCATTTATCATTTATCATTTATCATTTATCATTTATCATTTATCATTTATCATTTATCATTTATCATTTATCATTTATCATTTATCATTTATCATTTATCATTTATCATTTATCATTTATCATTTATCATTTATCATTTATCATTTATCATTTATCATTTATCATTTATCATTTATCATTTATCATTTATCATTTATCATTTATCATTTATCATTTATCATTTATCATTTATCATTTATCATTTATCATTTATCATTTATCATTTATCATTTATCATTTATCATTTATCATTTATCATTTATCATTTATCATTTATCATTTATCATTTATCATTTATCATTTATCATTTATCATTTATCATTTATCATTTATCATTTATCATTTATCATTTATCATTTATCATTTATCATTTATCATTTATCATTTATCATTTATCATTTATCATTTATCATTTATCATTTATCATTTATCATTTATCATTTATCATTTATCATTTATCATTTATCATTTATCATTTATCATTTATCATTTATCATTTATCATTTATCATTTATCATTTATCATTTATCATTTATCATTTATCATTTATCATTTATCATTTATCATTTATCATTTATCATTTATCATTTATCATTTATCATTTATCATTTATCATTTATCATTTATCATTTATCATTTATCATTTATCATTTATCATTTATCATTTATCATTTATCATTTATCATTTATCATTTATCATTTATCATTTATCATTTATCATTTATCATTTATCATTTATCATTTATCATTTATCATTTATCATTTATCATTTATCATTTATCATTTATCATTTATCATTTATCATTTATCATTTATCATTTATCATTTATCATTTATCATTTATCATTTATCATTTATCATTTATCATTTATCATTTATCATTTATCATTTATCATTTATCATTTATCATTTATCATTTATCATTTATCATTTATCATTTATCATTTATCATTTATCATTTATCATTTATCATTTATCATTTATCATTTATCATTTATCATTTATCATTTATCATTTATCATTTATCATTTATCATTTATCATTTATCATTTATCATTTATCATTTATCATTTATCATTTATCATTTATCATTTATCATTTATCATTTATCATTTATCATTTATCATTTATCATTTATCATTTATCATTTATCATTTATCATTTATCATTTATCATTTATCATTTATCATTTATCATTTATCATTTATCATTTATCATTTATCATTTATCATTTATCATTATCATTTATCATTTATCATTTATCATTTATCATTTATCATTTATCATTTATCATTTATCATTTATCATTTATCATTTATCATTTATCATTTATCATTTATCATTTATCATTTATCATTTATCATTTATCATTTATCATTTATCATTTATCATTTATCATTTATCATTTATCATTTATCATTTATCATTTATCATTTATCATTTATCATTTATCATTTATCATTTATCATTTATCATTTATCATTTATCATTTATCATTTATCATTTATCATTTATCATTTATCATTTATCATTTATCATTTATCATTTATCATTTATCATTTATCATTTATCATTTATCATTTATCATTTATCATTTATCATTTATCATTTATCATTTATCATTTATCATTTATCATTTATCATTTATCATTTATCATTTATCATTTATCATTTATCATTTATCATTTATCATTTATCATTTATCATTTATCATTTATCATTTATCATTTATCATTTATCATTTATCATTTATCATTTATCATTTATCATTTATCATTTATCATTTATCATTTATCATTTATCATTTATCATTTATCATTTATCATTTATCATTTATCATTTATCATTTATCATTTATCATTTATCATTTCATTTATCATTATTTATCATTTATCATTTATCATTTATCATTTATCATTTATCATTTATCATTTATCATTTATCATTTATCATTTATCATTTATCATTTATCATTTATCATTTATCATTTATCATTTATCATTTATCATTTATCATTTATCATTTATCATTTATCATTTATCATTTATCATTTATCATTTATCATTTATCATTTATCATTTATCATTTATCATTTATCATTTATCATTTATCATTTATCATTTATCATTTATCATTTATCATTTATCATTTATCATTTATCATTTATCATTTATCATTTATCATTTATCATTTATCATTTATCATTTATCATTTATCATTTATCATTTATCATTTATCATTTATCATTTATCATTTATCATTTATCATTTATCATTTATCATTTATCATTTATCATTTATCATTTATCATTTATCATTTATCATTTATCATTTATCATTTATCATTTATCATTTATCATTTATCATTTATCATTTATCATTTATCATTTATCATTTATCATTTATCATTTATCATTTATCATTTATCATTTATCATTTATCATTTATCATTTATCATTTATCATTTATCATTTATCATTTATCATTTATCATTTATCATTTATCATTTATCATTTATCATTTATCATTTATCATTTATCATTTATCATTTATCATTTATCATTTATCATTTATCATTTATCATTTATCATTTATCATTTATCATTTATCATTTATCATTTATCATTTATCATTTATCATTTATCATTTATCATTTATCATTTATCATTTATCATTTATCATTTATCATTTATCATTTATCATTTATCATTTATCATTTATCATTTATCATTTATCATTTATCATTTATCATTTATCATTTATCATTTATCATTTATCATTTATCATTTATCATTTATCATTTATCATTTATCATTTATCATTTATCATTTATCATTTATCATTTATCATTTATCATTTATCATTTATCATTTATCATTTATCATTTATCATTTATCATTTATCATTTATCATTTATCATTTATCATTTATCATTTATCATTTATCATTTATCATTTATCATTTATCATTTATCATTTATCATTTATCATTTATCATTTATCATTTATCATTTATCATTTATCATTTATCATTTATCATTTATCATTTATCATTTATCATTTATCATTTATCATTTATCATTTATCATTTATCATTTATCATTTATCATTTATCATTTATCATTTATCATTTATCATTTATCATTTATCATTTATCATTTATCATTTATCATTTATCATTTATCATTTATCATTTATCATTTATCATTTATCATTTATCATTTATCATTTATCATTTATCATTTATCATTTATCATTTATCATTTATCATTTATCATTTATCATTTATCATTTATCATTTATCATTTATCATTTATCATTTATCATTTATCATTTATCATTTATCATTTATCATTTATCATTTATCATTTATCATTTATCATTTATCATTTATCATTTATCATTTATCATTTATCATTTATCATTTATCATTTATCATTTATCATTTATCATTTATCATTTATCATTTATCATTTATCATTTATCATTTATCATTTATCATTTATCATTTATCATTTATCATTTATCATTTATCATTTATCATTTATCATTTATCATTTATCATTTATCATTTATCATTTATCATTTATCATTTATCATTTATCATTTATCATTTATCATTTATCATTTATCATTTATCATTATCATTTATCATTTATCATTTATCATTTATCATTTATCATTTATCATTTATCATTTATCATTTATCATTTATCATTTATCATTTATCATTTATCATTTATCATTTATCATTTATCATTTATCATTTATCATTTATCATTTATCATTTATCATTTATCATTTATCATTTATCATTTATCATTTATCATTTATCATTTATCATTTATCATTTATCATTTATCATTTATCATTTATCATTTATCATTTATCATTTATCATTTATCATTTATCATTTATCATTTATCATTTATCATTTATCATTTATCATTTATCATTTATCATTTATCATTTATCATTTATCATTTATCATTTATCATTTATCATTTATCATTTATCATTTATCATTTATCATTTATCATTTATCATTTATCATTTATCATTTATCATTTATCATTTATCATTTATCATTTATCATTTATCATTTATCATTTATCATTTATCATTTATCATTTATCATTTATCATTTATCATTTATCATTTATCATTTATCATTTATCATTTATCATTTATCATTTATCATTTATCATTTATCATTTATCATTTATCATTTATCATTTATCATTTATCATTTATCATTTATCATTTATCATTTATCATTTATCATTTATCATTTATCATTTATCATTTATCATTTATCATTTATCATTTATCATTTATCATTTATCATTTATCATTTATCATTTATCATTTATCATTTATCATTTATCATTTATCATTTATCATTTATCATTTATCATTTATCATTTATCATTTATCATTTATCATTTATCATTTATCATTTATCATTTATCATTTATCATTTATCATTTATCATTTATCATTTATCATTTATCATTTATCATTTATCATTTATCATTTATCATTTATCATTTATCATTTATCATTTATCATTTATCATTTATCATTTATCATTTATCATTTATCATTTATCATTTATCATTTATCATTTATCATTTATCATTTATCATTTATCATTTATCATTTATCATTTATCATTTATCATTTATCATTTATCATTTATCATTTATCATTTATCATTTATCATTTATCATTTATCATTTATCATTTATCATTTATCATTTATCATTTATCATTTATCATTTATCATTTATCATTTATCATTTATCATTTATCATTTATCATTTATCATTTATCATTTATCATTTATCATTTATCATTTATCATTTATCATTTATCATTTATCATTTATCATTTATCATTTATCATTTATCATTTATCATTTATCATTTATCATTTATCATTTATCATTTATCATTTATCATTTATCATTTATCATTTATCATTTATCATTTATCATTTATCATTTATCATTTATCATTTATCATTTATCATTTATCATTTATCATTTATCATTTATCATTTATCATTTATCATTTATCATTTATCATTTATCATTTATCATTTATCATTTATCATTTATCATTTATCATTTATCATTTATCATTTATCATTTATCATTTATCATTTATCATTTATCATTTATCATTTATCATTTATCATTTATCATTTATCATTTATCATTTATCATTTATCATTTATCATTTATCATTTATCATTTATCATTTATCATTTATCATTTATCATTTATCATTTATCATTTATCATTTATCATTTATCATTTATCATTTATCATTTATCATTTATCATTTATCATTTATCATTTATCATTTATCATTTATCATTTATCATTTATCATTTATCATTTATCATTTATCATTTATCATTTATCATTTATCATTTATCATTTATCATTTATCATTTATCATTTATCATTTATCATTTATCATTTATCATTTATCATTTATCATTTATCATTTATCATTTATCATTTATCATTTATCATTTATCATTTATCATTTATCATTTATCATTTATCATTTATCATTTATCATTTATCATTTATCATTTATCATTTATCATTTATCATTTATCATTTATCATTTATCATTTATCATTTATCATTTATCATTTATCATTTATCATTTATCATTTATCATTTATCATTTATCATTTATCATTTATCATTTATCATTATTTATCATTTATCATTTATCATTTATCATTTATCATTTATCATTTATCATTTATCATTTATCATTTATCATTTATCATTTATCATTTATCATTTATCATTTATCATTTATCATTTATCATTTATCATTTATCATTTATCATTTATCATTTATCATTTATCATTTATCATTTATCATTTATCATTTATCATTTATCATTTATCATTTATCATTTATCATTTATCATTTATCATTTATCATTTATCATTTATCATTTATCATTTATCATTTATCATTTATCATTTATCATTTATCATTTATCATTTATCATTTATCATTTATCATTTATCATTTATCATTTATCATTTATCATTTATCATTTATCATTTATCATTTATCATTTATCATTTATCATTTATCATTTATCATTTATCATTTATCATTTATCATTTATCATTTATCATTTATCATTTATCATTTATCATTTATCATTTATCATTTATCATTTATCATTTATCATTTATCATTTATCATTTATCATTTATCATTTATCATTTATCATTTATCATTTATCATTTATCATTTATCATTTATCATTTATCATTTATCATTTATCATTTATCATTTATCATTTATCATTTATCATTTATCATTTATCATTTATCATTTATCATTTATCATTTATCATTTATCATTTATCATTTATCATTTATCATTTATCATTTATCATTTATCATTTATCATTTATCATTTATCATTTATCATTTATCATTTATCATTTATCATTTATCATTTATCATTTATCATTTATCATTTATCATTTATCATTTATCATTTATCATTTATCATTTATCATTTATCATTTATCATTTATCATTTATCATTTATCATTTATCATTTATCATTTATCATTTATCATTTATCATTTATCATTTATCATTTATCATTTATCATTTATCATTTATCATTTATCATTTATCATTTATCATTTATCATTTATCATTTATCATTTATCATTTATCATTTATCATTTATCATTTATCATTTATCATTTATCATTTATCATTTATCATTTATCATTTATCATTTATCATTTATCATTTATCATTTATCATTTATCATTTATCATTTATCATTTATCATTTATCATTTATCATTTATCATTTATCATTTATCATTTATCATTTATCATTTATCATTTATCATTTATCATTTATCATTTATCATTTATCATTTATCATTTATCATTTATCATTTATCATTTATCATTTATCATTTATCATTTATCATTTATCATTTATCATTTATCATTTATCATTTATCATTTATCATTTATCATTTATCATTTATCATTTATCATTTATCATTTATCATTTATCATTTATCATTTATCATTTATCATTTATCATTTATCATTTATCATTTATCATTTATCATTTATCATTTATCATTTATCATTTATCATTTATCATTTATCATTTATCATTTATCATTTATCATTTATCATATCATTTATCATTTATCATTTATCATTTATCATTTATCATTTATCATTTATCATTTATCATTTATCATTTATCATTTATCATTTATCATTTATCATTTATCATTTATCATTTATCATTTATCATTTATCATTTATCATTTATCATTTATCATTTATCATTTATCATTTATCATTTATCATTTATCATTTATCATTTATCATTTATCATTTATCATTTATCATTTATCATTTATCATTTATCATTTATCATTTATCATTTATCATTTATCATTTATCATTTATCATTTATCATTTATCATTTATCATTTATCATTTATCATTTATCATTTATCATTTATCATTTATCATTTATCATTTATCATTTATCATTTATCATTTATCATTTATCATTTATCATTTATCATTTATCATTTATCATTTATCATTTATCATTTATCATTTATCATTTATCATTTATCATTTATCATTTATCATTTATCATTTATCATTTATCATTTATCATTTATCATTTATCATTTATCATTTATCATTTATCATTTATCATTTATCATTTATCATTTATCATTTATCATTTATCATTTATCATTTATCATTTATCATTTATCATTTATCATTTATCATTTATCATTTATCATTTATCATTTATCATTTATCATTTATCATTTATCATTTATCATTTATCATTTATCATTTATCATTTATCATTTATCATTTATCATTTATCATTTATCATTTATCATTTATCATTTATCATTTATCATTTATCATTTATCATTTATCATTTATCATTTATCATTTATCATTTATCATTTATCATTTATCATTTATCATTTATCATTTATCATTTATCATTTATCATTTATCATTTATCATTTATCATTTATCATTTATCATTTATCATTTATCATTTATCATTTATCATTTATCATTTATCATTTATCATTTATCATTTATCATTTATCATTTATCATTTATCATTTATCATTTATCATTTATCATTTATCATTTATCATTTATCATTTATCATTTATCATTTATCATTTATCATTTATCATTTATCATTTATCATTTATCATTTATCATTTATCATTTATCATTTATCATTTATCATTTATCATTTATCATTTATCATTTATCATTTATCATTTATCATTTATCATTTATCATTTATCATTTATCATTTATCATTTATCATTTATCATTTATCATTTATCATTTATCATTTATCATTTATCATTTATCATTTATCATTTATCATTTATCATTTATCATTTATCATTTATCATTTATCATTTATCATTTATCATTTATCATTTATCATTTACATTTATCATTTATCATTTATCATTTATCATTTATCATTTATCATTTATCATTTATCATTTATCATTTATCATTTATCATTTATCATTTATCATTTATCATTTATCATTTATCATTTATCATTTATCATTTATCATTTATCATTTATCATTTATCATTTATCATTTATCATTTATCATTTATCATTTATCATTTATCATTTATCATTTATCATTTATCATTTATCATTTATCATTTATCATTTATCATTTATCATTTATCATTTATCATTTATCATTTATCATTTATCATTTATCATTTATCATTTATCATTTATCATTTATCATTTATCATTTATCATTTATCATTTATCATTTATCATTTATCATTTATCATTTATCATTTATCATTTATCATTTATCATTTATCATTTATCATTTATCATTTATCATTTATCATTTATCATTTATCATTTATCATTTATCATTTATCATTTATCATTTATCATTTATCATTTATCATTTATCATTTATCATTTATCATTTATCATTTATCATTTATCATTTATCATTTATCATTTATCATTTATCATTTATCATTTATCATTTATCATTTATCATTTATCAGGGTGGACTTAAGGGATTAGAATTAATTTGCTTTGTTGGGACGCACAATAAGAAGCACCTTTGCAAAGTAACATGCAATATAACAATAGAGTTCAGCTACTACAGCTTTTTCGCACATTCTAAGCATTGATCTATTTGAAGCCACAATCCAGATCTCATTGAAATATTTAGACCTCCCTGAGACAAAAACAAAAACTTATCATTCTTAAAGATCGGACGATAAATAACGAAGTTATAAGAAAATATGTCGATGCGCGACCCCTACGTTCGGTCAAAAAAAAAAAAAATATCGAAACTTTTTTCAATAATGCTTCAGATTTGCTAGTGTGGGGTGAAATTTATTTTTTCGATACGGTCTAATGTACAGCCTTGCGTTGAAAATTCTCTAACTCTCGCAGCTCTCTCGCTTTGCGTTGAAAATTCTCTAAATCTCTCAGCACTCCGCAAATAAATTTGGTGTCATCTTCAAGGTGAAAGTTTGAAGTTATCAGATCCGAAGTATTTCGAGGAATCAGGAGGAATCACAAAGGTTATAGCTTAATAAAAAATAAAAAACAGAAAAAAAAAACTTGAAAAAAGCTTAAATTAAGGAATCCGTATATTGCCACAAGATAACAATTGGAAAAAACATTTTTTTTTAAAAGCACGTCTAAAGCGTCTTTATTCTAAAAACTAAGTTTGAGCTAATTCCATTAATAATTAAAAATTCTACAATCATTCGTACACAGTAGTGTAAACAACATTGTAGAAATAAAGAAAAAACGTTTTTAGAAGCTCAACTTTGGATGACCATAGATACCAATAATTGGGAACATATTACTTGCAAAGTGTGTTTTCCACATGTTGGATATGTCCAGATTACAAAAAGTAGAAAAAAAAATTAAACCCCGTTACTTTGGAATAACCCTGAATGCGAGGGTTTTGCCTATATTTTTCCCAATGTGCGGCGTCAACACGACTTAAAGCAGTATCTTTAATATTGTAGTCAAAAATTAAATTATTCCTTTTGCGCGAAAAGGTCATAGTTTGGCATTTAACAGGATTTAGAAACATATTATTTTTAATGCACCAAACTTCAAAAGATTTCAAGTCAGCCTGGAGTAGGTTGGAGTCGTCCTTAGCATTTATTGTTCTGTATATTTTCATATCATCTGCATAAATTAACAGGTGAGAGTGCTTAATAATGTGGGCAACATCATTAATGGCTTAAATAAACAGAAGTGGACCTAAGTGACTGCCTTGAGGAACACCTGATTCCACAACAAATTCAGGAAACAGAACCCCTCGGAATCGTATTTGATAAGATCGTTCTGTCAAATACGATTAAATCCAGCTAACAAAATATTGTGGAAATCCCAATAACTTGAGTTTAAATAAAATTAAATTATGTGGTAATTTATCAAACGCTTTACTAAAGTCAGTGTAAATGCAGTCGACCTGGTTACCTGATTCAATTGTATTAAGGCAGAAAGATGAAAAATCGAGAAGGTTGGACACAGTGGATCTGCCATTAACAAAACCATGCTGACGAGTTGTTATGACTTCTCCACAGTACCTCTTAACCCGATCATACACCACTCTCTCAAAAAGTTTTGGAATCGATGATAGTTTAGCAATGGGCATGTAATTAGTAACATCATTCCTGCAACCCTTTTTATAAATGGAGCTTATAAATGATTTTTTCCAAAATTGAGGAAAAAGGCTTTCATTTATAGATTTATTAAACAACAAAGACAGTGGTTGACACAAAAAAGAACCACATTGTTTTAACACAACGGCAGGAATTCCATCAGGTCCAGCGCTAAAATCTTCACCTATCGATCAAATATAATTAAAAATTCCTCAGCGGTAAAGGATATAGATTCCATAGAAACCTTGAGCGAAGAACTCATATAATCAAAATACCCAACATCAGGGTTAAAAGAATCGTAACAGAATGATTCTTTAAAAAGAGTAGCAAATAGGCCACAGATTATGACGGGATCATCAGTAAATCCTTCAAGAGTTTTAAATGATGAAAGGAATCCATCGGATTTCTTTTTTGTATTTATGAATCCCCAAAATTTCCTTGGATCAGACAATATCCTCAGCTTAATATTGTCTAAGTATTCATTATATAGCGTAGCTGAACGATTTTCAAATTTCAGAAACAAACATTTGTAAGTTTCTAGGTCATATCTACAGACATATTTCTTCCATGCTCTGTTTCTGTTGTTGCGTAGTGTTTTTAATTCTTTTGTGTACCAGGGGTACGTCGAATTATTCGCAATTTTGATGCTATATGGTACGGATTGAGGAAACATAGCAAAGAGTTCCAAATAAAAATAACTAATGGAATTATTAAGATTATTTTCATTTATGTATTCTAAAATTACATTGAGTTTACTATGAATCAAATTATTCATCTTCAAAAGTCATAAATTTTGTCTATGGAATTTGAATTAACTATATTTTCTCTATCTGATTTGTATCAAATACTCAATGGTGGATGGTATTCATCAACAGTTGTAAGAGTATGGAAGGACCTCTTAACAATGACATTGTTACTGTCCGTAGTTAAGACCAGGTCAAGAAGTCGATTAAGACTATTATAAATACAACTCACTTGTTGTAAGTCAGAACATATATTGTCAACAAAAATATGTTCTTGGCGGGTCTTCGAATTAGATACACATAAATATGTATCATTGTCAGAAGAATGCCATTTTAAGTCAGGCAAATTAAAATCACCCAACAATAAAATGTCGTCATGAACGTCAAGTAAATTTATTATGTATTCTATGCAATCCGCAAGGTTTGCATAGACGTCAGCACTGCTCTTTGGAGGAATGTACGCGTTGACAACATATACATTGGAATTACAATGTACAACCTTAACGCATATTAGTTCGATATTCGAAGAGCAGGGAATATCAATAAAGGAACTAACAAAGGAGTTCCTAATAGCTAATAAGACACCACCACCAACAGCAGAAGAACTGTCAGCGTATCTGTCTTTTCTAAAAACTTGGAAACTATTGTCAAACAATTCCAAGTCAGTAATGCTTCCGTCGAGCCACGTTTCAGTTAACGCAATAATATCTTCTGAGAAATTCTGAGTTGACAAAAATATTTCACGCGTCTTAGAACGTAATCCCCTTACATTTTGATAGTAAAGGGATAGCCTATTTAGTTTTTTTTGGTCTGACGGACGATATTATTCAACCTTTCAGACTTACTTTTAGGCTTAAACTCAGAAACGAAAATATTATCGCCCCACAAATTCGAGTTTAAAACAGTTGCAAACTCTTCAGCTGCAACTGTTAGAATGAAAGAAGCGTGGGAAGGTTTATTACCTATTTTTTTGCATGTACAGAATGCATTATGACGTATTAAATTATTTTATTTGACAAACGTCAAAACATTTTCAGTAGTTGTGTCGGGCTGAAGGCGTGAAATAAATATTAATATTCTCCTCGACACTGCCCTTAAATTGAAGCTAAGTTCATTATTGGGCTGAGTTGAAATTGGACGGTTAGTCAATGGAGAAATATTTAATGGCGATGGTGTAATTACTTCATTATTTAATTCAGAAGGCATTGCTGAGGATTGCATAGCCTGAAAAGTGTTTGAAGACACCTTGCGACGCTTGTTAGTATTATTTTTATTTTTCCTCTTATTATTTTTACTTTTAGGTTTATTTAGGTCTTTTTTCGATGAAACAATGGTTTGGGCACCGGAAGAAACTGTCTGAGACAGAGAAGGGGAGATATTTTCCGGTATTGAAATTTCATCGTAAACGCTGGTACTGGCTGCGCTAGTAACTTCGCTAAAAAATCCTACAATTTCTCTAAAATTGTTATTAAGCGAGTTAAGACTTTCCCCAAATAGCTTTATTTTAGAATAAAGTTCATCTGGAGAAAGGGCCCTGCACGAAGCACAGTACCAGCGAAGACCTGATCGTACTGACATTAAGTCGTCTAGGCACGACTTAGAAATACCAGCACAAGATGCATGGAACATTCGCTCACATGGACCAGAACAACTAAACATGGGATAGAGAATGTTCTGGCTTTTGCATAGTTCGTTTAAAGAACAAGCAGCAATATTATCTACAGAAAAATAATTCATTTTTATGTTATTGCTGATGAGCGAATGGTTAAAAAATGCAAAATGTGCTCCTAGGGTTAAATTTCTATAAGCAGTGAGCGCAACAGTTAAATTATAAAAACAACAATCACTACAAGAAATAAACAAAACACCGCAAAAAGAGGAATGGTAACAATTACAACAACAAAAAACAAGCAAGCTAGCATGCAAATGTAACAAATTAACACAAGAAGTATCATTAAAAAACTGTACCGAGGTTTCGACGTCATAATATGAATACGGTGGTTTAATAGATAGAATCGGTGACCAGTCAGTCTGCGAGAGTAAGGTGTTGAGTTTAACATAGTCTGTACTTTTGAAATTATATATTTTTGTATTTCGCTTATCAGGTGTAAGTTTATTTTCATTTTCATGAGCAAGTAAAACCGTTATTTCAAGAGTTGGATGATGTCCATCTTCCGGAAATGATACAGGGTTTGAGCGATTGAGATATACAAGTTCATCTATCTTGTAGTGTACTCTTCAAAGTCACTATTACCACCAACTAAAACATTTCATTCTTTAGCTACATTATTTCTTTTGTGCAACACAAAACGAAAATCTAGACCACCAACTAAAACAATTAAATCACCAAATAAAAACCCCAAAATTTTCAGTCACAATTTTAAAGTAAACAATAATGTTATTAATATCTAAGAGTCTAAAATTCCTGTTTAATGCACTTGTCATACCCTTTCGCTTCATCCGCTAGATACTGCATAAGCATGAACGCGACAGCGAGCATTAAGTTACACACTTATTGCTAGAAAACATAATGTAACAACAACAAGCATTAAACTGAACTTATGCCAATGACTCTTTTAAGTCAAGGCTAAACATTTCAATATTAACGTTTAAGGGGAAGAAATAATGCAAGTGAAGCCAGTAAAATTTGATTGGTCACGTTTTAAAAATATCGGGAAACCAAATTAAGAATTGGAATTAAAGGAGGAGTATTGGAAATAGTGGTAGAATATTTTTAAGAAAAATACTGTTAAATTTTGTATATAAACCGGAGTAATTTTAAATAAAATTAGATTTTTAGATCACAACTTAAAGCGGCATCACTGCCTTAGTTTTTCTTTAAATCTCGAAACAGTTCGGCTATCCTTAGCCATCCCTACAGCAGCGTGGTGCGCTCTAATACACCAAAGTTTCATTCGATGCAGTCATCGAATAAATTTATACAAAATAAATTAAAGAATATAGAGCTGCTAACTTAAAACACCACATGGCGATCCTGCAATTACGATCCTGCGACTATTGATCCTGCATTCTCAACTGATCCTATCCTGCGAATTTTGAAGTATTATTATCCTGACCTATGATCCTTTTCTATGGATAACGATTTCAACAAGGTTTTCCAACGTGTAGTGGACGTAATACAGCTACACTCTACTAACAAGGAACAAGGCTATGTGCCAAAAGCAATAGTCCCAACTTAAGAAGAGCCGCCGAAATACATACCAACACCAAAGGAAGCTGGACCAAAACCCATAACAATCGAAGAATACAGAGCAAGGACTACAGCAAAGAAACCAGAGGCAACACCTAAAGAAGAGATACCAAAACGAAGATCAAGAGGAGGAAGGAAGGTATTCACAAGAAGACGCATTGCGGAATTATACCGCATAGTCGCTTTAACAACAGACCTGCAACTTAAAAATACACTATTACAAAGGATAAAAGAAGAACAGCAAAAATACAAGAAACCGCTAAACAACAAAACATAAACACCCAACGAATGATACCAAACATAACGGAAATTTACAAATACATAGCTATGTTTGAAAACAACAAGAAAGAATCAATAACAATAGAGAACAATTTAGGATCTGCAGTAACCAAATATGGAGTCCGGCAACATTCAACAACAATAGCAGTAACAATTATCATTATAATTATTATAGTATATATATTTTATAAAATAAGTAAATACTTTAAAACATATGTACAGAAAAGAATAAATAGAATACAAAATATATAAGTTAATATTTAAATAAAAAAAAAAACAGAAAAAAAAAATTTATGGAAGAGTTACAAGAAATTTTTAACGAAGTTTTAAAAATTAAACAAAACATTAAGAAATCCAGCAAAAGGAAATACACATGTCAAACTATTAGTATAAAACTTGACTTCTTAAATCGTTACTAACTGCATTTTAATAAAACAGCAGAAATTTTAAACAAATTGGAAGCGTTTCAATTGAAGGAACAATTCCACATACTATTAAACCAAACTAAAAATCTTTTGTTACAACATTCGACAGAAAATAAAGTAATCATGTCAGACTTTAATATTGAATTAATCTTAAAAACCGTTCCGATTTTTAACGGAAATTATAAAGATCTCAATGCATTTTTAACAATAGTAGAATTATTAAACGAAACTTATACCACAACAGATAACAAGAAAAAACTTATAAATATTGTAGTTAACGTTAAGCTAAGTTCTAACGTAAAAACAACATTAGGCTACATAACAAACATAGACACTTTCAGTAAACTTAAAGAAGCACTTACCAATTCATACAAAAGCAACTTGACAACTACACAAATACACACACAACTTGCAGCTTTGACACAACGGAACAATACAGTAACAAATTTTAAAGACAAACTATTAAATTTAACGTCTGAACTAAACAATTTACAAATTAACGAATTGAGTACAGAAACTAATGACGACCAAAGAAATTTGATAATGAAGATGAATGAATCTTATGCACTTACAATTTTTAAGAACGGACTAAATGAAGACCTTAAAAATACAATATTTGCAGCACAACCAAAGACTTTAACTGAAGCAACAAATTTAGCTTTAGAACTCGAAAAAAATATAAAAACGAACAACCAACTGATGTATTTTAGAACAAACAACAGACAAAGAAATACAAATTTAAACAATTCATATAATGGACAACAAAATAATAGAACAAACAACTCTAACACCAGACCACAATATTACAGAACTAATAACAACAACTACAACGTTCGACAAAATAATACGAATTTCATGCAACGCAGAGCTCAGAATAATAACCAGAACAATCATTATAACCACAATAATAACAGAAATAACAATGACAATAATAGAAGAAATAATAACTTTAATAGAAATACATACAGGCAAAATTTTAACAATAACAATACATATAGAAATCACAGCCAGAGGAATACTAACAGAATGTATGTTTTTAGCAATCAGGGAAACGACGATCGCTCGGAGATCACCAGAGAAGATCATCCGGCACAGCGAAATTAAAAATATACAATATATCGGATAATAACACAAACTACATAATTGTAAAATGTAGAAACTCGAAGAAAAATATAAAGTTTTTGATCGATACAGGTGCAGATATTTCAATCTGTAAACTCGAAAATATACACGGAGAAAACTGTTTGCTAAATTTGTATGGAGATTAAGCAAAACTTGAGCATAATTCTCAGCCACTTCAAAATATTGCTTATTTTCAGCAAAAATCAAGCAAATTTTGCTTTTTAAATTTATAATAACTTAGCAAATTTTCGCTTGAATTAAATCAAAATTTGCTTTTTCGATTTATAATAACTGAGCAAGTGTTTGCTCGAATCAAACCAAAATTTGCTATATCTATTTATAAAAAATAAAAAAAAAACAAATTGGCCTTTTCGACTGGGAATCGAACTCGGGCTCCGAGCATGCTAAGCCACACTCTTAACCTGCATGCCACGGTATTTCTATTTATAGTTCGAATTTTGTTTTATATTTCAATAACCAAGCAACTTTTTGCTTGAATCAATTCAAAATTTGCTATATCAATTTATAATAACTGAGCAAATTTTTGCTTAAATTGAGTCAAATTTTGCTTTTGCCTGAACACAATTAACTTATAATAACTTAGCAAAGTTTGGCTTGAATCAAATCAAAATTTGCTATTTGAATTTATAATAAGTAAGCAAATTATTGCTAAAATTTATCTTTATTTTGCTTTTTTCAAATTATATGAGAAGTAATTTCAATTTAGAAAACGTTTTCTAAAATCAAACCGCTATTGAGCAAAATTTTGCTGATTTGCGTTTAAGCAAAGTAATGGCTTGATTCAAGCAAAATAATTTTCTCCGTGTACATGACATCCAATTAATGATGGAACACAAATGCATATTAACAGGAATAACAAACGAGGAAACTTTAACGTTAGGGTCAATAAAACTACAAATAGATTTTCAATGCGCTACTATAGAACACTTTTTCCACTCAGTCGAAAATAATTTTCCAATTGATACAGACGGAATAATAGGAAGAGATTTTGTATCTAGGTATATGTGTAAAATAGATTACGAAACACAGACACTAACTATAGTAATAGGAAACACAGACGTAGTAACACCTTTATACTTTAAAAAGGATGCATATGACACAATACGAATACCGCCAAGAACAGAAGTAATTCACCCAATAAACTTAAAATTAGAACACGATAGTGTTGTACTAAATGAGGAACTTCTAACAGGTGTATTTTTAGCAAATTCTATAATTCCAGCAAATGGAAAATGTCACATAAAAATCTTGAATACAACTGACTCAGAAGTAAAACTCCATAAAATAAATCCAAAATTAAAACCATTTTCAAATTACTTATACTACAAACAGGATACACGACAAGATGAAGTTAGATTTAATAAAGTAATGAAAGAATTACAGATAGAACTAAATCACCCACTCAAAAACATATTTAGAAAATTTCAAAACATATTTCATTTAGAAGATGAACAATTAACAGTAAATAATTTTTATACACAAAAAATTTCTACAACAGATAACACACCAACATATATAAAGAATTACAGACTACCACATGCACAAGACACAGAAATCCATGACCAAGTAAACAAACTACTAGACAATGACATTATTGAACCATCAGTAAGTACATACAATTCACCTTTACTACTTGTACCAAAGAAGTGTAACGACGACACAAAAAAATGGCGTTTAGTAGTTGATTTCAGACAATTAAATAAAAAAATAATAAACGATAAATTAGCATTGACAAGAATTGAGGACGTTTTGGACAAACTAGGTAGAGCAAAATATTTTTCGACACTTGATATGACAAGCTCTTTCCATCAAATTCCATTAGATAAAAATTCAAGACCTTTGACTGCTTTCTCGACAAATGATGGCCATTACCATTTCAAAAGATTACCATTTGGATTAACTATATCCTCAAACAGTTTTCAAAGAATGCTGACTTTAGCATTAACAGGTTTAAGCTCAGAAACATTTCTATACGTAGATGATGTAATAGTTTTCGGATGTAGCCTCCAACACCACAATAGTAATTTAGCAAAAGTTTTCGGTAGATTATCAAAATACAATCTCAAATTAAATGCAAGCAAATGCAAATTTTTAAGACCAGAAGTAGTTTTTTTAGGACATTTGATTACACAAAACGGTATTAAAACTGATCCGGCAAAGTATGAAACAATAAAAAACTATCCAATTCCTTCAAATTGTCGCATTTTGCAATTATTAAACAATTTACTGAAAAAGAATCAAACTTTCAATTGGACGGACCAATGTCAAATAGCATTCGAAACTCTAAAACAAAAATTAATAGAACCACCTATCCTACAATATCCTGTCTTTTCAAAACCTTTTATCTTAACGACAGACGCTTCAAATTTTGCGTTGGGAGCAATATTATCCAGGGACCGTAATAATTATGAGCAATATCGAAAAAATTAAGAAATAATGATTATTTTATGATTTTTATTTTTTTGCTCCGATAAAAAAATCGTTTTCTGATTTTTATTTTTTAAATCAAAAATAAAAATTATTTTTAAGTTTTATTTTTTTACTCAAGCATAAAAATCATTTTTGATTTTTATTTTTTTTACTCAAACATAAAAATCATTTTTGATTTTTATTTTTTTTCCTCAAACAAAAATATCATTTTTGATTTTTATTTATTTTACTTAAGCAAAAAAATCATTTTTGATTTTTATTTTTTTTACTCAAGCCAAAAAATCATTTATGATTTTTATCTTTTTAACTCAAACAAAAAAATTATTTTTGATTTTTATTTTTTTTTACTCAAGCAAAAAAATCATTTTTGATTTTTATTTTTGAGACAAAAAATAAAAATCGAAAAACGATTTTTATGGGTTTTTTTGATGTTTTGTTTTTGTCAGAAATAGAAAGAATTTTTGATTTTTATTATTTTGCTTTATAAGTTTAAATACTTAAGGATTTTTGTTTTTCCTCGTAAATTAAAAATAAATTTCACGAGCTTTCTTCTTGTTAGACATTCTTAATAGTTATGTTTTTTTATCTTTTCAAAATTTGAAAAGAAACTATGATGATATTAAATTTGATATTTATATTATTGAGATTTTTTAAAATGACAGTTATTAATTTTTAAGAATAAAAATTTGTCCATTTGTTCATTGCTCTTCAGTGTATTATAAATATACTTATATACATAAATTTTATTTAAAGGTGAAAATGGCAGAGATTTACCTTTGCGCTCAAATTAAAAATTGGCGAATTATTTGTCTTAAGTGCAATTTGGCATACATTATTTTGATTGGATTTTTAATAATTAATCGACCTTTTCGAGGGTCCAGATAAACTGAGGAAATAACGGAAGGATTTTCCAATATTTGTTCTTCCCTTTTATCCAAAAATTTGAACAGCAACCGGCTGTTTTCGCTATTGTTCGATTGAACTTCAATTTAAAGTTGCATTCATAATATAAAAACATCACCTAAAAACAGCTGACTCGACTGTAGTCTCAACGTTGTTGTATTAACTGGTTTAAGCGTGAGCCCATATTTTCTTTGGATTTCAATTTTGATGAAAAATTTACATATGCCCAAGTTTTATTCCTTTTAAATAATGCATTTTAATTTTGAGCAAAAATATTAAAATCAACAAATAATTTTTATTTTTGAACAAAATAAATAAAAATCAAAAATAATTTTTATTTCTGAGCCAAAAAAATAAAAATCAATAATAATTTTTATTTCAGAGCAAAATAAATAAAAATTAAAAATAATTTTTATGTCTGAGCAAAAAAAATAAAATTCAAAAATACTCTTTATTTCTGAGCAAAAAAAAATAAAATTCAAAAATAATTTTTATTTCTGAGCAAAATAAATAAAAATCAAAAATAATTTTTAACTCTGAGCAAAAAAAATTAAAATCAAAAATAATTTTTATTCCTGAACAAAAAAATAAAAATCATTATATAATAATTATTTTTAATTTTTATGCTTAACGCTTAAAAAATAAAAATCATTATTTATTCTAAGAGGCAACACAAATTCCAACATTTCGGTATACTCAAAAGTTTTTTCCGACGCTTAGAACATGCTGATTTTTTTCATTAAAATTTGAAAAATAATCATTATTTTCGGTCCCTGATCTAGATTCGTCGATTTATCGCTACATCGCACGTGCACAATATCATTTATCAATTCGATACTAGTATCATTTACATTAATATTTTTATCGCTTATTTCAAATTTTAATTTACGTACGTTTTTGATATCACTAATGGATGTGCAATCCCAAATAAAGAGTTGATCAAGCTCCTGTTGAGATGCATCTTTATTCTCTGTATGTTCTTTTAGTTTCTTTTTATTTCCCCGTTTTATTACCATGGCTTGTTTTTTATCACTTGTTGCGTCTGTTGGTATCATTTTATTCAATATATCCGAGTCTATTTTTATTCTCGATAGCGCGTCAGCATTAGTATTGATTTTGCCTTGTTTAAAAATTATTTCAAAATTGTAATCAGATAAATCTAGTCTGATTCTTGTCATTTTTGATGATGGATTTTTGTGACTAAACAATGAAATTAGTGGTCTATGGTCCGTGACTACAATAAATTTCTGTCCATATAGGTAAGGTTTGAAAAAATTGATTCCCCAATGGATGGCTAGGAGTTCTTTCTCTATTATTGGTTTATTAATATCGTGTTTTTGTAATGTCTTACTTGCATATGATATGGGAAGGTCTTGTCTTATTTCGCCTTGTGATAATATCAGGGACCGAAAATAATGATTATTTTTCAAATTTTAATGAAAAAAATCAGCATGTTCTAAGCGTCGGAAAAAACTTTTGAGTATACCGAAATGTTGGAATTTGTGTTGCCTCTTAGAATAAATAATGATTTTTATTTTTTAAGCGTTAAGCATAAAAATTAAAAATAATTATTATATAATGATTTTTATTTTTTTGTTCAGGAATAAAAATTATTTTTGATTGTAATTTTTTTTGCTCAGAGTTAAAAATTATTTTTGATTTTTATTTATTTTGCTCAGAAATAAAAATTATTTTTGAATTTTATTTTTTTTTGCTCAGAAATAAAGAGTATTTTTGAATTTTATTTTTTTTGCTCAGACATAAAAATTATTTTTAATTTTTATTTATTTTGCTCTGAAATAAAAATTATTATTGATTTTTATTTTTTTGGCTCAGAAATAAAAATTATTTTTGATTTTTATTTATTTTGTTCAAAAATAAAAATTATTTGTTGATTTTAATATTTTTGCTCAAAATTAAAATGCATTATTTAAAAGGAATAAAACTTGGGCATATGTAAATTTTTCATCAAAATTGAAATCCAAAGAAAATATGGGCTCACGCTTAAACCAGTTAATACAACAACGTTGAGACTACAGTCGAGTCAGCTGTTTTTAGGTGATGTTTTTATATTATGAATGCAACTTTAAATTGAAGTTCAATCGAACAATAGCGAAAACAGCCGGTTGCTGTTCAAATTTTTGGATAAAAGGGAAGAACAAATATTGGAAAATCCTTCCGTTATTTCCTCAGTTTATCTGGACCCTCGAAAAGGTCGATTAATTATTAAAAATCCAATCAAAATAATGTATGCCAAATTGCACTTAAGACAAATAATTCGCCAATTTTTAATTTGAGCGCAAAGGTAAATCTCTGCCATTTTCACCTTTAAATAAAATGTATGTATATAAGTATATTTATAATACACTGAAGAGCAATGAACAAATGGACAAATTTTTATTCTTAAAAATTAATAACTGTCATTTTAAAAATTCTCAATAATATAAATATCAAATTTAATATCATCATAGTTTCTTTTCAAATTTTGAAGAGATAAAAAAACATAACTATTAAGAATGTCTAACAAGAAGAAAGCTCGTGAAATTTATTTTTAATTTACGAGGAAAAACAAAAATCCTTAAGTATTTAAACTTATAAAGCAAAATAATAAAAATCAAAAATTCTTTCTATTTCTGACAAAAACAAAACATCAAAAAAACCCATAAAAATCGTTTTTCGATTTTTATTTTTTGTCTCAAAAATAAAAATCAAAAATGATTTTTTTGCTTGAGTAAAAAAAAATAAAAATCAAAAATAATTTTTTTGTTTGAGTTAAAAAGATAAAAATCATAAATGATTTTTTGGCTTGAGTAAAAAAAATAAAAATCAAAAATGATTTTTTTGCTTAAGTAAAATAAATAAAAATCAAAAATGATATTTTTGTTTGAGGAAAAAAAATAAAAATCAAAAATGATTTTTATGTTTGAGTAAAAAAAATAAAAATCAAAAATGATTTTTATGCTTGAGTAAAAAAATAAAACTTAAAAATAATTTTTATTTTTGATTTAAAAAATAAAAATCAGAAAACGATTTTTTTATCGGAGCAAAAAAATAAAAATCATAAAATAATCATTATTTCTTAATTTTTTCGATATTGCTCATAATTATTACGGTCCCTGATCTAGATTCGACTTCGATGAAGCCGTCATCAAAAATAAATAATGATAATAAAAATATGAATGCAAGATCTAATGATAATTCAGCGACTCTAGAGCCGATTCTGAAAAAGTTAGTATCCAAAATGAATAAATTAAATATAAAAGAACTAGCGCTAGATGAAGAAGATATGATATTTAAAATTATGCATAAAAATGAATACAAAAATATATACAACAAGCTGCAGCAGAAACTTAATAAGAAGAATGAAAAATCGTTAAATATTTTGATATTTAACCCCCGAAAAGAATAACAAATAAATCCATGCAAAACAAATTAATTAAAGAATTTCATGATTCACCACACAGCGGACATTTAGGAATTAGAAAAACGATACTGAAACTAAAACAACGCTATGTATGGAAAAACAAGCGACAGATGGTAAAAAATTATATTAATAAATGTGATGATTGCGCTCGAAATAAACAAACAAAGCATGTAAAAGAAAAAATTACCATAACAGACACACCGACAACTTGTTTTGAAACAATTACGATAGACACAGTGGGACCGCTTTGGGTAACCGATTTCAAACGGTTACCGATACATACTAAAAATGCAATGTGATCTGAGTAAGTTTGTTGTTGCTCACCCAATTGAAACAAAAGACGCAAAATCAATTGCAACGGCATTGGTTGAACAATTTATTTTAAAAAACGGTTGTTTTAGGATTTTGATATCTGATAGGGGAACGGAATTTACTAATGATCTAATGAGGAATGTTTGCAAATTGTTAAAGATAGAGCAAATTTTCTCAGCACCTTATCATCACGAGACAATAGGAGCTCTTGAAAGGAACCACAGAGTTCTTAACGAGTACCTTCTATCTTTTGCTGATGATGGGCAATGGGATAAATGGATTCCATACTATACATTTGCATACAACACAACTCCACATGTAGACACTGGTTACTCCCCGTATGATTTGATTTTTGGCAGGTTACCAACTCTACCGAGTGATATAACAAAATATAAATCTAAAATTTATAATTTAGATGACTATGCTAATGAACTAAAAATCAGATTAAAAATATCAATTGACAAAGCAAAAACCATTATTAGCTGCGTTCGATTCGCCAGTGCTCAACTCGCTTGTGAATAAAACGTCTACTCGTTAAACTTTTATTTGCTCAATAGTTGGCAACACTTTTGTCATGACGACCACATTAATAAATAAATTAAAATTTTTTACCTGCCAAAAAATCAATCGACATAAGACATTTTGAAATATTTTGAAAATAAACAAGCAAAGAAACTCTAAAGTCGGTCTAGCCCGACTATGGTATACCCTAAACCTCCTATCATATTAAAATATTTATTGATATACTTAAACAAACATAAATAAATTCTTATTTTTTCTTAATTATTAATTAATTAACTTAATTCTTAATAGTGCAGATCCTTGGGTTCATGAGAATGTGTGTATTGTATTGTATCATCCAATTATCTCAACTCCTTATTCTGTGTTTACTGACAACACACAGACGGACGGACGGACGAACGGACAGACGGACATGTCTAAATCGACCCACGAGGTGATCAAGAATGTATATACTTTTCTATACTGGGCTCGCTTATTTCTAGGTGCTACAAACGTTTGCACAGAGTTAATATACCCTGACCTTTCAGGTTTAGGGTATAGGCAGTTGACAGTTAACTCTATCCCGTACACAAACCATTTAAAAAGCAAGAACTTGGCAACGCAACTTTACTCAACTCAATAGGTAGTTGACTTTCTCTATGCTCAACTAGCTGGAGACTTTGTTGTTGTTTTCTCATACAAATTTTGAAATAAGCGACAATAAGCGAGTATAGGCTGGCGAATCGAACGCAACTATTGATATGGTAAAACAAAAAAGAAAACTCAATTACGATAAGAATGTAAATATATCATCTTTCCAAGAAGGAGACTTAGTATTAGTTAAATTAGAAAGTAGAAAGAAAAATCAAAGTCCTTACCACGGACCATATAAAATCATTAGTAGAGAAGGAGTAAACTCCATCATAGAAATAAAAAATAAGTATAAGAAATTCCATAATAATATGTTAAAGAAATTTATAAACACATAAGATAAAAAAAAAAATATTAAGATTATTAATATTTGAAATATTCAATAAGATATACTTTAAACATAATAGAACTTAAAACTTTGAAAATAAATATTAAGAAAAAGTATCAAAAACTTATAATAAGATATGCAAAAACCATAATTACTAAGAATATACCATTGTAAAAAAAAAAACAAAAAAAAAATTTATTACAACAACTTAAATTGTAAAAACTACAGAACATTTAGTTTAAAATATGTAAACGTGTACACTTTTTCCAACTCCGACATCTTAAAAATTAACTTTTGCAAGTAAATTTTCGCTTAAGGGTTAGGGTGTAGTGTACTCTTCAAAGTCACTATTACCACCAACTAAAACATTTCATTCTTAAGCTACATTATTTCTTTTGTGCAACACAAAATGAAAATCTAGACCACCAACTAAAACAATTAAATCACCAAATAAAAACCCCAAAATATTCAGTCACAATTTTAAAGTAAACAATAATGTTATTAATAACTAAGAGTCTCAAATTCCTGTTAAATGCACTTGTCATCCCCTTTCGCTTCATCCGCTAGATACTGCATAAGCATGAACGCGACAGCGAGCATTAAGTTACACACTTATTGCTAGAAAACATAATGTAACAACAACAAGCATTAAACTGAACTTATGCCAATGACTCTTTTAAGTCAAGGCTAAACATTTCAATATTAACGTTTGAGGGGAAGAAATAATGCAAGTGAAGCCAGTAAAATTTGATTGGTCACGTTTTAGAAATATCGGGAAACCAAATTAAGAATTGGAATTAAAGGAGGAGTATTGGAAATAGTGGTAGAATATTTTTAAGAAAAATACTGTTAAATTTTGTATATAAACCGGAGTAATTTTAAATAAAATTAGATTTTTAGATCACAACTTAAAGCGGCATCACTGCCTTAGTTTTTCTTTAAATCTCGAAACAGTTCGGCTATCCTTAGCCATCCCTACAGCAGCGTGGTGCGCTCTAATACACCAAAGTTTCATTCGATGCAGTCATCGAATAAACTTATACAAAATAAATTAAAGAATATAGAGCTGCTAACTTAAAACACCACAATCTACAAACACAAGGTCCAGCGTTCTATGGTTTTTATTAAAAGTATTATTGACTTGTTGAAGACACAGGTCAGATAACTTATCTTAAAAATCATTTATCCAATTACTATTGGAAACAGGTGTAAGAAATGAAGAGTCATCTGTCGAATTCCAAGACACAAAGGGTAGGTTAAAATCGCCCAACACAATAAGAACATCATTATTTTTTAACATATTATGAACTTGCTCGATGGCGTTTATATGTCTTAAGTAAATTGATATGTCACAATTTGGAGGAATGTAAGAACAGGTAAGATAAGCAATGCAATTATTTAATTTAACTGAAGCACAAATAAACTCCAGTTCACTAGTGTCGAGAATTGTTAATTCATCAGATGCAAACGAGATATGAACAGCTATCAGAACACCACCACCGATCTTATTATTAAGATCAGTGTTATATCTTGGAAAGATGGAAGGGACAGGTTGCTTACGGCAAGCATCCTGTGATATCTACTACAGCGGCCATGCGGAGAAGTACGAGTTTGGATGCAGATTTGTAGTTGGCAAGAGAATACGGCATCTTGTCCTGCGATTCACTCCTGTAAACTAACGACTTGCCATAATCCGCTTCAAGGCAATATTTTTTAAGATTAGTCTAATATGTGCGCACGCTCCGACAGAAGAAAAGATGACGAGACCAAAGAAAGTTTTTACCCCCGTCATGACATAAAAATGCTTGGTGTCTTCAACGCTAAGGTGAGTAAGGAAAACATATTTGGTCCAACAGTCGGAAAGTTCAGCCTCCACGACAACACATCCGATAACGGAATGAGGTTGATTGACTTCGCCGCAGCACGAAACATGGTCGTTAGTAGCACTAGATTCAAGCATCTCAATATTCATAAGGCCACCTGGCTGTCCACTGATCAAAAAACATGCAACCAAATTGAACACGTTTTGATTGACGGAAGGCATTCTTCCAGAGTACTAGACGTACGCACGATCACTGCAGAAGACACCGTCTACAAAGCCACTCTGCAGTCGGTTGTAACGCGTGCTCTTATGGAGCGATACCGAGAGAAAAGGAGGGAAGACAAACGCATTTTCAGGCGAAAAAATCTAAAGGCGGAAATGCGTGAGTGCGAGAAAAAAAGTGCATGGCGACAGGAATGAGACTCGAAAATTTTTCGAAAAAATAAAACGCCTGTCCGATGGTTTTAAGACCGGCGCCTCTTCCTGCAAGGATAAGAATGGGAATCTAGTGACATATATCCAGAGTACACTGATGTTATGGAGAGAGTACTTCTCTAGTCTTTTAAATGGCCAACCCCAATTATGGATGACAGCGTTGAAAATCCGCTGCATAACTACAACGAGGTCTTAACAGCTCGGCTTAAAACAACAAAGCCGCAGGAGCCGATAGCCCACCAGCTGAGCTGTTTAAGGCGTATTTCAGTATTTTTATACCCCCACGCGTACTGCGTAAGGGGTATATTAATTTTGTCACGACGTGTGTAACGCCCATAAGTAGGCGTGGTAGGTATAGAAAAGAATATATATTCTTGATCAGCATCACCACCTGAGTTGATTTAGCCATGTCCGTTTGTCTGTCTGTCCGTCGGTCTGGCTGTCTGTGGACACGATTGCAGCCGTAATTTTTAAGCTATCGTGCTGAAGTTCGATATTTAAGCTTTTTTTTTAAAACTAAGATCAAGTTCGAGAATGAGCCAAATCGGATGAAAACCACGCCTACCTCCCATACAACTCCAATGATGAAAACTCCATAAAGAAGCGAATATTTACGCTACAAAACTTAAATTCCGTATTTGTGTAATCTTTGACAAAATTCAGGTGTGTTAGAAAAATGGGCGTCATCCACCCATTAACACGCCCATCTCCCATACAACCCTTATTTTGAAACCTAAATAGAATTAAGACGTGTTAGAAAAATGGGCGTCATTCACCCACCTCCCATACAACCAATAATATAAGAAACTCTATAAATAGGCTAATATTTAAGCTACAGACCTGTAATTGGGTATTTGTGTATATTATATCAAAATTAAGGCGTGTTAGAAAAATTGGCATCAACCACTCAAGAAAACGCCCACCTCCCCTAATTGAAAACTTTATAAAAAGGCTTTGTTTTTGTTTTACAAAAAATTGTTTTTCTTTACTGTGCAGGAAAACAATTTGATATGAATATATTTTAGACATCATCAAAATAGTAAAAGCTTTTGAAATCTCATATAAAAAGAGCTGCAATTTAAGATTTTGTACTATTGCGAAGTGCCCGTGAGGGTATTTTAACTTCGGCCAAGTCGAACCTTACTAGTCTTATTGAACTTTGTTTATTGATTTTTTAAGAAAATATTTTTATTGTTTTTTTTCGTTATTCATTTTGAAATGTACCTAAATATGATGAATAAACATTCATGTTAAAAACAAAATTAATTCATTATAACACTTCGAAATCCCTGAAAATACTTCCTTCTTGTAGACTATTTCACTTCGTTTTAAAGTTCTCCAGCGGCAACACTGTTCCTGCGAAGCTTATACGTCTTTGCAGGATGACACTGTACAACACCAGCAGCGCAGTGAAAATCGGGAAGGACCTCTCCCTTCCGTTCGATACCAAGCGAGGTTTCAGACAAGGTGATTCCTTATCGTGCGACTTCTTTAATATAGTAATGGAGAAGATCATCCGAGCTGCTGACCTGAGACGCAGCGGCACAATTTTCTGATATTGACATTGATTCTGATGATATTGACATAAGATAGCTTGAGACTTGGTAGCATTTATTTTAAATTTCCATTTGCTGAAGAAGAACACAGCGGAGTTTAGTACGTTTTGCAATTTAATAACTGTATTAAGCCCAAAAACTTCTGAACAGAATATACCTGTGTCATCAGCATAAAACGCATACTCACAGTTATTTATTATAGGCAAATCCGAGCAGTAAATTAAATACAAAAGTGGACCAATAACTGATTCCTGTGGTACTCCAGCGGAGATTTCCTTAAGATCTGAAAATTCATTATACAAATTAACGCAAAAGAAGCGATTTGTTAGGAAGATTTTAATTATTTTAACTAAATACATGGGAAGTTGTAGGTGATAAGTTTAAAAATCAACCCATTATGCCATGCCGAATCGAAAGCCTTCTCAACATTAAGCAATATAAGAGCGGTAGATTTTTGTGCACTAAAATTCTGATTCACATAATTACTTATGAGCTTGAGTTGGTGAGTTGTACTGTGGTACTTTCTTAAAGCAAACCGTTCATCAGGAATTATATCTTTATGATTTATGAAAGACCACAATTTGCTTTGAAGTATTTCTTCTAAAATTTTACTCAAAGAGCTGAGAAGACTTATGGGTCGGTAACTGTTTATTTCATTAACTGGTTTGGTAGATTTATGGATAGGGACTACCTTAGCTGTTTTGCAAGTGGTAGGGAAATATCGATATTTTAAGCATGTATTTAAAATGAATGTTAAGTACTTAAGCGCAATTTTAGGCAGATTTTTCAACATAAAATTGCTTACATCATCAAGTCCACAAAATTTCTGTAGTTATCTGGAGTTATAAACTCAAATTGCTGGGTTTCTACAATTATTAAATCAAAGTGTGTGACAACAGTATTTACCAAATCATCATTAGTTTGATGACCAGGGTTTTTCGATACCTTCTATTCATTTATAAATTTATTTGAAAACTTATTTGCATTATCAACCCTGCAGATAAATGGACCAGATTAAGAATAGTTCAAACTAGTTCCAAAAGGGGCGAGTACTGGTCCCACTTCAATACCCTTTTACATTGAACAAACTGACGCTTTTTTTGGGTTGATGTCATGGGAAAAGACAATGGTCCCCATAAACATCCCTTTTTTCCTATATCTGTGCTAGTTCCAATATGAATAGTTCTAAACTGGTCCGTTTCGATGCAGTCCAAACGAGGTCAATTGTAAGCCCTATTATCGAAGCCTTATTTCGAAAACGGGTTCGTACAATAGAACTAATTAAATTATTGTATATAGTTTTACCTGTACATTTAATCATCATTTCATCATTTCATTTAACCACTTAATCATTTTCAACGAAAATGTTAGCAAAAGTTAAAGAAGTGTGGAATATAAATGAAAAAATGAGCTACAACACGTTTTGAACGTAGGTGATAAACATAAGTAGTTTTACAAAATTTTTTCTTGGTGATTTTTTAGGTGTAGAGTATCTTAAAGCATTTGTTATATTATTAGTGAATTCATCAATTACAGGGGCGCTAAGTACATGGTTTATATCAAAATTTATGTTTTGTGATGAATTTTTTAGAAACCATTATTAACTGTTCCATTTAGTTTTTTTGTAGTCTAATTTTAAGCCTTCATTCATCGAAGCATTTATGGAAAGCTTGAATTGAACTGGTAGATGAGTAGGGCTTAAAATATAAAGTGCAGTAAGCTGTGATATATGGAAAGGAATGTTTGTCAAAACCAAGTCAAGAGTAGATAGATGTGCCTGGAAGACGTGGGAATATAAGTAGGATTATTTGAATGACATACAACGAATGGAAAACGTATTAATAGATCATGGAGAATATTGGACCACGAATTTGCACGTAAACATCCCCAGTGTCTACATCTTCTATTTAAATCACCGCAAATGATCAGATTTCCATTAACGCTGCCTAATTTTCGCAAATCATTTTTAAATTTGTAACGCATGAAACATTAATTTGATCCGCCAGGGAAGTAGTTAGTAGTAGTAGTTACTGTAAAGTTTAATATAAGGGGAATTTTTAACAAAAATTTCAATTTCAATGTTCTCTATAACTTCAGTCGATATCTTTGGAAGTTGTGTGAAGTTATTAGTTTTTTTAATTAATATGGCAACACCACCACCAGTTCGATTTTCTAAATCGAAACGGAGCGAAATATAGTTAGAGTGAGATAGCCTTATGTTACAGCTTAGCCATGTTTCAGACAGCAAGCATATATCAATATTATTTTGATTTATAAAATTAAATAATTCTATTGATTTATTGCGGATGCTTCTACAGTTCCAAAAAATGATTATTAATGCCAAAAAAACATTACTTATGATTAGAATACAATTCGCACATTCTCAGCATTAATCTATTTGAAGCCACAATCCAGATCTGATTGAAATATTTCAATGTCATGAATTCCAGCGGCTCAAAACAGGTTAATGTGGGAAAAATTGACCCACTATAGAATGGATTGGGCTCAGGGACAACACAGGACATAACAACTAACCATACATACACAACTACAGATCTAATTATACAATAGCTTTCAAAATTCTTTTGAGTTGACCTTTTGACAAACTAACATAAAAAAATGTACAGTTGTTAACGAAGGCACTCATGCGGTTCAAGGGATCAGTAGCCATGTAATTTGTTCTACTAAATGGTAGATAAACTAAGTGTTTAGCATTTCTACTACTTCTACGGTTAGAGTTAAAGTTTATAAGAAAAAGTAATTCCGGACAATCGAAAACACCCGTTATAAGTTGGTGTAAATAGATGATATCGCCACACTTCCTTCGTTCACTTAAAGATTGCAAATTTAATAGTTTTAAACGATCCTCATATGGAGGAAGGTTAAACAAATCAATCCCATCTAAGCCCTTAAGAGCAAACCGAACAAAACGTTTTTGGATTCTCTCTATACGTTCAACATGAACAAAATAACTGTATTGAATTCTATTGAATTGGCCCAGCGTTTTATAAATCCAAGCCTTGAAGATGCTTTTTTACAAATGTAGTCAATATGATTTTTGAACGATAGCTTAGAATCCATGCATATACCAAGGTCTTTGACGGCACTTATACGAATTAAAGCAGTATCTTTAATATTGTAATCAAAAATTATATTATTCTTTTTACGCGAAAAGGCCATAGTTTGGCATTCATCAGGATTTAGAAACATATTACTTTTAGAGCACCAAACTTCAAAAGATTTCAGGTCAGCCTGGAGTAGGTTGGAGTCGTCTTTAGCATTTATTGTTTAGTATATTTTCATATCATCTGCATAAATTAACAGGTGAGAGTGTTTAATAATGTGGGTAAAATCATTAATGGCTAAAATAAACAGAAGTGGACCTAAGTGACTGCCTTGAGGAACACCTGATTCCGCAACAAATTCAGGAGACAGAACTCCTCGGAATCGTATTTGTTAAGATCGTTCTGTCAAATACGATTTAATCGAGCTAACAAAATGTTCTGGAAATCCCAATAACTTGAGTTTAAATAAAATTAAATTATGTGGTTATTTACGCTTTACTAAACAAACGCTTTACTAAAGTCAGTGTTAATGCAGTCGACCTGGTTACCTGATTCAATTGTATTAAGGCAGAAAGATGTAAAATCGAGAAGGTTGGACACAGTGGATCTGCCATTAACAAAACCATGCTGACGAGTTGTTGTGACTTCTCCACAGTATCTCTTAACCCGATCATACACCACTCTCTCAAAAAGTTTTGGAATCGATGATAGTTTAGCAATGGGCCTGTAATTAGTAACATCATTCCTGCAACCCTTTTTATAAATGAGTTATATATGATTTTTTCAAAATTGAGGAAAAAGGCTTTCATTTATAGATTTATTAAACCACAAAGAAAGAAGTTGACATACTAAAGAACCGCATTGTTTTAACACAGCGGCAGGAATTCCATCAGGTCCAGCACTAAAATCTTCATCTTTCGATCCAATATAATAAAAAATATCCTCAGCGGTAAAGGATATAGCTTCCAAAGTAACCTTGGGTGAACAACTCATGTAATCAAAAAACCCAACATCAGATGAAGGGAATCCATCGGATTTCTGTTTTGTATTTATGAATCCCCAGAATTTCCTTGGATCAGACAATACTCCAGCTTAATATTGTCTAAATATTCATAACATAGCGTAGCTGAGCAAATTTCAAATTCCAGAAATAAACATTTGTCAGTTTCTAGGTTATTTGAGTCTAAGCTACAGACATATTATTTCCATGCTCTGTTTCTGTTGTTGCGAAGCGTTTTTAATTCCTTTGTGTACCAGGGGTACGTTGAATTATTCGCAAATTTGAGGCTTTATGGTACAGTAATCCCCGTTTAATTGCACAAGCAAAAATGTTCACACGTTTGTTCAATTTAACGGGAAATTCAATTAACGAAATCCCGCTTAATTGAACAGTTGCTCAATAAAAGAAATTCCGTTTAACTGCACTTTTCGTTCAATTATGCAAAACCACTTTTTTGGAAAGAAAACCAAAAGTATAAGAAGAAAATATACGTAGTTTATATTAGGGCTGTTCAATTTCGGTTTTTTCGAAGCTTCGAATATATGAAGCTTCGAAGCAAACTTCGGAACTTCGAAGTTTTTGAGGCGAAGCTTCAAATATTACTATTCGAATAGGAAAAACTTCGAAGAATTCAATTCTTCTTTGTCGATGTCACAATCAATGAAGTCCCGTTAAAGACCAAAGTCAAAACTCTTGTCAGCACATTTCACAAATATGTATTGCCAAAAACAGCTGTTTTAATTGTTACCAGTTAAAGTTGGGTTAAACGTTATTGAAGTGATGGAAATTTTTTTGGGGACAATTAAGCGGGATTTTTATACCTCCACGCGTACTGCGTAAGGGGTATATTAATTTTGTCACGACGTGTGTAACACCCAAAAGGAGGCGTGGTAGGTATGGCAAAGTATATATATTCTTGCTTAGCATCACCACCTGAGTTGATTTGGCCATGTCCGTCTGTCTGTCCGTCTGTCCGTCTGTCTGTCGACACGATAACAGCCGTAATTTTGAAGCTATCGTTATGAAATTCGATATTTAAGCTTTTTTTAAAAAAACTAAGGTCAAGTTCGAGAATGGGCTAAATCGGATGAAAACCACGCCTACCTCCCATACAACCCCAAAATTGAAAACTCTACAAAGAAGCTAATATTAATGCTACAATACTGAAATTTGGTATATGTGTATTCTATGTCAAATCTGAGATGTGTTAGAAAAATGGGCGTCATCCACTAACTAACACGCCCACCTCCCATACAACCCCAAAATTAAAAAATCTATAAAGAGGCTAATATTAAAGTTACAAGACGGAAACTCGGTATTTGTGTATTCAATGTCAAAAATGGGCGTCATCCACCCATTAACACGCCCACCTCCCATACAACCCCAAAATTGAAAAATCTATAGAGGCTAATATTAAAGTTACAAGATGGAAACTCGGTATTTGTGTATTTAAGGTCAAAACTGAGGTATTTTATAAAAATGGGCGTCATCCACCTATTAACACGCCCATCTCCCATACAACCCCAAAATTTAAAAATCTATAAAGAGGCTAATATTAAAGTTACAAGACAGAAACTCGGTATTTGTGTATTCTATGTCGAAACTGAGGTATGTTAGAAAAATGGGCGTCATACATAATCTAACACGCTCACCTCCCATACAACCCCAAAATTTACAACTTTATAAAAAGGCTTACATTTAAGCTGCAAGAAAACAATTTGATATGTATGTATTTTAGACACAAAAAAATAATAAAATCTTTCAAAATCTCTTACTAAAAGCTCTCCAATTTAAGATTCTTCCACCCTTAAGAATCGGCCGTGGGGGTATTTTAATTTCGGCCAAGTCGAAGATATACCTTACTAGTTTGTATTGATTTTACTAAAAGATCCAAATTTTTGTTGTGCATATAACCGGAAAATTCAATAAAGCGGGAATGAATTAAACTACACCGTACATTTCTTATGGGAGCGAATGATTGACACATTTTTCGGTCAATTAAGCGGGGAAATCAGCTAAGTGCGATGCAATTAACCCATTTTGGTCAGCTGGTCGATTTTTCGACCACTAACTTTAAAATTTATTTCTGGAAAAAATATTCAAAATTTTTTCGAACTCTTTCCGCATAAACACAATTTGGTTAAATGGAAATTCAGAAAAAAAATAACAATTTACAAATTTCCCATTTTACCAACTCAGGTAAGCGTTTAAAAAAAACACCTTTTTTGGACCATTTTTGTAAAAATAAAAAAAATCTAATAAATGTAATGAATAATAAAACTATTTACGTAAGCAGACAGCGATAAGACTAAATTATGAGAATCAGTCGGTTTTGGACATCTCAGGTTAATTTACCTACGTGCTACTTTTGTTGGAATATTGGTGGTCGATTTTTCGACCACTGGCCTAATATGTATACTTTATTTAAACATTTTCACATGTAATAAATTTAATGGAATTTTTAAGCCCGCATTGTCAATTGACTAACAAATGGTACCCAAGTTTGGGAAACATTCATGTAAAATGTTTACAGAAAAATCAATCCATTTAAGATTCAAATACTGGTGCTCAAGCGATGGGTACATGTTTTTCTTTATACCGTAGACTGGTACAGTTGAAGCTTACAACATGGGCATTGGACTTGGCGCATATGTTATTTTGAGACTTCTTCACAACGTTGACCATCCAGAAAGATTCATTGTTTTCTTCGACAACTTTTTTACCTCTTACCAATTGCTCTGTTTGCTAAATGAGAGAAAATTTTATGTAACCGGTACAAACGTTCAGTTGCAATCGGCAACGTTCAAATCGGGTATAAGGCGCTGCGTTGACAAACCCAGCAAAACGTGGGGAAGTGAATAACATTTTTGACAAGAGGAATGAACTCAACTTCGTGCGTTGTTACAACACCACCCAATTAACAATTGCTGGTAACTACGATTCCATTGTGCCAATAAAGTCTGCTCTCCGATATAATCATATGAGAAAGTAGTACGTCGTCATAACTCAAACGAATATAACTATAATATCAATATGGGTGGATTCGATTTACACTTCAATGGGGTCGCAAATTATCGCGTTGACATTCGCAGTAGGAAATGGTGTGGTCATTGTGGGTAAACGCTATCAGCAATTCGAAAGTGAATGCATGGAAAGTGCAATGTCTTGTGGCTAAAATAAATAAACACAAGCCAATATTACAGTTACAGTTTAGATCGAAAGAAACTTATAAGTGGCGGATCCAGAAGTGGACTCAGATATAAATGAATAGGAAAGACCGGCCGGTTTGCCTCAAGTTAACAAACTTGAGCACGTCATTGATATCAACTAGAGAATAAGCCTCGGAGATTCTTTATATGCCACAAGCATACCATTTAGATATACTTATATGCAAAAAATCCAATTTACATTTTCACACAAAATATTTTGGACAATATCATAATATGAATATCAAAGTCATAAAAAGTATGTCCAATAAATGAATAAATGTAAATAATAACTTATTTATTTTATACTAGCGATACCCTACGCACGTTACTACTCCTTCACATCCTATTTTCTAATGCCCGTGTCAATTTTCTGGTATAAGATATGACCAATAAGTATCTTTATACTGAGATATGACCAATAAGTATCTTTATACTGATTTTCAATGTTATGCGACATTTGTACTTAGTTATTCGATGTTAAACATTTGAATTGTATAATAAATTTTATATTCGTTTCGAATTATTTGATGTGTGACCTTATATTTTGAAATTTTTAACGAAAAGTTTGAAAATGTGTCAAAAAGTGTCACGCCCGTTGTCTAACGCCTATAAAATATTGCCATTGAAACAATACGTGTAAATTGAGCTTGAATACAGAATTTTGTGACTGTAAAACAAGTAATTTCAAAGCTTTTCGATATCAAAATAAGAGTTGCATGAAAGGTGCCACGCCCTCATATTCTATCGGTACAAACTTCAAAGGAATACTCTGGAAGGTGGAAGGTGCCGCGCCCCTATGTTCTTTCGGTACCAAACTACACAGGAACTCTCTCAAGGCATATTATGCTGAATTTAAAGATAAAATAATTTATTCTAAATTTTTAAATTTTTGTATACACATTGGGCCATTGGTCGATTTTTCGACCACCTTGTAGCCGGAAAACGGAAAATGGGAAAATTCTGAAACTCTGGAATTTTCTTAATTTGATCAAAAACAACAAAGCCTGAAAATTTCATTAGAAAATTCCAACGCGTTCGGGTACCTGACCAAAATGGGTTAAACGGGGATTACCGTATGGATTGAGAAAATATAGCAAAGAGTTCCAAATAAAAATAACTAATGGAATTATTAAGATTATTTTCATTTATGTATTCTAAAATTACAATGAGTTTACTATGAATCAAATTATTCAACTTCAAAAAGTTCAAAAGTCAAAAGCTTTTTTAAAGTAGAATTCATAAACTTTGCCTATGGAATTTGAATTAACTATATTTTCTCTATCTGATTTGTACCAAACACTCAATGGTGGATGGTATTCATCAACAGTTGTAAGAGTATGGAAGGCCCTCTTAACAATGACATTGTTACTGTCTGTAGTTAAGACCAGGTCAAAAAGTCGATTAAGACTATTATAAATACAACTCACTTGTTGTAAGTCAGAACATATATTACACAGTGCGACACGAAAAAATAACTTCAAATATCTCAATGGTTTCTAGTAGGGAATGGTCTATATATTATGCCCTCATACTCAGTTTTATCGGATTACGTCAAATAAGAGAGAAATTCAAGGTCAAATTTCACCTTTAAGTCACACATTTTTTTTTATAACTCTTAAACTAAATTCAAATCCTGTGTAGTAACTGTATCTTAATTTGCAATGGATGGTTCTTTACATTTCGAGAAAATTTTTTGCTCAAAAGGTTACGTAAGGGGGTTAATTTTTTCTTCGAAAATAGGGCTTTTTTAAAAAAAAAAAATTTTCAATAGTTCAGTTACTTTGTAAGCTGAATTTTTGCATACACCTTAAGTAAAATAAAATAACCCACCTCTGAAAAGATCACAACAATTACATGTGCGCATCCAAATATATTCGGATTCAAAGATTACCAAAGATAGTAACTTCGTTAATATAAGCCCTAGAGTAAAATCATTCAGATGAAAATTGTAGATCCAACAATTTTCTTCAAACTGTACTTAACATTTGTTGTCACTTTTGTGTGTCCTTTACTCGTTTCGCTGTAACAATGGCGAGAACAAGCCGAACACGAATTTACATATTATTCAGAGTTGCGTTAAAATTTCAAAAGTACATAAAAAGTGTTGCCACTAAATACTTAATTCTGATACAATATAAAATGGGTATTAACGGTGGGCAGCCATGCTCGTCAACATCCCGGACCCCGTAAATCTAGATAACATCAGATTTACCAACATAAAGCCTCGCGAGCATACAGGCTGGCCGCTTCACTTTACCTGTCTTGGTTTGAACCTCAGCTGATCTCACTTGGAAATCCTTCCCTGGGAAAACTCTCACTACTCAAAGCTCTACCCATGAGCCCATCGGAACGCTGAATTTTAGAGTCACATATCATCACGATGTCGTCAACCTCAAGAGGTTTTACCGGTATCTTAATTTGCAAACAAGGCGAGCACTTCGTCCTGCGACAGAGATCCGGCAAGTATTCCGCCAGCCATTTTCTCCAGAAAGAGTGTTGCATCTGTTGCACTATGCGCCATTGCTTACGGGTCGCTATCAGCTTCTCCTCATCGGATGAGGCGTCTGCTCAGTATTAGCTGTACCTAAGAGAAAATGATTGGGGGTTAAGGGTTCATCATCGGGCGCGTCTAGAGGAATGTGGGTCAGTGGCCGCGAATTTACAATATTTTCGGCCTCGCACATCAAGCTATACAAAGAATGTTCTTGCAGACTGCTTCCTTTCAATACGTGTCCCATCGCAGCCTTCACGCTGCGCACGAGTCGTTCCCAGCATCTTCCAGCATGCGGATTGAGTGGGCAGTTAAAAACCCACTCGCTACTTTCTCTTGCAAGGGCATCTGCTATGCGTCCGCTACTGAAGTCGCCTTGTTGTTTCTTTAGCTCTCGATCAGCGCCTACAAAGTTCGTCGCATTGTCAGAGCGGATGCGCACGGGTCTGCCACGCCTACTCATGAAGTTTTGTATACACATTAGGCACGTGTCAGTCGAAAGGTCACGTGCAACTTCTAAGTGTATCGCACGCGTTGTCATGCACGTAAAAAGTGTGATCCACCTTTTCTCCGTACGCCGCCCAGATGTTATGAGAAAGCGGCCCATATAGTCGAGTCCCACGTAGGTAAATGGTCTGACGAAGGGCGCAGCCTGTCTTCCGGCAGTTGTCCCATGATGGGGATCGCTGGTGTTGCGTTTCGGATTTTGCAGAGTTTTGCCGATATCTGAAACTCTAACGCACTCAAATATTCGACCACTCACTTTTTTGGTTTCAAACAGTTATTTTTAAAACGAAGAATCCATGATACAACTCTTTTCAGTCGTTCGAAGTTTGAAAATTTATTAAAAATGTCACAATTAACGCTTATGTGAAGCAGTGTTAGTTTTGTTCGCAGCTCTTCTTTGGTGGTCGGGTAGGGTTCTGAGTCTGGCCATTTGCTTTCGTCCTTTAGAAGAAATTTAGGTACACTTGTCCAAAACGAGTCGCGCTTTCTATTCATGATGCGTGTCCCGAAATCGGCTGGATTCTGAGCACTCGGTACCCACCTCCAATCCTCAATTGAACACTTTGTTTTTCCGACCACAAATGCCAGCTGCTCTTCTCCAGGAATCCTCCAATATGCCACAGCAGCATACGCTAGCTCACTAGCATCCGCAAACATGTGAAGCTCTACCGGTGTTGAATAAAAGGATTTACCATAGCAGCGTGGGACGCTCAGCTTCTCCACTTCATTCAGCATACAAAGCCATCTTGTCCATATCTCATTGGCTTCATCCAAAATCTGCTCGTCCCATCCAACCCGCTCTCGCCAGATCAACTGCAACAAAAGCTTGGCCACAAGCGAATATTCTGAAGCAATTCCAAATGGGTCAAACACTGACATTGTAGTACTTAAAACTTCTCGTTTGGTGGGCCTTCTTTCTCCATTCAATAGAGCTGAATTAACTTTGCCAAACGATAGCTTAAACTTTAGACGGTCTCGTTGAGTATCCCAGTGCATGCCGAGTGCCTTTTGAAAGCATGTGGCGTCATCTGTCGCCATGCTCTATATTGCAGTCGTTCAAATGTCGGTTTACCAGTGGCGAGTTAGATATGAATCTATTTAGCTTGAAGCCGCCTTGCGAGTGAATCCATGTCACCTCTTGAGAGATCCTCACCGCTTCTTCTTTATCCAAAAAGCAGTGCACAAAATTATCTACGTAGTGATTGTCCTTTATAGCCTTTACTGCGTCTGGAAATTGTGCTTCGAAGTCCAGTGCGTTTTGATTTTTAACATGCTGCGCTGAGCAAGGCGAGCAAGTAGCTCCGAACGTCATCACCGCCATCACGTATTCCTGCATCGGGCTAGCTGGATTATCTCTCCACAGAAAGCGCTGAGCTTGTTGGTCCTCAGCTCGTATTCGCACCTGATGAAACATTTGAACTATATCAGCACAAACCGCCACTGCCTTTTGTCTGAATTTCATCAGTATTGCGGTTAAAGGCTGACCTAAGTCTGGGCCGCTTAGAAGCGCCGAATTCAGAGAAACGCCTCGAACCTCTGCAGCCGCGTCGAACACCAGGCGCAGCTTTCCGGGCTTATTATGATTGTGAATGCCAAAGTGCGGTAGATACCAGTTTCGCGGTCCCATAGTTGAGGCTTCCTGATCGCTCAGCTTCCTTGAAAAACCCTTCGTTTCGTAGTCCTTCATTATTTTCGTATACTCCAGGCGAAAGCTCTCCTCTCGATCGAATTTCCTTCGAGCCCAAGTAATCTTTTGGCAGCCATGTCTCGACTTTCAGGAAGAAGGACGTTTTCATCTTTCCATAGCAGCCCAGTTTCAAAACGGCTTCCTATACGGACTGTGGTCTCCTCTAATATTATTTTAGCTCTTGCCACATTTTGGGGCTCCGCAACAGCACAAGCTCCTACACTCTCATCTGCGATGAAGTTCTTTACCAGGGCCTCCAGTTCGTCTTCATGGCTTACACGAACAAAGAATGAGTGATTTGTGCTCTTATCTTCTTGATCTCCATCCCCGTAAACGACCCATCCTAGCTTTGTTCGTATAACGGCTGGTCCCTTCCGGCCGTCCGCAGCAACCCTACGCGCCAATCCTAAATGCGCATTGTCCAGTCCGATTAGTAGCTCTGGAACAGCAGACTCATGCATCTGTATAGGCAGCTTCTTTATGTGGCGAAATTTTGTATCAAGACTACTCATATCAAGAGTTTGCATCGGAAGCTTAAGTTCATTCACTGTTCTGACATTTTTTAACTCGAACTTTGTAGAGCCTTCCCAATTTCCAGATATTTTCAAGCTTACTCTTCGCGATGCTTGAGTTACCGTTTTGTTGCCAAACCACTGCAGGGTTAGTTGTTCTTTTTTACCCTGTATTCCGAGTCTTTCAGCCAAGTTTTCATTCATTAGCGATATCGATGACCCTTCATCCAGGAATGCGTAGCACGACACCTCCTTGCCATTTGAATAAACCTTCACAGGCAAAATCTTGAACAGAAGTTTCGATGCGGCTGGTGACAGTATGCTGCTTGTAAAAACGTGTTTATCTTGATGGCCCTGCTGATTCCATACATGCTGAGCATTTTGAAGTGTACCTTGTTGAGCACTGTATGCTTGCAGAGATGATGGCTGTTGTCTATGTGGTACAGGCTGCGGTCCACCAGGTTGACTCCTTTGCCATTGTCCGCGCTGCGTCTGTTCAGACCCTCCCGAGAGGTTGTCCATATTCTCCTGCTGATCATGCAGTAGCTTGTGAACCTTAAGCATACAGTTCCTTAAGCCACACTCGTGACGCTGCTCACAGCTTGCACTCCGATGACCGCTCTCCAAACAATTGAAGCCGTTGCTTAGGATGCAAGCTTAAAAATTGATTGCACCTTGCAATTTTATGCTGCATAGAACACATTTTGCACCCACCGTTTTGGCTTGTACCTCTTGCCTCGTCAAGTGAAAGAATTTGGAAAGCGTAGTGTTTCGCCGCCGCTGCATTGGAAGTTTCAGCTCTAATTCCTCCATAAGAGTGGGATTACAAAGATGGTGCTCGCAGCCTGCAGCTTCCAAAAATGAAGCAAGTTTTGAACTTTGGTAGCGAATGGAACTATCTGCTCGATATGATAATCTGCGATCGGGGGTACACTTTTTAATCTAGCGATTTGGCTCTTGACCAGCTGCTCTGGTCTTCCAAATCTGTCTCGAAGTGTTTCGATAATTCGCGGCACGTTGCTACTATGGATGAGAAGGCACTCCACCGTTTCTCTTGCTCTTCTGAAGCCGCAGCATATTCTGCCTTTCATTATAATGACGCTCCTCCGTGGTCATCTCAAAAGCTTCCTTAAACATTGGCCAGTCTTCAGGTCGGCCATCAAATTCTGGAAGATCGTAGAGTCGCGTTATATGCTCCGACCTAGGCTCTGCTAAGGTTTGACTTAGCTGTGTTAGTGCTGTAGCCAATGAAATTCCGCTGTCGTTATCGCCAGCACTCGCAGAAACTGTAGCAGCTGACTCAGCTCATCTTTCACTTTCGTTTTGTTGTAATAGCTGATTACTTTTAGCCACTACCGCTTGCAGGCTCTGAATTTGCACCATCATATCAGCCAAACGTGCGTTTATTGTCGAATTATTACCACGCTCTGGTACGACTGTTTCGTCGAGATCATCCTGAAAGATTTCATTATCACCATGCGCATTCGACCTACTGGCAGACCTTGTTTCTGGCATTACGAATTTATTATTTATTTTCAAACAAACTCTTTTGTTTTTAAGACCAACTGACTACCGTAGTAAATTCCACACCCCTTACTGAAACGCAAAGAACCCCCAATCAAAACTCAAAAATACACTAACCTGCTTTGTTGATTATTTTTCAGTATACCACTGATGAAGTACGCCTGTACTCTTCTAGCCTGGTCACTTGCGCACGGATTCACCTGCGCCCACACGTAGAATTGTCCTCTGGAAAACTTCAATGCAATTGCTGATGCTCGACACCAGATCTTGCTCTCGTTGTCTTGTTCTAGTGCTTTTCAAACTTTGATACAGAATCAACTCGTTGAGTTCTAACCTCAGATTTCGAGAACACGTGATTTTACTCGAGATGTGCACCTAACGTCAAATATTCTCAACCTCAATTATGCTCTTATATCTGCGGCCACTTGCCGGTTACCTATGCTGTGCCTGCGTAACTTTGCTTCGAAGGCAAGAGTTTTCAGTTGGCTCACTCAAAACTGCTAATCAAGCTAGCGCTCCGCTTATTGCTTTGCTAGCGCTCCGCTAGCAAAATTTATCGGCTTAACCACAAACTGCTTAGCGCTCCGCTGACCAAGGATAAATTTCAAGTTGCGCACGCTCTGCTTGCTCATGAACGACCGCTTGGTGTTCACCTTTAAGTTGTCACACTTGTTCTCACACTTGCTTATTCTCACACAAGTCTGCTTTTGCTAGCAACCTGTCCTTGAAATTTAGCGCTTCGCTAACTGAAATAAAAAATGTTGTTACAACGACTACCCAAATAAGAACGCCTTCGATTTTTCCTTCAGAAAGCGTTTTATTTCCTAATTGGAATTAACAATTAAAATTAGTAAAATTAAGTTTGGTATACATACACTTTTGTGTGTCCTTTACTCGTTTCGCTGTTACAATGGCGAGAACAAGCCGAACACGAATTTACATATTATTCAGAGTTGCGTTTAAATTTCAAAAGTACATAAAAAAGTGTTGCCTCTAAATACTTAATTCTTATACAATATAATATGGGTATTCACGGTGGGCAGCCATGCTCGTCAACAACATTAATGTAATTATAACATATATGAAAAAATCGCACTTGAGAAGAAAGAGAAATAAAAATAATTTTTATTTTAACCGTTTAAATTTTTCACAACCTTAACGCATATTAGTTCGATATTCGAAGAGCAGGGAATATCAATAAAGGAACTAACAAAGGAGTTCCTAATAGCTAATAAGACACCACCACCAACAGGAGAATAACTGTCAGCGTATCTGTCTTTTCTAAAAACTTGGAAACTATTGTCAAACAATTCCAAGTCAGTAATGCTTCCGTTGAGCCCCGTTTCAGTTAACGCAATAATATCTTCTGAGAAATTCTGAGTTGACAAAAATATTTCACGCGTCTTAGAACGTAATCCCCTTACATTTTGATAGTAAAGGGATAGCCTATTTAGTTTTTTTTGGTCTGACGGACGATATTATTCAACCTTTCAGACTTACTTTTAGGCTTAAACTCAGAAACGAAAATATTATCGCCCCACATATTAGAGTTTAAAACAGTTGCAAACTCTTCAGCTGCAACTGTTAGAATGAAGAAAGCGTGGGAAGGTTTATTAACTAATGAGCTTAACCAATGGAACCTTAAATGACAATGTATTTCAGGATATTCAATTTTCAAATAATATTAAAAAAACTAGTAAGGTATATTTTCGACTTGGCCGAAATTAAAATACCCCCACGGCCGATTCTTAAGGGTGGAAGAATCTTAAATTGGAGAGCTTTTAGTAAGAGATTTTGAAAGATTTTATTATTTTTTTGTGTCTAAAATACATACATATCAAATTGTTTTCTTGCAGCTTAAATATAAGCCTTTTTATAAAGTTTTAAATTTTGGGGTTGTATGGGAGGTGGGCGTGTTAGATTGTGTATGACGCCCATTTTTCTAACATACCTCAGTTTCGACATAGAATACACAAATACCGAGTTTCTGTCTTGTAACTTTAATATTAGCCTCTTTATAGATTTTTAAATTTTGGGGTTGTATGGGAGATGGGCGTGTTAATAGGTGGATGACGCCCATTTTTATAAAATACCTCAGTTTTGACCTTAAATACACAAATACCGAGTTTCCATCTTGTAACTTTAATATTAGCCTCTATAGATTTTTCAATTTTGGGGTTGTATGGGAGGTGGGCGTGTTAATGGGTGGATGACGCCCATTTTTCCAACACACCTCAGTTTTGACATTGAATACACAAATACCGAGTTTCCGTCTTGTAACTTTAATATTAGCCTCTTTATAGATTTTTCAATTTTGGGGTTGTATGGGAGGTGGGCGTGGTTTTCATCCGATTTAGCCCATTCTCGAACTTGACCTTAGTTTTTTTAAAAAAAGCTTAAAAATCGAATTTCATAACGATAGCTTCAAAATTACGGCTGTAATCGTGTCGACAGACAGACGGACAGACAGACGGACATGGCTAAATCAACTCAGGTGGTGATGCTGAATATATATACTTTTCCATACCTACCACGCCTCCTTTTGGGTGTTACACACGTCGTGACAAAATTAATATACCCCTTACGCAGTACGCGTGGAGGTATAAAAATCACTGGTTTGTGGCATTGAGGAGTGCAAACGGTTAATACCGTCGTTTAATCCATCTTCAACTAAATCAATTTCAGCTCGCGAATGGGTGTCGGCGGTTGAAATAACACCAAACCGTGTTATTTTACGCAGCCTTACGTTTAGAGGAAGCGGCAGCTTCCTGGTTCTCGTCTATTTAAGAAGATGAGTACTCGTGGCCAGAATTTACCTCCCATACAACCCCAAAATTGAAAACTCTACAAAGAAGCTAATATAAATGCTACAATACTGAAATGTGGTGTATGTGTATTCTATGTCAAAACTGAGATGTGTTAGAAAAATGGGCGTCATCCACTAACTAACACGCCCACCTCCCATACAACCCCAAAATTGAAAAATCTATAAAGAGGCTAATATTAAAGTTACAAGACGGAAACTCGGTATTTGTGTATTCAATGTCAAAACTGAGGTGTGTTGGAAAAATGGGCGTCATCCACCCATTAACACGCCCACCTCCCATACAACCCCAAAATTGAAAAATCTATAGAGGCTAATATTAAAGTTACAAGATGGAAACTCGGTATTTGTGTATTTAAGGTCAAAACTGAGGTATTTTATAAAAATGGGCGTCATCCACCTATTAACACGCCCATCTCCCATACAACCCCAAAATTTAAAAATCTATAAAGAGGCTAATATTAAAGTTACAAGACAGAAACTCGGTATTTGTGTATTCTATGTCGAAACTGAGGTATGTTAGAAAAATGGGCGTCATACACAATCTAACACGCCCACCTCCCATACAACCCCAAAATTTAAAACTTTATAAAAAGGCTTATATTTAAGCTGCAAGAAAACAATTTGATATGTATGTATTTTAGACACAAAAAAATAATAAAATCTTTCAAAATCTCTTACTAAAAGCTCTCCAATTTAAGATTCTTCCACCCTTAAGAATCGGCCGTAGGGGTATTTTAATTTCGGCCAAGTCGAAGATATACCTTCCTAGTTTTATTTAAAACCGTGTCGTACATTTTATATTGATTTATGTACATTTTATACTTATAACATAACACAGCGTGACAAAAAACAAAAACATTTTGATTACAAGAACCAATTGTAAAAATTCTTAAAGATTAACCTTTTGCGAGTTAAACGCACCTAGTGTGACCTCTCAATGACGTTAGAATTTTTTTTAATTGATTTTTAAAAATTATGTCTTCGAAGTTTGTTGCAGCGACATTCAATGACGTTTTGCAGTCATTTGCGTTATCGGAAATGAAAAACAAAATCCACTCATATTCAGCAAAATTTATGGTAGAATAAGACTGTGCAAAAATAAATCCGAAAAAAATGCAAACGGAGCGTGGAGCGAAGCCAGTTCTTGTAGTTTTTGTAAATTTCTCAAAAAAATGTGTTTCTTAAAGAATATGTTCTTTAAGAATTATAAACTAAAAAACAAATTAAAATGCCACAATTTTATAACTCATGTAAACTGTTAAGCTCATGGTGGGAGCTAAACCTACGAAAACATGATTAGTTTATATGAGCAGATGTTTGCGCATATAATAAACATCTGCTTTCAAAAAAAAACCTTCTTCACGCCTTCTATGGTTTAATACCAACAAAATGTTGGAACCTAGATGGACACGTGATAAAGAAGTAAACAAAGAGCGCAACAACAAGATGTTTGCAGAAGCAATGCAGTCAACCTTTTGAAATTTTGCGACTAGCAAAAGAGTAGAAAAACACTGCTTTGATAAAATGAAAAGTACTGGTAATTCCTTTTTGGATTTACGACAGTTGCACTTATTAGCTTCTCAAAGTTAGTGGACTGCATTAGAGCTGGCAAACTATCGATAGTCGCACCATTCGATATTTTCGATAGTTTAAGGGAAAAAATTCAATACATCGATAGTACTATCGAAAATTGCTAAAATCAAACATTTAATTTTATTTTTTTTTATTTCATTCATATGGGTGTGAGATCAGTGTTACCAACAATTTATTTTGAAAAAGCACCAAACCAAATTTTGAAAAGACCACTAAAAATGCAAAAATCATGAAAAACATAAAACCACGTTAAATTAAAAAAGATATATATTGGAAAATTTGGTGAAGAATTGTAAGATAGCAAAAACCCGAAGAAACTTTTTGGATAAAAATTTTGTATTTATACTTAAAATATTTTTTTTTCATATATTAAGAATTATTAATTAATTCTTTTACTAATGTTTTTTTCATATTTCAATTATTTTTTTAATAATTTTAGAATACATTTATTAAAATATTTTTAATAATTTTTGAATAAGTTTTTTTAATACTTCTTTTACGAATTTAATAATATATTTTTTATTTTTATGTTTTTATTAATTTGATAATAAATAAATATTTAATAATTTTAAATTTTTCTTTTATAAATCTTAAAATACATGTTTTTAGGTTTTATCAGTTTTTTTTTCTAGTGAGTTAATTTATTTCCAAAAAAATAAACTGAAAAACAAAATATGTTATTATTGTTCAGAGATCCATGAATTTTATTAAATAAGTTCATGTGATAAAAAATAAATTTATAAAACAAAACATAACAAGTTATTACTATTCAGAGATCCATGAATTTTTTGTAGGAAAAAAGCATGTCAACATTGTTAAGAATTTCTTGTAATTTGGCTTTTTTAATCTCTACCAGATCTGTCATTATCACATTGCGTAATGTCCCACGTGATGGCAACTTGTAACGCGGATCAAGCAAGTTTAGCAAATCGCGAAAACCAGTGTCTTCAACAACAGAAAAGGGTCCCATATCTGTGGCAATATGCTTCATAAGTGCTATATCAACTTCTTTTTTACGCTTTGAAGACGAATCATATGATATGCTTAAGTAAGATTCTATGTTGTGCGAGGACACTACTTCGTAAAAAAGGTCCACACTTTTTATTTGCCAACCCGTGGCCTTTTAATTTCATGGTTTTCCTCATCTGAGCTGCTGGAGCTGCTCAGATACAAATAGTACATACATATACATTAGACCGTACCTCAAAAAAAAAGTGCACCGTAAACCAGCGAATATGACGCATTTGTGCAAGGCAATTACGAAAAAAATTTTTTTTTTTTTTTTGACCGAACGTAGGGGTCGCGCATTGACATATTTCTTCATATCTCTGGTGTTTACAGTCGGATTTTAAAGTTTGGTACAACAATGTTTTTGTCTCAAGAAGATCAATATGACCTCTTTAGAAGTCATTGACCTCAGGTGTACCGTTCTAGTACTTACCCTCCAGATCTCAGTTGCTACCATCCTAATGTACCATCCTTATATTAAAAAAATAAAGCTCTTAAAATATCATTAATCTTTTGCCCAGAAAGTATATCGAAATTTCAAGCAGAACTATTTTTAAAAAATTTTTGAAAATTTTTTGCCGAACGTAGGGCTCCCTTTTTTCATTTTCATCATATCTTCGGTATTAAAAGTCTGATCATATTAAATGACATATCGATGTTTTTGTTTAAAAGAGACCAATTATTTTTATTCCAAAATAAAAAAAAAATATTCCTACAAGTCCTTGGAAGGTCTTTAATTGATTTTGAGGAACTTTAAAGCTCGTAAAGAGCTCTAAAAAAGGTTTCAACGCTATTTTTGTTGTGATTTTCTAAATGTACAATGGATTATTAGTTTCACAGCCACATCGAAAATATCAATTTCAAACACTGGCTATTGCAATTCGTTTTTCCCCTTGAAAAAACAGTTGAAAATTGCGTCTGTCTAATATTTATTTCAAACGAGAGTTTTATAGAGTTTTGATCATTTTCAATAAAAATCGAACAAAAAACATTTAAAAAACAAATTTCTTTTATTGCGAGTGACTTAAATAATACCAAATTTCTAACGGAGTATGATGTTATAAATTTTTTATTGTATCTGCGGCATAACAGTGATAAAAGTCGAAAGTTGGATGTTTTTAAATAAGAAGCTGTTAGAAATGTAATCGCGGGTGCGAGAAGTACGCATTGTTTTTTATAAAAGGACGAACTGCCAGTTGAATATCTTATGACTTATTGTTTAACTTTCGACTTTTATCACTGTTATGCCGCAGATACAATAAAAAATTTGTAACATCATACTCCGTTGGTAATTTGGTATTATTTAAGTCATTCGCAATAAAAGACATTTTTTTAAATGTTTTTTGGCCAATTTTCATTGAAAAAGATCAAAACTCTATAAAACTCTCGTTTGAAATAAATATTACACGGAAGTAATTTTTAACTGTTTTTTTCACGGGGAAAAACGAATTGCAATAGCCAGTGTTTGAAATTGCTATTTTTAATGTGGCTGTGAAAATAATTATACATTGTATATTTAGAAAATCACAACAAAAATAGCGTTGAAACCTTTTTTAGAGCTCTTTACGAGCTTTAAAGTTCCTCAAAATCAATTAAAGACCTTCCAAGGACTTGTAGGAATATTTTTTTTTATTTTGGAAAAAAATAATTGGTCTCTTTTAAACAAAAACATCGATATGTCATTCAATATGATCAGACTTTAAATACCGAAGATATGATGAAAATAAAAAAAGGGAGCCCTACGTTCGGCAAAAAAATTTCAAAAATTTTTTTAAAATAGTTCTGCTAGAAACTTCGATATACTTTCTGGGCAAAAGATTAATGATATTTTAAGAGCTTTTTTTTTTTGATATAAGGATGGTACATTAGGATGGTAGCAACTGAGATCTGGAGGGTAAGTACTAGAACGGTACACCTGAGGTCAATGACTTCTAAAGAGGTCATATTGATCTTCTTGAGACAAAAACATTGTTGTACCAAACTTTAGAATCCGACTGTAAACACCAGAGATATGAAGAAATATGTCAATGCGCGACCCCTACGTTCGGTCAAAAAAAAAAAAAAAATTTTTTCGTAATTGTCTTGCACAAATGCGTCATATTCGCTGGTTTACGGCGCACTTTTTTTTTTTTGCATAGGAGGTGGTACGGTCTAATATACATGTCAGTAAATAACACGTTTCTAGCAGTGAAAAAGTTATACTTACCCTTATTTTTGGGATTATTTAAAAACTTCCTCATGCTCCGAGCAACCAACACCAATAAAAAATTAACTAAAAGGAATTTTTATTACTTACTTACTTAGGTGGCCATGACAACCCGTTGACGGGTTATGGCCGACTTCATCAGTTCTCGCCAGGCGTTTCTGCTTCGCGCGCGCCGTCTCCAATCTCTTTCACCAAGCGCGGTAAGGGCTTCCTCGGCCTGGTCAATCCATCGGAGGCATGGTCTTCCTCTTCGTCGTAGACCCTCAACTTTCGCCTCAAACACCTTTTTCGCTGGAGCTTCTTCATCCATACGAAAGACATGACCCAGCCAACGTAGTCGCTGAATTGTTATACGCTGGACTATGTCAATGTCGTCGTAGAGCTCGTACAGTTCGTGGTTCATTCGAATGCGATAGTCGTCGCCAACTCGAACAGGACCAAAGATTTTGCGAAGAACTTTCCTCTTGAACACCCCAAGAGCGGCTGCATCTGTTTGCGATACCACCCATGCCTCAGCGCCATAGAGAAGCACAGGTATGATGAGCATCTTGTAGAGTGTTAGTTTTGTCGATCGAGAGAGGGCTCTGGAACCTAATTGCTTACTTAGCCCGTAGTAGCACCTATTAGCAATTGTTGTTCTTCGCTTTATCTCCATGCTGACATTGTTGTTGCTGTTTACGGCGATGCCAAGGTATGTAAACTGCTTGACAACTTCAAAGTTATATTAGCCTTCTGTAACATGGGAGTCCAGACGCCGCACTTCCCTATTTGCAGACAGCATATACTTTGTTTTGCCCTCGTTCACCGTCAAACCCACTTTGGCTGATTCCTTTTCGATAGCGGCGAAAGCAGCGGTTACATCTCTCTTGGTTCTGCCGATGATATCGATATCATCAGCATACGCAAGGAGCTGGACACCTTTGTAGAAAATGGTACCATTTCGATGTACACCTGCCTTTCGTAGGCTCCCCTCCATGATGATATTGAAGAGATCGCATTGTGGTGTCTGCAAATCGCATACACACAACACACAAACATACAATATAAAATACTTTAATTTAAAAATTTGAATTTAAAAAATATTTTTTTTGTTGATGTCAATTTTTATTTATCAAAAAAATTAGTATCAAAGATTATTATAAAATTATATTCGCCAAACATTGTCGTACTTAAAATTAATGTTAATAAAATAAAATGTATATGAAATAAGAAAACATCCTTATTTGTGGACAACTTCCACAAATGGCGATCCTACCAAGAGCAACAAAGTTACAAAACATTTCTGGGACTTCATCAACATCAGCAACAGCAACAGTAACTAACTAGCTATTTAGTGACTGCGTAACACAGCGAACACGCTCAAAAAAACCGTCTCAGCCCAAGAACCAAACACAAGTCGTTACAGCAGCAACAGCTCACACGCTCTCGTTTACTCGTCGCACGCTCACCTAAACACCAATACCGGTGTACCGTCAAGCAGCTATCACACCAATACAGAAGCAACAACAGTAAGCAATTGCATTGACTCGGCGACACCGCAACGCAGTAAAAGCAGTTTGTTGAATTATTATCGAAAAACTCACCAACTCAGTCATAATCACAGCCGCAACTCAACAACGTCAAAGAAACTTGCTACTAAAACAACAACAATAACAACAACAGCAGTACAACAACAAAACCACAACTATAAAGAACAACAAAAGCAGCAACAACAACAGCTATAACAACAACAAAAAACAATAACAGCAACCGCAGCACTAAAACAAAAGCGAAAACCTCGCCAACAACAGTAGCAACGCCAACAACAGCAGCAACGCCAACAGCGGCAGCGACGCCAACATCGGCAGAGAAGCCAACAGCGACGCCAACATCGGCAGCGACGCCCACAGCGACAGCGACGCCAACAGCGACAGCGACGTCAACAGCGACAGCGACAGCGACGCCAACATTGGCAGCGACGTCAACAGTGGGAGCGACGTCAACAGAAGAGCGACGTCAACAGAAGAGCGACGTCAACAGCGGCAATACGTAAATATAATAACACTACACACTTAGCTTCTTACACGGTTGGCAAACGATCGGGTCGGAGGAAACCGATCGTTTTACTCCGTAGGCACTACACCATACCTAGGCACACTAATAGGAACACATTATATTATTATTATATCATAACTTTAATACTATAACAACAACCAATAATGAGTATTAGACACACACCCCCTCACCACACTCACCCCTTCTCACCTCAACCCTCTCAATACGGAGATGGCCACATAAATAGGCCGATAGATTTAGAGTCCGATCCGACCAACCCATTCGAAAGGTCCGAACGTACGGAAATTCACGCAACATCGGTTAAACTGCCCCAGTTTTGGACTAATTGTCCAGAGGCATGGTTCATACATGCCGAAATCCAATTTCAATCTAGATCCATTACGATGGATTAAACAAAATATGAATACCTGATTACGGCTCTTCCGCAAGAAGTAATCATGACGGTACTCGATTTTATTCAGAAACCTTCCTCAAGCAATCAATACGAAAACTTGAAGAAAATACTGATTGAACGTCACTCTCTTAGCGAAAATAAACGTATTGACAAAATACTTACTGACACAGAGATGGGAGATAGGAAACCTTCCCAATACTATAGATCGCTATTACTATTGGCTGGTTCCGCGGTAGACCCAGATTTTCTCCAAAAGCTATGGCTCAGGAAACTTCCTAAAACACTGAACATAGCTTTAACCGGGTCAGGCCATACGGAACTAGAGGAACTTCTGAAAATGGCCGATAAGCTATGGGAAGTCATAAGTGAGAACGAAATTTCAGTCTTACAAACAAACCATAATTGCAATACCAACGAACTTGCGAGTATGGTACAAAAGCTAGCAGTATCTACGACGAATATATTAAGTGCTTTTAACAAATTGTCACTAGAAGTTGAAGCTCTTAAATCACAAAATAATTTCCGATCAAGGTCACCAGCGAGAAATAGGTCAAACTCACGCACACGTAGGCCAAACTGGTTATGCCGATACCACTACAAATTCGGTAGGGAAGCACGTAGATGTGAACAACCGTGTGCATATGCACAAAACGTCAACACAACACAAAACAACTCAACACAATATAACACAACAAACTAAATGACTCCATTGTCGCGACGACTGACAATGGACCTGTCACACTAACACGTCGTCTCTTTATTTATGACCCAACAAATAAATTTAACTTTTTAGTAGGCAGCGGAGCCGAAGTATCAGTACTTCCTTCCTCCAAATTCAAAATTTCAAAACAGAAATCTGATCTAACTTTAACAGCGGCCAATGGCACTTCCATTTCGACTTTCGGAAAAAAACTACTTACACTTGACTTAAAATTACGACGTGAATTACCATTTAATTTCATCATTGCTGACATTTCCAGACCAATTTTAGGTGCAGATTTTTTAACAAAATACGGACTTCTAATAGATCTAAAACGTAAACGACTCATCGACCCATTAACAAACTTTGCAGTCAACACTATCTCAGCATTTACTGAAACCACATTAACCAAATTATTTTCAGTCGACAACAAATACACAGAATTACTAAAACAATTCCCATCACTAATAACAGAACCCGACTATACTTTACCTGTCAAACACCAAAGAGTACATCACATTTTCACAGAAGGACAGTTACCATTTACAAAACCGCGACGTCTAGACTTGCCAAAATTGAAAATAGCTAAAAATGAATTCGACTTTTTAGTTAAATCTGGCATTTGTAGACCGTCGAACTCAAAAACATCTTCTGCACTTCACCTTGTACCTAAACGCGAACCGAACGACTGGAGGCCATGCGGGGACTACAGAAGACTAAACACAATAACAGTACCAGACCGCTACCCGTTACCACATATACACGATTTCTCGAACAACTTACACAATACACATATCTACTCAAAACTTGATTTAGTCAGGGCCTATCACCAAATTCCCATGGCTCCTGAGGATATACACAAAACAGCAATCACTACACCTTTTGGAATGTTTGAGTTTCTCCGAATGCCTTTCGGTTTGAGAAACGCAGCACAAACATTCCAAAGGTTCATACATGAAGTACTACACGGGCTAGACTTCATTTTCGTTTATTTAGACGACATTCTTGTGGCCAGTAACAATGAAGAAGAACACTTTCAACATTTAACACAAATATTTCAACGACTCGACAAATACGGTTTAAATGTCAAACCAAACAAATGCATATTTGGAGTAGATAACATAGATTTCCTCAGTTACAACATCTCTAAACATGGTATCAGACCATCCGAAGAACGAACACGATGTATACAAGAATACCCACAACCAATAACGATTAAACAGATACAAAAATTTATAGGTATGACAAATTATTACCACCGGTGCATTCCAAAACTCGCACACATGTTAGGTCCCATTTATGACATGGCGACAAGCGCATCAAAAACCAAAAATAAACACTTACAATGGTCAGACACAACATTACATGCATTTACAACAATAAAAGATAGTTTTGCTAAGCAAACACTAATTAATCACATTAATAGTAAGGCAAAACTATCAGTGGCCGTAGATGCATCTAACACCGCAGTTGGCGGAGTCTTACAACAAGAACAAAATGGAATACTTCAACCTTTAGCATTTTTTTCTAAGAAATTAACACAAACAGAAACAAAATACAGTACATTCGACCGCGAATTACTAGCAATCTATCTAACAATCAAACATTTTAGACATCATTTAGAAGGCAATACATTTACAGTTTACACGGATCACAAACCATTAACGAATGCACTCCACTCAAAAACAGAACGCAGCCCTAGACAAACACGACACCTTGAATACATTGCACAATTTACTAACACAATAACACACATCAAAGGTACAGACAACATAGTAGCCGATGCACTATCGAGATGCGAATCGAAGAATTAAAAACACCCGATACCGACCTAAAACAATTACACAAAGAACAAAATAATGATACAGAATTAAAAAATATCACGAACAACAAAATGTACAAATTTAAACACATTGACATTCCATTTTTAAACATTAGTATCTGGTGCGAAAATTCCACAGACAATATACGACCTTACATTCCACAGACCTTACGTAAAAAGATATTCGAACAACTACATAACATCTCACATCCTGGAACAAGAGCTTCCAGACGTCTTATCACACAACGTTACTTCTGGCCCAGTATGAATACACACATTAATAAATGGTCACAAGAATGCATGAACTGTCAGAAAGCAAAGGTACAACGACACACCAAAACACAACCTCAGAAAATACACATTCCACACGGTCGTTTTGAACATATACACATCGATTTAGTTGGTCCACTACCAATATCAAATGGTTACAGATACCTATTAACCACCATCGATAGAACTACACGTTGGCCTGAGGTTTACCCACTAAAAAACACCGAGACTAAAACAATTATAGAGACTTTCAATAGAGAATCCATTTCACGCTTTGGTGTTCCGCGCGAAATTACTACAGATCGTGGTCCTCAATTTACTTCCAATACGTTTAAGCAATTTATTAAGAGCATAGGTAGCCACCATATTATGACCTCCCCATACCATCCACAAGCCAATGGAATTTTGGAACGTTTTCACAGACAATTAAAAGCCTCACTCATGACAAGTAACAACCAGAAGAACTGGTATTCAGAAATTCCCCTAGTTTTGTTAGGTCTAAGATCCACGGTTAAGGAAGATATCAAAACATCTCCTGCCGAAATGGTTTTTGGACAGAATCTGAGACTGCCGCGACAGCTAGTAGTACATAGTGATCCAACGGGCAGCTCATCAGAAATTTTGTCAGCACTTAAAAGAGAAAACTAAAAACATTCAGTCAGATAGCAAGTTTCATATAAGATCAAATCAAGAGTACATACCCCAGGCGTTGAAGAGTTGTAAATTTGTATTCATTCGTAACGATTCCATCAGACACACGCTTCAAAATCCGTACGATGGCCCATTCGAAGTGGTAGACAGAACACCAAAATATTTCACAATTTTAAAAGGAAACACTACTATAACAATTAACATAGATAGACTTAAACCAGCATTATTAGATTCAGAAACTACACAACCACTCTCTTCCACACGCAAGCCAAAAAAGAAAGTACATTTTAATTTATTAGCGAACACAACCAAAACCTATAAAGGGGAATAATGTGGTGTCTGCAAATCGCATACACACAACACACATACATACAATATAAAATACTTTAATTTAAAAATTTGAATTTAAAAAATATTTTTGTGTCTGCATATCGCATACACACAACACACATACATACAATATAAAATACTTTAATTTAACAATTTGAATTTAAAAAATATTTTTTTTGTTGATGTCAATTTTTATTTATCAAAAAAATTACTATCAAAAATTATTATAAAATCATATTCGACAAGCATTGTCGTACTTAAAATTAATGTTAATAAAATAAAATTTATATGAAATAAAAAAAACATCCTTATTTGTGGACAACTTCCACAGCATGATACCGGGTCGCCTTGTCTGAAACCTCGTTCGGTATTAAAGGTTTCGGAGAGGTCATTTCCTACCTTGACGGAGCTGCATGTATTGCTCAACGTCATCTTGCAGAGCCTTATCAACTTTGCAGGTATACCGAACTCAGACATTGTTGCGTACAGGCAATCCCGAATCGGGCTATCGAACGCAGCTTTGTAATCAACAAAGAGATGATGGGTGTCGATTTGGTTTTCGTGGGTTTTCTCCAGGATTTGACGTAGAGTAAAAATCTGGTCTATGGTGGACTTGCCAGGACGAAAGCCACACTGATAAGGTCCAATCAGTGTTTTGGTATGCGGCTTCAATCTTTCACACATTACGCTCGAAAGAACCTTATATGCGATGGAAATAAGACTGATACCTCGGTAGTTGGCGCAGATTGTCGGGTCTCCTTTCTTAAGTATAGGACAAAGCACACTGAGATTCCAATCGTCGGGCATGCTTTCTGCTAGCCATATTTTGCTGATGAGTTGATGCATGCACCTTATCAATTCACCGCCGCCGGTTTTAAACAATTCAGCAGCCAGGCCGTCAGCACCTGCGGCTTTGTTGTTTTTGAGTCGCTGGATAGCGACTTTAACCTCGTCATGGCTAGGTGGTGGAATTTCCACTCCATCAGCGTCGATTGGTGGTGTCAGACTGCATTCTCCAAGGGCGGAATTGTTGGTATCGTCGCCTGCAAGCAGATTGGAAAAATGCTGTCTCCATAACTTCAATGCGCACTGCGTATTTGTAACCAGATCACCATTCTCATCTCTACAAGTGGATGCTCCGGGCTTGAAACCGCTTAACCTGCTGGTAGAATTTTCGAGCATCCTTCTTGCCCTGGTACACCTCAATTTTTTCTCGCTCACGCTTTTCCTGCTCTCTTTTTTTACGTCTGAAAAGGCATCTCTCTTCCTTCCTCTTATCGCGATAGTTTTCGTGCATGGCTCGCGTTGCAACTGACTGCAGCGTCTTTTTATATGCGGCGTATTTTGCTGCTGTCGCGTCGCGACACTCCTGGTCATACCATTGGTTGCGAAGTTGCGGGCGCCGAAAACCAATGACTTCTTCAGCAGCAGTGCGCATGGAGTGGGATATATGCGCCCAAAGTCCGCCAGCGTCGTCGAGGCAAGAGTAAGGTTGGTTGAGCTTAACCGAGAGTTGAGCGGAGTAGGCCTCGGCGGTCCGTTGTGATAGCAGCTTATCGACATCAAGCTTTCGTTGCACACCTGTGCGTACATTCTTCGCATTGCACAATCGCATGCGGATCTTGGCTGCAACAAGATAATGGTTGGAGTCAATATTGACCCCCCGAAATGTGCGCACATCCAGTACACTTGAAGCGTGCCTTCCGTCGATCACAACATGATCAATTTGGTTTCGCGTTTTTTGATCCGGGGACAGCCAGGTTGCCTTTTGGATATCGGGGTGTTGGAATCTGGTGCTACTAACTACCATGTTTCGCGCCGCGGCGAAGTCGATCAGTCTTAGACCATTATTCGAAGTGGTCTCGTGGAGACTGAACTGACCGACAGTGGAGCCAAAGATGCCTTCTTTTCCGACCTTCGCGTTAAAATCACCGAGAACTATTTTTACGTCGTGGGCCGGGCAGCGATCATACACGTCCTCTAGGCTCGCGTAGAAGGTGTCCTTGACAGCATCGTCCTCTTCCTCCGTCGGGCATATGCGCAAATTAGGCTGATGTAGAAGAATTTCGCCTTGACGCGGATTGTCGCCAGCCTGTCGTTCACAGGTGTGAACCGGGAAACAAGTTGGCGTAGTTTCCGACTTACGACGAATCCGCATCCAAATTCGCGCTTCTCCGCATGGCAGCTGTAGTAGATATCGCAGTCTGCTCTCTTAGAGCAGCCTTGTCCTTTCCATCGCATCTCCTGGATGGCGGTGATGTCAGCCTTTATTTTTTCGAGGGCTTCCGCCAGTTGGACAGTGGCACCTTCCCTATAAAGGGTCCGGACATTCCAGGTGCATATCCGTAAATCATTATCCGTTTTTCGTTTGCGGTGGTCGTCAACGTAGTGGGGGTTCATATCCGAGGCTGATTTTGTTTTCATTGGCAAGTTATAATGTGGTTGGGACCCAAACCCTACGCACATTCCATTTTTAAGGTCTTGAAGAGACCCCTCAAGTTTATAGTCTAGAGGAAACCTCGACGCTCAAATTAGCCGCCAAAGTTTATCGGGTGATAGTTTTTGACGTTTCCAGGAGACACCACGCGGAGGTTTTGAGTCGACTTGAGACGACTTCGACATGGATAATGCTGGCCTCGCCAAGTTGAGGCAGTCAGACACGTTGTCATGTGAAGATCGCCCCCTTGTCTCCCTGGAATTTTTATTATCAATTTGAAATAGTTTTTTTTCATTTTTGCTTACCCAAATTTCAGCTGCCTCCGTTTATTCCACCAATTAAAGTAATGTAAAACTAATTCTTTTAACTATTGATAGTGGAAAAAAAACTATCGATAGTGATGCCAAAAAGAAAATATTTGATACATCGATAGTGCCATCGATAGTTTGCCAGCTCTAGACTGGATGAACCACAGAGACTACTGATGAGTCGGAGTAGCGTCCGACGAAACCATGGTCAAGTCTGCTCGGTTCTTTTTTTGCAAAGAATTTTGTTGTTGCAGCAAGCCTGTTACTTCATGAAGAATATGTTCTTTAAGAATTATAAACTAAAAAAAAAAAAAAAAAAAAATAAGTGGATTTTGTTTTCCATTTCCGATAAAGCAAATGGCTGCAAAACGTCATTGAATGTCGGTGTAGCAAAATTTGAAGACATAATTTTTAAAAATCAATTAAAAAAAAATTGTGACGACATTGAGAGGTCACACTAGGTGCGTTAAACTCTCAAAAGGTTCATCTTTGAGAATTTCTACAAATTATTCTTGTAATTTTTTAGCGGTCACACTGTGTAATTAACATATAAATAAGTACATTACTAATTACTACATATTTGCAGTTTGCAGAAAAATATTATTATACTTATTCAAAATATATTATTCATCGAAAAATTTATAGAAATTCTCTGTGCTTCTTGTTGTTTGTAAGAGATATACAAAAATTACCATTTAAATTTGTTCGTGTATAAATCGCAGTAGATTTGGAAAAACCGCAGTGACGCAGTAGAACATTAAATTATGCTTAAAAGTGCAGTAGATCTACTGCAATTGCAGTAAAGTCCGAACACTGGATATTGTTATTTACAGCCGAGAAATATTCAGAATGCTGTATAAAAGTAATTTTGGAAACCTTTTTAGTATTTATCCCTTTTTAAGTTTTCAAAAAATTATTTGTATATGCTGAAAAATTGTGGAATTGTGGAAAATTTTGAGAACAATGAAAACGTAGCCATTTCAGAACTTTTGTAGCATTGTAGCTTTTCATTTTAAATCTAGCAAATTGGCTGCAATTGTAGCCAAACGGCAACACTGGATAATAACCGGCTGTTTCGTAGGGACTGGAATGGAAAGAGACGGCCACTCTTTCATACCAGATGAAGGTGGTGGAGTACAAGAGAGCAAAGGGTTATGTCCAGCATGGAGAGTTGGAAAATAAAAATTAAATTCAACAAGAACTTCTTTAATAATTCCTATCAAATGTTGAATTTTGAATACCATTTATATTGTATTTTCAATATATTAATTTTTAATACCAAATATTGAAAAATATTCGAAAGTTTAATTTTCTTTGCTGTTCGAGTCTTTTTAAAGTTATGGTTTCTGTGTCCAGTTGCACCAAAAGCTCCAACGAATGACTTAAACTATTAAAAGACCTTGAAGTTTTCAAAAAATATATTGCATCATTGGAAAACTGGTTCAAAATAAATTACGGCGGCATTTATGGTACCTCAACGGAGGTACCACTACTGCTTTAGCGACATTTGAATGAAACGAAAAATTGTGTTCGAGAGACGGGCATTCTGATACATAAAAAATAATTAGTTTAGCTGTGAATGATATAGTAAAAGCTGAGCTTTGCAGTTTTGTTACAATTAAATGAGGAAATTACTGGAATTAATTAAATTTTTTATTTTCGAATCCAACATCATGGGAAAAAAAGCAAAATTATATTGCGGCTAAAAAATTGCTGCGTAAAATTTATTAGTTGTCAACGTCATTGCTGAACTTGGTATCGCTCTAATAGCGCGATTTAATACTGTGCTAACTCACCAGGAAGCGCAAAAATAGTTCATCCTACTCACGGTGGAACAGCACTTCAAAAATTTACTGTCAACAAATTTTTCTAAAACAAAATTTATTGAATACTTAGAAACAAATTTTCACAAAGAAGACATTTAAAACTGAACACTTTTAAGTCATAAAGCTGCAAAAATATATAACTTTATTATTTATTACAATACTAATTTTGTTAATTTAATTTCTTAAATACTAAAATTATGTTCAAATAACATTTTTCTAAAAAGATTTACTTTGTTAACTTAATGCATTTCTACAAAACTGCTAACAATTCCAATATATTTATGTTTTAATTCGTTCGTTTCTTATAAATACTAAAATAAGTATTCAAAAAATGTTTTAAGTATTTTTAATGTACGTCTCTTAACTTAAAAACTTTCTAATGCATATTAAAACTACACGCAGAAAAATTAAATTTTCTTTGACTAAAGCAAACATATTTCTTTTTTTGTAAATATGTCTTACAGTTCTGACCATACTTTACTCGTTATTTAGGTTGCTATTTTTGTGACAATCATTTCACAATTCACATCAGAAATTTTTCCTTAAATTATTTGCTTGTATAATTTTAATAAGAACAAAATAAAATTCTAATTTTTAGCTCTAGCTCGGTTTGGCTTGAGAATTGAACCTGGGATATTCAAATTCAAATCAAATTAACAAGCGCTTAACCAACTGAACCACGAAATAAAAATTTTGCTCGCGCTCTAATTGTATTCTTAGCTTCCTATGAACTTAGTTGCCTCATAACTGGTCACAGTAAACGTAATATATTTATTGCATAAAATTATCATAGTTGCTAGTGAACACAATATATTAATCGTTACAAAGTAACTAGGTTACGCAAACTATTTATGGTAACTGTAAAATAGGAACATGTAAGAGATATGTCGTTCCGAACCTGTATAGTTCACGGAACTATGTTCACAGTCGGAAATAGTTCCAATCGTTCCTTCGATTTATTTTAAGTATGTTCAAACAGTTCCGGCTGCAATGATTATTTTTTTTTTCTTAAGCAATATGAACATCAATACAACACTCTTTCTCACATATTAAGTCTTACACAATTTTTGTAATCGACTACAAGTGTAAAGATGATGTTTGTGAGCGAACGAAAGAACTAATGCAGTGATGGCCTTTGCTCTTGTGGATTTCGTAACGAATCAAGTTGAAAATAGTACTTAATTGAAGTCAATCGTATCGAACATTTTAAAATTTGCGTTCGACCCATTATTTGTATAATTTTTAATATAATTGAAGTAAAAGTTTATATTCTTACGAGTAAATCATATTGTTACAAATAAAATTTAATCCTGATTTTTTACTAATTTTCTTACACAACTATCTTACTTCGTTGTCTATCTTTGTGTCTATCTTATTATAAATATTTTTTTTTATATCTTTTAAGATAGTTGAGTGTTATAACAAAAATTGTTATTGAATTTAAAGTAAAATGATCTCTTGTTTGACTTCAAGTTGAAATAGTTTTTTATTGTATATCGATGGTTAAGCGCACTAAAGTGATAAGTGACCTTTTGACGAAAATAGGTTTACTGCATTTTTCAATCCATCAATATAATATCTACCTTGAGTAAATTTATTGAAAATGCATAGCCAGTGAATGCGTGTCAGTACACAGTTAAAATTATTGTTTTGTACTGAGATGTATTGAAATTTAAAAACAAAATCGACGTTCCTGAACATTTGAAATTTTTCTCTTATCACTTTAGTTAGCTCAACCATCGATATGGTTTCTCAATTTTGATTTAACTAAATTTTAGATTGTAAAAATATATTTAGCACTTTTTGCAGTATGCGGAGAGATGAAACTCCTTCAGTTCCCCTAAAAATATTTCCACCAAGGACTTATCAAATTAATTTTTAGCATAAGAAACTTTTCTAAAACACAAGAACACATATTCTTAAACATTTTTATACCCATTCGGGTAAAGATCGGCATATCTGATTTATTTTTTCTTAATATTTTGCTTATTTTGGGTAGAATTTGTTTGAGGTTTGAATCAGTAATTTTATTTGTCAAAAATATTCAGTTAAGTCTGCCTTGGTTCTATTCCACATATTATCCATATTAAAGAAGTTTGAATTTCAGTTGATTTGAAATAATGAAAGAATTGAAGAAAATGTAAAGCGTTATAAAAGTTAAAGACTAAAGTCAGGCCCGTATTCGAACCCAGTACCTTTGAGATGGCAGTCAAGCATGCTTACCACTCGACTAACGAGTCCGCTTTTATACTTTGCAATATTCTGTTCGGTGTGGTGACCGTGGCATGCAGGTTAAGTGTGTGGCTAAGCATGCTCGGAACCCGGGATCGATCTCCAGCCGCGGCGAAAAGTTTTTTTTCAATAAAAAATTTTTCTGATCGGTCACCATCTCTCACCATTGCAGACAATGGCAAACCTCAGAGAGTAAATAATGCCATGTAAAGCTTCTTGAGAACATGAACTTTAGCCATTCAGAGCCGTTCAGAGTCGTCAATTGTGTGCAAACATTTAATAACACACACAACACAATTGATCATAAGTAGCTCGGTCAAAGTCCTTTCAAGGGGTGAAATGGTAAATTGTTCTTTTTTTTTTGTTTTTAATATCCTGTTCGATACTTCAGAATTTTCAAAAATTTCATATGTTTTCTTTCCGAGAGATATTTGAAACTATTGCTAAAGTAATGATTTATAGTATTAATCGATTTCACTTGGGTTTGATTTTGATGCAGTCAAAGCATTTAAATAAGGAACACGATAAGCACTTTAAACACACTATAAACTTTTTCCTTAAATATTACTTTAATGCTGTCCAAATGCGCTATAATCTTAACTTTTTATGTATTTATCCATTTAACATCAGATTAATTTTTAAGGAAATTACGAATTGTCCACATTTATATTTGAAGCAGTTTAAAAATCATAGTTTTCCTAGAATTAACCACAAAAGCACTGGGTTACTCGTAAGTACTGTAAAGTTAAGAGTAGAAGAAATAAAAAAATTTTGTATTTTTTAAAATAATTGAAATAATATGAAACATATAATGTTGGTTTTGCACAAATAGTACTGAAAATGCCTCCGGGGTACTTACGTACTTTTGATAAGGGTAGTGTACTGAAAAAAGTACAATTGTATCGAAAATGCCATCACTGAACTAATGTATGAAATTGAGAGATACCAAGTCGTCGTTCTTGTTGTGTGCAATGCTCTGTTGATTTCATTTTGAACATGCTTTCGTTCAATCAAATGGAACTAACGGAACTAGATAGTTCCGCGGACATGTATAAAGCTGATTGAAAGACATGATAATATAACTATTGGAAAATATATTGTCATTCTTGTTATGGGCATTGTTTTGTTCATTTGGTTGAACATTCGAACGGGCGGAACAGATAGCTTCGGGACATGTTTGTAATTAAAATACAGTGGAATTCGGTCGTTAAAACCGAATGTCGTTTAACATAACATAATTTTTTGTTGTTTTTTATTAATTTAATTCTTTTATTATAAGGAAAATTAATTCCAATTATCAATATTAAAAGCTAAACCATAAAACTTAGTGTAAATAAATACAAAGACGATATACGTTATAGAAGTACCACGTAACAATTTTAGCCGTATATCAATTCTTGCAGAGCTTATAGTGCTATCTCATAAAGCCACAAGCTGCAACTTTAGCTTCAGTAGCGCTACTAAAGCTCTTGCAGATAATATATAAGACTACTTTCTTGAGTTTAAAAGCACTATTTTTGCTTCATATGAGGAGCAAAAGTAGCTGCTAGCGTTTAAAAGAGACCCTGTCGAAACCAAATAAGAACTCTTGCAAAGCTCTTTTTTATTCACAATTTGTCTAAGTATGTGTGAAAAATAAAATCAATAGATATATAAAATTTGCCAAGCATATGTGATGATTGCAATGAGAAATAAACTTAAGATATAATAAAGTGATAATTATATCATACTAAAAATATGTTCGTATATCCGTTATATGCTGCGAATTTTGAGTACAAAACAAACAAAGAAGCTCTTTATCAGATTTTGTAATCACTTGTTATTCCTAATAAATATAACGCTTTAATTTACTGTATTTAACATTCATTAGCTTTGAAAATGCAGTCAAAAAATACATCTTAAAGCTAAAATTATACTGAATCTACGGGTTTTAAAACAGCTCTGTAGTTATGTTTATTGCTGTAAAAGAGCCTTTACAAAGCAAATAGCAAATTTCCGAGTTCTGCTCTTTTGCAGATTTTATAAATTCCTTTACAGAACTATATAAAGTTTTAGAGGTAAGAATGGTAAAAAAATCAACTATCGAGAATTTAATTTGTGATTAAAGGCAACTAGCAGCAAAACAAGCTGGGGTAAAGCTTTAACTACATATGACACAGCTTAAGAACATCTTTAAAGCTCACTCATACCTAGTAGCTCCAACAATGTTACTTGGGGTATGTTTATGAATAAAATTATTACATATCGTCACCTAAAATACAAAAAGACGTAACAACAAACTAATGTTACATTTAGTTCTTGATTTATTATAATTAATTTGACTAAACAAGACCGTCTAGCTAAATTTCAAACACATACTTCAAAGAAAAGCTAAAAAAAAAAGCTATAGAAAAATATTATTGAATAATTGTTAACTGATTAGGTACAAACCAAATCAGATGTTGGCTGAGTATAGGTACATGAACCAATACTCAGTTGAATGACACAAAGAAAACACCACACAACAATTTTTAGTTCCACAATGCAGACTTTATTCTTAAACTTTTTTATAGAACTGACTCCTAGTAAACTAAAGTTAGGAGTATTTAAAGGAAAATACTTAAGGCTAAAATATGAATAATTTAAATATGAAATTGCTGCATTGCACAATAATAAAAATAACAAATATAAACTGCTGTATTGCACTATAAGAACGCAGTTTCTTGACCGCAGGTTATTGCACTTAATTTTGTGACTTAATTTACAATTTTGTTTTGGTTGCAATTCAGCTGATTTAACAATGATGAAATGCATGTCGTTGGCCTACAAATATGCTGGTGTCAACAAACTGCGCTTTATGTGCAGTTGATTTTATAAACAAATTGTTTTATTGCTTAGTGTTTACTTTTTGTTGTTTTTATTTCTGTGCAATTCAATATATGTAATCTATAAAATATATATATATATCATAAAGTATAAACAATTATATTAATTTGCTTAAATTCAGGCGCCTGTCTTATTTCTTAAATAATTTTTAATAATTGAGGAGTTTACATTCAAATCCGGATAAGTCAAAGAAAAAACAAAATTTTCGTAAGAAATGTCATTGTAAAGCTAATGTTAAAATAAATCGATCCATAAAATCCTCTTTGATAAAAATGATATAATCCTCGAGAAAATGCATTTAAAACAAGTAAAGAAAGTCTAAAGTCGGTCTAGGCCGACTATGAAATACCCTAAGCCTCCTTTCCCACAAAAATAATAATAATATTATTGAAAATGGGCGTGTCCGTGGGCGGATGAAGCCTATATTTTATATGCATTGAAATGTTGAAGAAAAATTTTCACATACCAAGTTTTATTCCTGTAGCTCAGAGTTAACGCCTTTATTATGTTTTTGCTATGGGAGATGGGCGTGTTCATGGACGGATTACTCCCAATATTTTAACACACCTTAGCTTTGGTATGAAATACATACATACCAAATTTGATCTCTCTATGACAAACATAATCATATTTATTCAGTTTTAAACTTTTTGGGTTGTATGGGAGGTGGGCGTGTCCGTTAGCGGATAACGTCAATTTTTCAAAGACGTCTTTGTGTTAATATAAAACACATACATACCAAATTTTATTGTTGTAGGCTTTTTATGAGCTGAGCTATGCAGTTTTAAATTTTTGCGTTGTATGGGAGGTAGGCGTGTCCGTGGGCGGATTCCAAAAATATTCAATAGTGCAGATCCTTGGATTCATGTGACTATGTGTACCAAGTTTCATTCAATTATCTCAACTCCTTCTTCTTATCCTGTGTATACGGACAACACACAGACGGACGGACGGACGGACGGACGGACATGGATAACTCGACTCACGTGGTGACGCTGATCAAGAATATATATACTTTTCTATACCGGACTCGCTTTGTTCTATGAGTTACAAACGTTTGCACAAAGTTAATATACCCTGACCTTTCAGGTTTAGGGTATAAAAATCTCCTTTTCAATCAAAAGCAGACATGTTCACTGTAAATTTTCATCCAAATTTTAAAAACTTTTTTGTGTCAAAAAGTTGGTATGAGTAATATATTTAACATTTCAGCGTAAAATAAAAAGTTAAAAGCAAAAAACATTTTGGTTTACTAAAAAGGACCTTCAGGAGAATCAAAATTGCTTCGGCGGATTTCCTCCAATATGAAATAAAAGTATGCAGAAATCATTTTAATGAATTCCTCATAACTTTCAAAACCAAACAAGTCCAAATTTGAGATTGAAAATATGTTATATAATATGCAAAATATAAAATAAAAATATAAGTAAATATAATATAATTATGCAAAATGTGAAGCACAATTTTGCATAATTGGTTTGTTTATAAAAAATGTCTGTCAAAATTTTAATTTCCCAACATTTCGATCTGTGTGACCTTAGCTGATTTTGAATGTAAGCTCCTCAATTGTCAATTTACTAAATGACCGGTCTGCTCTTGATGAGATCACTGGGATTATGAAGAACAACAGCATCCTTCTCAGAATTTCATGAAATTCATGAACAAATTCGAGTCTATTGTGACTCTTCTGCGCGATTAAAACAATCGAAAACTAGAAGGTATATCTTCGACTTGGCCGAAGTTAAAATACCCCCACGAGCGATTTTTAATGGTACAAAATCTTTAATTGCAGCTCTTTTTATATGAGACTTAAAAAAATTTTACTATTTTGATGACGTCTAAAATACATTCATATCAAATTGTTATCCTGCAAAGTAAAGACAAGCCTTTTTATTAAGTTTAAATTAGGGGTTATATGGGAGATGGGCGTGTTCTTGAGTAGTTGATGCCAATTTGTAGTTGATGCCAACACGCCTCAATTTTGATATAATATACACAAATATCCAATTTCAGGTCTTTAGCTAAAATATTAGCCTATTTATATAGTTTTCAATTTTGGGGTTGTATGGGAGATGGGCGTGTTAGTGGATGGATTACGCCCATTTTTCTCTCACTTCTTAATTTTTATATACAAATAGTAAATATCTAATTTTACTTTTGTAGCTTCGACAGAAGCCTTTTTATTTAGTTTTCTATTTTGGGGTTGTATCGGAGGTGGCGTGTTCGTGGGTGGATTACATCCATTTTTCACATACGTCTAAATTTCTGTATAGAAGTAATAAAAATTGAATTTTACTTTTTTAGCTTCAACACAAGCCTCTATATATAGGTTTCAATACTGAGATATGCCGAATTTAAGTTTTGTAGCATAAATATTTGCTTCTTTATGGTATTTTCATTATTTGGGTTGTATGGGAGGTAGGCGTGGTTTTCATCCGATTTAGCCCATTCTCGAACTTGATCTAAGTTTAATAGAAAAAAAGCTTAAATATCGAATTTCAGCACGATAGCTTCACAATTACGGCTGTTATCGTGTCCATAGACAAACGGACAGACAGACGGATAAGGCTAAATGAGCTCAGGTGGTGATGCTGAGCAAGAATATATATACTTTCCTATGCCAACCACGCCTCCTTGTGGGCGTTACACACGTCGTGACAAAATTAATATACTCCTTACGCAGTACGCGTGGGGGAAATTCGAAAATTGAAATTCGATATTTAAGCTTTTTTTTTTAAAAACTAAGATCACATTCGAGAATGGGCTAAATCGGATGATAACCATGCCTACCCCCATACGACCCCAATGATGAAAACTCCATTAAGAAGCGAATATTTACGCTACAAAACTTAAATTCGGTATGTGTATTGTCTATGACAAAACTCAGGTGTGTTAGAAAAATGGGCGTCATCCACCCACTAACACGCCCACCTCCCATACAACCCCAATATTGAAACCTGTATATAGTGGTTTTTGTCGAAGCTATAAAAATAAAATTAAATATTTATTTTTTTAATATAAAAATTAAGACGCGAGAGAAAAATGGGCGTAATCCACCCACGAACACGCCCTCCTCTCATACAACCCCAAATATTTAAAACTGTATAAATCGGCTTCTGTCGAAGCTACAAAAGTGAAATTAGATATTTATTCTTTTTATAATAAAATTAAGATGTGTTAGAAAAATGGGCGTCATCCATTGATGAACACGCCCACCTTCCATACAACCCATAATATTAAAAACTATATAAATAGGCTAATATTTAAGCTACAGACCTGAAATTGGGTACTTGTGTATATTATATCAAAATTGAGGCGTGTTAGAAAAATTGGCATCAACCACTCAAGAACACGCCCAATTAAAAACTTTATAAGAAGGCTTGTATTTACTTTGCAGGAAAACAATTTGATATGAATTAGACTTAGATTAGATTTAGATGAATTAGACGTCATCAAAATAGTAACACTTTTTAAATCTCATATGAAAAGAGCTGCAATTTAAGATTTTGTACCACTGCGAATCGCCCGTGGGGATTTTTTAACTTCGGCCAAGTCGAAGATATACCTTACTAGTTGTTTGCCACTTCAGAGTCCCTTTTAAGTCTATTTTCAAGTCACTTTTGAGTCGTTTTTAAACATGTTTCGAGCCGTTTTTTAAACGAATTGGAATCGCTTTGAAGTCTATTTTTAAGTCACTTTAGAGTTCCTTTTTGGTATATTTTGTAGTCAATTTTGAGTCGCTTTTAAACACGTTTTCCAGTCACTTTCTAGTCGGATATAAGCAATAAATTTGCTTAAATTTAAATTTAAATTTTTCATAAATTTAAATAAACAAAATATTTTAATATTTTAATAAGAAATTATTTTTTTTTTAATTTTATTTTGTTTTTGGAACGTTTTTATTAGCGTAGTGTGCTACGCTTTGACTGATATATTTTTTTTAAAACATATGGAAAAAAATTAAATAACCATATATGAAAAGTTCAGAAAATCAAAAAACGAAAGTTGTATATTTTTTGTTTTGTTTTATTTTTAACAATCCCTTTTCAAGCATAAGTTCGTCTCTAATTCGAGTCCCTTTTGATCATTTAAGAGATCAATAAGTTTTAAATCAATAAAACGAGTCGAAAAATACTAGTTAAGGTGATTGAAAACAAGTCTTCCAAATGCTGGGTGAGTAGAAGTACAAACTTATGTATTGTCACATTCAATTGCTTCAAAATTTGTTATTGAATTTTTTGTAATGATTGAGGGTGTCCAATTTACCAGCTTGTAAATACTGATAAATTGTTGAATAAAATTTTGGGCTACTATTTCACAGTATTTTGTTTGAAACTCGCATTTTTAATTATGTCAGATTCGTTACCATTTGCTATTTTTGGTGTCAGCGAAGGGCCCCTATCGTTCAAGGGCCCCGGTGCACTGTCTTGCACCTATGGAGTTACGCCACTGCTCAAATCTCAAATACGTGCTTTTCCATGACGTTTTTGTTTTCTCCTTTGAAAAAATAAAAAGTGTTGTTACATCTTTTTGCATTTTAGGTGACGACATGCATATGAAATAAACTTAAATTTGCTTTAAATAATCGGTAATATTGACTTGGCGTAAGTTGCTCTTTGCAGTGTAAATCTGCTCTGACTTTGGTTCAAGTTTAAATAGGTATTCAAGAGACAAATTTTCAGCACCATAACCGAAAAAGCAAATCTTCAAAAACTTTAAAAATTAACGTATACCTTGTCTGTAATAAATACAAACCTTTTAAAAGAAGATAAAGCATTAACTGCCGCTCTCGCTGGAGGAATTTGATCCTCTAACGCAATCTAAGTGTGAATTTATTTTTTAACGGTTATTTCGGTTTCAATAAAGCGAGAATTTCAAATATCTAGTCACATTTTACTTTTGATATGCATTCGTCGTCGCTATATGTGAAAATTTTTTACTATATTTTATGAAAACTGCGTCGCTTTATGCGAACTCGTAGTTATATCCGACGAAGTTAAAGGCGAACTCAGTTTCTAAGCAACAATCATAATTTAACACACGATTGTGCAAGAATGGGAAGCGTTTTTTCACGGAATGCGTGATCAAAAAGAACAAGTTCGTCATTTGACGAAGGACGCAGCAGCAGAAGAGCAGAAATTTTTTGTCGTATGAAAATATTTCAGTTTATTTATTCTAAAATGTAAACAAACAAGCCGTCAATTTGAAACTAGTTCAGGCAATGTGAATGATTGAGTTGAATGAAAAAGCTTTTCTATTTAACATGTTAAATTAAGTCTATATGAACGTACTATTAAAATATCACATTGAGCGGTGTTAATAGCAAACTATAAAATTATTTAACGAAAGTAGACCTAAATTGCAACATATTAATTAACATAAATTAATAAAACAATCATTTTATAACACTTCAGTTCTAATTTTTTATTTTAAAATAATTCTTTTATTTTTCACTTTGCTTTGTAAAACAATGAAATGAAACCTCGCTTGGTATCGAACGGTAGGGAGAGGTCCTTACCGATTTTCACTGCGCTGCTGGTGTTGTTCAGTGTCATCCTGCAAAGACGTAGTAACTTCGCAGGAATACCGAATTCAGACACCATGGAGTATAGGTGACTCCTTATTGGACTGTCGAAGGCGGCTTTGAAATCGACAAAAAGATGGTGTGTGTCGATTTGTTTTTCGAGGGTCTTTTCCAAGATTTGTCGGAGCGTGAAGATCTGGTCGATGGTGAACTTTCCAGGTCTGAAGCCACACTTATAAAGTCCAATCAGTTGGATAACGATGGGCTTCAGTCTTTCACACAATACGCTCGACAGGACCTTATATGCGATATTAACAAGGCTAATCCCACGGTAGTTGGCGCAAATGGTGGGATCACCTTTCTTGTGGATTGGGCAGAGCAGACTGAGGTTCCAATCATCTGGAATGCATTCTTCCGACCATATTCTGCATAGAAGTCTGTGAATGCATTTAAGCAGAGCTTCCCCACCAGTATTAAACAGCTCAGCCGGTAGGACATCGGCTCCTGCGGCTATGTTGTTTTTAAGCCGAGCTATAGCTGTAAAGACCTCGTTAAAGTCAGTCAGCGGAACTTCAACGCTGTCATCCATAATTCGGGTTTCCGGGATATCATCTCCACTGGCGGGATTGTTGTCAGCGTCGCCATTTAAAAGACTAGATAAGAGCGTCAATCAAAACGTGATCAATTTAGTTGCATGTTTTTTAATCAGGGGACAGCCAGGTGACCTTATGAATATTGAGATGCTTGAATCTAGTGCTACTTACGACCATGTTTCGTGCTGCGGCGAAGTCAATCAAGCTCATTCCGTTATCGGATGTGTTGTCGTAGAGGCTGAACTTTCCGACTGCTGGACCAAATATGTTTTTCTTACCCACCCTGGCGTTGAAGTCACCAAGCACGATTTTTATGTGATGACGGGGGCAGCGCTCTTATGCGTCTTCAAGGCACTCGTAAAAACTTTCTTTGGTCTCGTCATCTTTTCTTCTGTCGGAGCGTGCGCACATATTAGGCTAATGTTAAAAAATTTTGCCTTGAAACGGATTATGGCAAGTCGGTTGTTCACAGTAGTGAATCGCAATACATGATGCCGTATTCTCTTGCCAACTAGAAATCCGTATCCAAACTCGTGCTTCTCCGCATGGCCGCTGCAGTAGATATCACAAGATGCTTGCCGTAAGCACCTCCGTCCCTTCCATCGTATTTCTTGGATTGCAGTGATATCAGAATTATTTCCAAGATATCAATCAGTTGGATAGAGGCACCATACCAATAAAGTGTTCGGACATTCCAGGTGCATATCCATAAATCATTATCAGTTTTTCGTTTGCGGTAGTCGTCATCAGATTTGGGTATCATTCTTTTATTTATTCTTGAACTTTTCATTGAAATAATTTTATTACTTCAAACCCAACGCACAACCTTTGCTTGATGGCCAAAGGAAAAAGCCCGTCGCTCAAATTAGCCACCAAAGTCTATCAGGCGATAGTTTTTTGACGTTTCTAGGAGACAGCACGCGGTGGTTTGAGTCGACTTGAAACGATTTCGACATGGATAAGGCTGGCCTTGCCAAGTTGAGGCAGTCAGACACGTTGCCATGTGAAGATCGCCCCTTATCTCCCCTGATAAAAGCTGAGCACCGTGTGCAAAATAAACTTTGACGCCAGATACAGGTGTTTCAAGAATTAACCTAAATTATTTTCTGTATTTGTTACATTTGGTTGATTTCGGAAGCCTAATTCTTTACTGGAAGTATTAAGTGTTATTAGAAAAAAGAATCTTCGATCGTATATTCTTTAAATCGGTTCCACAAATCTACCGATTCTGTAGAAACATTTACGCCCAAGAGTAACGTAAAACGTCTTCGTATTTGATGTGGATTGTTTTAACCCTTAGCGGCCACACGGGTTAACTAGTTACCCCAGAGCCTTTGAAATTGATTTGAACTTTTTAGAATGCTAAAAATGCAAGTTTCACAAAAATGCGTTGAGGTTGCTGCATTGCTTAATAATTTAGCAGCTTCTCTAAAAGTTGAATAAAGATATGCATCCACTGTTCATAAATCAATATCGATTGTTATTGTCGTTTTGTAAGTTTTACTTTAGCTTTGTGACAACAGCTCACTTTTTTATTGCTGACTAGCGAAATGAAGATTCCTACAATATTTACATTTTTTCGTGAGTGGTCCAATGTCATTACATTTTGACCGTACAATCCTGAAAGATAACTTATATGTATTTGTCTTACGTTTCCTTTCCTTGAATCGAAGCTGTTAGCTGATAGGGCATTTTTATTTGAAATTTTAGTGCACATTTTTCAAAATTTCCCCCCAATGACAAAACCAATAACAAATAGTTAGGGAATCTTTTTTCAAAACAAAAAAAATCCAGTATCACTTCGATAGTTAATATTTCAAAAGAAAGTTTGTGTCAGAACCACTATATCGAAGTTGTTGGTTTATAGGAAATTTATTTTTTTAATTTTTTGTAAATTTTTCAAAATTCCACCCCAATGAAAGAACCAACTTCTGATGTCAAATAATTTGGGAATCTTTTTTCAGAGCAAAAAAAGGATATAAAAATAATATTAGAATCATGAAGTCTACCTCACTCCCTGGAATGAAATCTGGTTCTGCTCGAGTGTTGATGATAAATTAACGTCCTTCTCTAACAAACTAAATGCCCCTTTTTTGCAAGTCATGTTCCAACTCGAGTGGTTGTTATCAAAAATGCCTCATGCCCTTGGTAAACTGCAGAAGTTTAAAATGCAATTAAAAAACGCAATAAGCTGCACAGGATGTGAAAGATGAATCCCTCACCGGATAAATGGGAAAACTATCGGGAGGCACGGAATGCCTCTGTTTTCATGACTAGACAATCCAAAATAAGGTATTACTCTGATAAACTAAAAACAACGCTTCCCTCCAAAGTACTCTGGCGAAATATTAAAAATCTTGGTATTGGTGACAAATCTGCGGTCGGCTGTTTAATTGATCCTGATATTAAGGTGTTGATCCTGATAATATAAGTGTTATTACTTTAGATGAACTACCAACTGCTTTTGTTCATACTAACTTTCAATCTTCCAATGTAAGCGTAAATGAAGTCTGTAAACAGATTATAATGGTAAAGTCTAATGCGACTGGAGAGGATGGAATTTCGATAAGATTTATCAAACTTATTCTACCCCACGTAGTTGGCTCGCTTAAACACATCATTAATCATTGCTTTACGACTTCCTCTTTTCTCAACTTTGGAAAATTGCCAAAGTGCTGCCTATTGCCAAAAAATCTTCTGCATGTGAACCAAATGGTTTTTGGGCCCATCAGTATTTTGTCTTCACTATCGAAGGTACGTGAAGCCATAATGGCTGATCAGATTTCCAATTATTTTGCTAATAATAGCCTCTTATCTCCACTGCAATCTGGCTTTCGTTGTGGGCACAGTTGCTCAACTGCTACTTTAAAAGTTCTAGATGATATTCGATCACATTATGATGAAGGCCTTATTACATTACTTTGCATGCTTGATTTCTCCAAAGCATTTGACTCCGAAAATCACACCTTACTCTGCCAAAAACTAAGATGCAGGTATGGTTTTTGTAATAATGCTGTAGATCTCTTAAGATGCTATTTGTCGAATAGAAATCAGAGAGTTTGTGTTGGCAATAGATGCTCGCGACTCAAGTCAGTACGCAGTGGAGTGCCTCAACGCTCAGTTCTTGGCCCATTTTTTTTACATCTGTAAGCATGCTTCTATTCATGCTTATGCAGATGATGTTCAATTACACCTCTCTCGCAGAACTGGTCTCCTGGAAGACTTCAGGCTAAATGAAGATCTATATGACATAAATCAATGGGCCATAAAAAATTGTCTGAAACTCAATGCACTCAAATCATACGTGCTACCAATTAGCAGAATCATTTTATTTTTTGATGATATTCCGGATCTGTTTATAGGAGACAATAAACTGAAACTTGTTCACTGTGTTAAAAGCCTTGGTTATCACATTAACTCATCTTTAACATGCACTGATCATATAAATAGTGTAGTGCGGAACATCTACTTTACTCTACGTAATCTCAAAATGACTGCAGAGTTCACTCCCACTGAAACCAAGCGCAAGCTTGTGCAGCAGCTTATCGTTCCTTTGATAACATATTCTGAGCTCATTTACAGTAGACTAGACTCAAGATCCGAACACAAACTGCAAGTTGCATTCAATCATGCTACACGATTTGTATATAATATTCACAGGTTTGTGAACGCATTCTTAACGCCCGAAATTTTATTTTCCTACATAAACTTATTTACGCCAAGACTCCTTTGTATCTCTACGAGAAACAACAATTTTGCCGGTCGATTAGAAGCAACACAATTATAATATCCAACTGGAAATATATTAACTCTACAAGGCTTTTTTTCATTAACGCAATTAGATCATGGAATGGTTTACCCAGTAGTATTAAATCTATGGGTGGCTTTAGGCAGGCCGTACTTAATCATTTTACTTAAAATTTAATGCTTATTCAAATATATAACCAGATCTCTCTTTTTCACTTCCTCTCTATCTCTGTTTTACTCCTTTTTCTTTAAAACTACAAAATTATTTTAATCTAAGTTATTTTTTAAATATTAAACTAATTTTATTATCGATGTAATGTATTGCAATAAAAATTTCATCAATATGTTATTTAATATTTCAATAAGTTAAAGAGATTCAATACTATAAGTTATTACCTTTGTATTGCAAAATAACTTGTTCTTATTGTCCTAATACGTTCATTAAATAAATAAATAAAAAATCCAGTATCACTTCGATGTTCAATATTTCAACAAAACATAGCTCATGTCAAAACCACAATATCGAAGCTGTTAGTCAAAACGAAAGCAAGTATCTCACATATTTGTAGGCAAGTGATAAGAACATACTTTCCCTGTGGAAGAAATTTGTTTAAGCTTTAAAAAAAAAACATAGCAGAATTAAGAAAACAGAAGGCCTTATTGCACTTCCACTGAGTCTTTCGTTTGAAACGCTTTTTATGAAAATCGCATTTACGGTATAGAGATTATAGTTTTAGTCATCACGAAAAACACGATTGCGTCATAATAAAATAGATGATTTTTTTATTAAAAAACATTTTTTGTTTGATTCTATGTAGCTTTTCGATTTTGAAACAACACTAGAAGCATGTGATTTTAAAAATGTATATAAAGCTTTCGTCTTCATAAATTAAGTAAAACTGCAGTTTTTTATAATTCAAGAAGGGATAAAAACTTAGAAGAATACAACACTATAAAAATAAATTCAGAAGGGTTGACTTGCAAGTACTTGTAGCCTTTTTCGAAATTTTCGGAGAAAATACTTATGTATTCTCTCCTTGTAAGTAATAACATGCATGCGTGGTCGCAGGGTCAGATAAATTTAAGCTTAAACTTACGTTAAATGCTTTCACCTTGTTTCTAATTTGTAGAAACTTGTTTTAAGTAGATAAATTTTAGTTAAAAATTGATTAATATTATTTTAACCTTGTTTCTAATAGACAGAAACTTTTTTAAAAGTAGGTAAATTTAAGCTAAGAATACCTCAAAATGCTTTTTACCTTGTTTCTAATATGTAGAATTTTGTTCTTCAAAGTAGGTAAATTTAAGCTAAAGCTATTTCAAAACTTGTCGAAACTTCACAACAGTGATAAATGTATGTATTTTTTTTTTATTTTTTTTATTAGAATAAAATATTCTATTCAAATTTAAATTTAAAAGAAATTTTTATAAAATAGTTTGATTTTATTAATCACAACTAAATTTCAACAATAAACAATTTTCTTACGGTTACACTGGTTTACAGCCAATATGTACTTTGAATGCCACTATCCTTTTCTCATGTAAAATCGGTCGCTAATTCCGAAAAAAAATTTTTTTTTTCTGTCACTCCGTTTTCGAGATATTGCCGACTGTAGGGTTTTCAACGAAAAAAAAAGTTGGTTCCACTTAATTGCATATATCTCCAGAACCAACAACAGTAATCAAACAAATGATATATCAAATAAAAGCTAATAAAATTTCTTACAAGCAATGCAAACACCATTTTTTGGTCGAGTTGTTAGTTTTGGCGGAATAAATTCAAATTTCGGGGATTTTTTTTTTATTTTCCAGAAAAATTTCCATAAAAAAACAAAATAGTTGCAAATTTCGTTAAGAAATCAAAATATTTTATTGCTTTAGATATTTTTTACTAAAAGCCTTTAGTTTTCCAAAAAAAAATAAGCTATTGTTGAAGAAAATCTATTGAGAAATGAAAAAGTTGTGATTAATGGAACGAAATCACCCAAATTGTGTGATTACCAATTTATGCATTTGGACTTAGTTTATTGCCATAAAAAAAAAATGAGAACTTAAGGTTGTTGTAATAAAATCATATATTCTTCATTTTTATTGTTCTTTTAATAATTTACATTATTTTTACATTATTTAAATTGTATATAATAATTATTGATAATTTTTATTGTTGCATTAAATCATTTATAATGTTATTTACATTGTAAATAATTTTTATTTATCATTCAGAAATTCAAAATGATTAGAATTCTTGTTTTGTCGTTAATTTAATTCGGGATCGGTTTCTCTGATGAGAAACCAACAATAGTCGCCCATCATTCCTTCGTCCCAAAATCCTTGGTACCGATTCTCAATTGCTTTCATCTGTTGGTGGAATCTTCTCGTATGCAACAATTCAACTTTTTGAGACCCAATGTTAAGGTGACATATTTCAGAAATCGTGAAAAACCGTTTGCTATACACTTTACTAAGAATGACAATATCTGCTATTGCGTAGTCATTCTTGACTTATTTAATACCTTCGGTCAGCCGTACATTCCCAAAGAGTGGCGTTTGTTTATTGATGGCAGTATTAAATATGAATAACACGACTGGAAAATATATTCTGATATCAAAGTCGTTGGTACACCACGTCGTTGGTAAACCACTATTACAAAAAGGACTAGGCAGAAAGAATTGAGTCGAAAGTTGGAGAGAGCAACGTCAAAAACGTTCTACTCGTCAAAAAGAAAACATAATTCTCCCACCGCTGCACATCAAACTTGGCCTTATGAAAAACTTTGTCAAGGCGTTAGACAAAGAAAGCGAACACATTCACATATTTGAAAACGATTTTTCCAAATCTTTCTGATGCCAAGATAAAAGAAGGTGTCTTCGTTGGATCGCAAATAAAAAGGTGTTAAGCGATCTTCAATTCGCAGAACTATTGTCACCAGTTGAGGCAGCGGCGTGGGATTCTTTTAGGACGACTGTTTCTAGCTTCCTCGGGAACAATTAAAGTGAATCTTACGAGAAAATAGTCAACGAGTTGCTCAAGAACTATAAAAAAATGGGCGTAATTATGTCTCAAAATTCACTTTCTGCACTCCCATTTGAATTTTTTTTCCGAAGAATCTCGGTGACGAGAGCGACGAGCATGGGGAAAGATTCCACCAACAGATGAAAGCAATTGAGAATCGGTACCAAGGATTTTGGGACGAAGGAATGATGGGCGACTAATGTTGGTTTCTCGTCAGAGAAACCGATCCCGAATTAAATAAACGACATAACAAGAATTCTAATCATTTTGAATTTCTGAATGATAAATAAAAATTATTTACAATGTAAATAACAATATAAATGATTTAATGCAACAATAAAAATTATTAATAATAATTATATACAATTTAAATAATGTAAAAAGAATATAAATTATTAAAAGAACAATAAAAATGAAGAATATATGATTTTATTACAACAACCTTAAGTTCTCATTTTTTTTTTTATGGCAATAAAATAAGTCCAAATGCATAAATTGATAATCACACAATTTGGGTGATTTAGTTCCATTAAACACAACTTTTTCATTTCTCAATAGATTTTCTTCAACAATAGCTTATTTTTTTTGGAAAACTAAAGGCTTTTAGTAAAAAATATCAAAAGTAATAAAATATTTTGATTTCTTAACGAAATTTGCAACTATTTTGTCTTTTTTTGGAAATTTTTCTGAAAAATAAAAAAAATCCCCGAAATTTGAATTTATTCCGCCAAAACTAACAACTCGACCAAAAAATAGTGTTTGCATTGTTTGTAAGAAATCTTATTAGCTTTTATTTGATATATCATTTGTTCGATTACTGTTGTTGGTTCTGGAGATATATGCAATTCAGTGGAACCAACTTTTTGTTTCGTTGAAAACCCTACAGTGGGCAATATCTCGAAAACGGAGTGACAGAAAAAAAAAAAATGTTTTTTTTCGGAATTAGCGACCGATTTTACATGAGAAAAGGATAGTGACTTTCAAAGTACAAACAACTTTTCGTTATTTGTAAACCAGTGTTATTTTCTAACACGGTTATTTTAAAACGAAATGTGTTTATTCCTGATAATATTCACTTCAGAAGGAAGTGAAAATTAGTCAGAAAGACCCCGCAGTAGTAGTTTCATACAAAAAATATATGACGTTTGGAAACGAAGGGTCATCAGCTCCGAATCTAAAAGTATGTGCAAAGATTCTACCCCGGGATTATCGCTTTTTCTAGTGGGAACAAAAACATCCTAACCTTACGTTCATTGTAAAAAGAAGCTACCACGATTCTTGGCTAATCACTCCTTCACTGCCACAAAGAAGTAGTACCAGTTTCATACAAAAAAGCATATGACGTTTGGAAACAAAGGGTTATGATCTCCGATTCTAAAAGTATGTGACAAGGTGCCATCTTGGGCATCTTTGAACCCATTAATTACCCACTGGGAGCGCTTTTCCCAGTGGGTAATTAATGTATATCTCCCATACATAAATTATTATAACATTATATTAAGGCAGTTATTTGTTAATTTTTTATTCAAACAATATACAATTCATTGTAATTTTTTACATCAAATTCATAAGCACTTACCCTCGACATTAAATTCCATTACAAAATGTTAATCTTAAGTATTCATTTATAAAGAAGTTCATACTGTTCCACGGGCAATCAATTACATCTCCTTTACTCCTCTCCAGCTGTCGAAAACTACGAACTCACTAAATTAAGCAATAATAACAGTTGATCTTCTGACATTGAAAATAATTGTTGTAAAGCAATATCCATTATTTCTTTGAACAAAAGATTAAATTTTGTCTACCTAACATACACACTTTAGTGGGATAAAGCTATGAATGTCAAAATTACAGGTGATTAAAAAGAATGCCTGTATTTGCACTTCCCTTTCTATACTTATTTACCATAGTAAAAAGAGTTTTTATTAAACATCATAATTAAATATTATGCAACGATTTTCAATAACGTTTAAGTGATCATCAATATTAAAATTACAATGAAGTGCCATGGTTTGAAGATTATGAAATGCGCTTTAAGAGACGTAAATTTTTGCTATTGATATATAAATATATATATCATACAAACAGAACATAGTATTAAGTAATGTTTTTTAATGATTGTGGATATAAAAATACATATTCTTTTACAATTTAAAGTAGTGTTATGCTGTTAGAATACAAATATACATTAAAATATCCTTAAAATTTAAAATGTAGAATACTGCAGAAAGTTATTTTCTAAATTTTATATTAAAATATGGAGTTCATTAATATCAATTATGTTTATATTTCAACTTTACAACATATATTAAGGTAGGTCACCCTCTATGGGGAAAAACCGAGTTTGCAATTTTGCCACCTTTTTTTACAAATTACTTTGAGTAGATTTTGGTACAATAAACATTTTTTTTGTGTGTCTATTAACAGCCAAAATGGTATTTTTGTAGAACTAACCATCTTATATCCCATCGTAAATAATAAGGCATTTTCCTCACGGAGCAAGCGAAAAGTAATGCAATTGCAACAAATAATGCCGACCCATGTAACTACACCGGAACCTTCACATGAAGCAACTTTTCACAACTATTTGGCAGCACGTTTGCGATAAGTTTGATGCAACACGGCACGCTGCAATTTATATCACCAACTTCTTGTGTTTTATTTCCTTATGTTTTGCACATTTTTCATTTTGACTGATAATAAATAAGTTTAGTCAAAATTATAACAAAATAAATTAAAATATACATATTAAATAATAAGCTTTTTTAAGGTATAAATATTATTATACAGGTATAAATATTATACATAAATATTATATATATTTAGAATAATGGTGTGTAATCTTTTATTACATTGTCTATAGGAAACACCTTAAACTTCATCGAAGATGAACAGCTTAATGGAATACTTCAAACCAAAACGGCAGAGCCAGAAGGTGCTTCCACATCAATAACGAATTAAGAAATGTTTCTTCTACGTTTGCTGTCTGAAATGGAAGCAATGGACGAATTTAAAAAAATTACTTTTAAACGCAGGATGCTGTTTACATTATTTTTTATGTACGCGTATACATTAGACCGTCTCGCCTTATAGGCGAAAAAAAAAAATGTCGCCGCACACCATCTAATCTGAAGCATTATTGAAAGGAAGTTTCGAAAAAAATTTTTTTTTTTTTACCGAACGTAGGGGTCGCGCATCGACATATTTCTTTATAACTTCGGTATTTACCGTCCGATCTTAAAGAATTGTTTGTTTTTGTTTTTGTCTCAGGAACACCTATTTTTTGTCTCTAGAACTCATGGACCTCAGTTGACCCCTTATAGTACTGACCCACCGGACCTCAGTTTCTACCATCTTAACGTGCCATTTTGGTTTCAGAAATGGAAAGCCCATAAAAACTCATTAAACTTTCATGAAAGAAATTTTTCGCTATTTTCACTAGAAAAATTGTAAAAATTGTTTTATTTAATGTTTTTGCAAATTTTAAATTTTTGTCAAATCGTATTATTTTTATAAAATATCCACCGATAACGTTCTTACACCGAGAAAAAAACCATAGTAAAATTATCTAAGATGGTTTTTGTGAATAATAACACAGTGTGACCGCTAAATTATTACATGAACCATTTGTAAAAATTCTCAAAGATGAACCTTTTGCGAGTTCAACGCACCTAGTGTGACCTCTCAATGTCGTCACAATTTTTTTTAATTGATTTTTAAAAATTATGTCTTTGAATTTTGCTGCACTGACGTTCAATGACGTTTTCCAGTTATTTGCCTTATTGGAAATGGAAAACAAAATCCACTTTTATTCAGTTGAATTTGTCGTAGAACAAGACTGTGCAAAAAGAAATCCGAAAAAAATCCAAACGGCGCGTTGAGCGAAGCCAGTTCTTGTAGTTTTTGTAAATTTCTCAAAAAATTATGTGTTTCTTTTAATTTTATTTCAATAATATGCCAAGAAGGACATTTATTTTTTCACAAAACTAACCTGCACTATAAAAGACTTTTCGATTGAATCCAATAACATAGACATCGGTTGAGAATTCGCTAAATGCCAGCAGTTTAAACGTTTTTTTTTCACCATAAAATACTGATTCTCATATAAATCTACTTCCAAACAAAGTGTTCCCATTTACTCAAAAATTAACCGATTTTGGTCATCTTTATCTTGTTGGAAAGACAATAAGTAGCAGAATAGAATTTTAGTTATAATAGTTACTATAGTAATATAGTTACTTTGGTACGATTTGTAGTATATTATTTCTGTGCACAGTGCACGCTGAAACAGTAGTTGTGCTTTTGCACAACTAAATTCATGTATAAAGTACTTAAAGTATGGCTGGTAGCTAAAAAAGAAAATAACACAAACACTGCGAACAAGGAAAATGCAAATAGTTATCAATCAATAAATTTTTTACATTTTTCAATGTTAATCATCGGAATGTATAGATAATACTTCCCAATCAATTGTATTACTTCCCAAGAGTGCAATTCCACTTGTGAAAATATGCTTACAACTAATGGTTATCACCATTAATTCACCATAAATGTAAAATTCGATAAATAAGCAGATTAAACTTTGTTGTCATATCCAAGAACTTTGTGGGCATACAACAGACCAAGCCTTTAGGTAAACTAACATGGATTTTTTTTGTTAATTATTCTTAAGTTTTTTTCTAGGTGTATCCGAATCATTCTGCAATTGTTGCCGTTATTTTAAACTTCGACAAACCTTTAACATTAACACCATGATCTTAAAGAATAGTCCAGAAAGTTTAATACGAAGGAAGTTTATTGCAGGCTTTAATTGCATTACTTAAGAATTTTTTCGTATGTGAACGTTTTCGGTGGATATTTTATAAAAATAATACGATATGACAAAAAAATTACTTAAAAATTTGCAAAAAAAATTACAACAAAAATTTTTCATATTTCTAGCGGAAATAGCGAAAAAATTCTTTTGTAAAAGTTTAATGATTTTTTAAGGACTTTCTAATTCTGATACTAAAATGGTACGTTAAGATGGTAGAAACTGGGGTTCAGTGGGTCAGTACTATAAGGGGTCAGCTGAGGTCAATGAGTTTCAGAAAGCAAAAATAGGTCTTCCTAAGACAAAAACATATCATTCTTCAAGATCGGACGGTAATTAACGAAGTTATAAAGAAATATGTCGATGCGCGACCCCTTCGTTCGGTCCAAAAAAAAAAAAAATTTTTCGAAACTTTCTTTCAATAACGCTTTAGAGTATCTGGTGTGCGGCGAAATTTGTTTTTCGATACGGTCTAGTATACATGTTTCTTTGTGTATTGTTAAAGGAAATAAAACCATCGTCACTCGAATGACTGGAACTCATTTTGATGATTTTTACTTATTTTTGCTTAAAATATTTCTTTAATAATCACTCTCACTCAAGCCAACAAATGACATTTCAGCATAAATCAGGGAAGCTGAACTAAATGGCGTTTACCGTTTTTCAATCGTTCGGCCCGTTTTCGAGAAATTCAAGGTCAAGTACATGTTGATGCAGTTTTTGTTTGAACAACTTTTTTCTCATTAACTTTATCGACTTTAAATCAACGAGAGAAACATTAGCAATTACGTGGAGAATAATTGCTTAGAACAATTTAACACTTCAACACTTCTCTTGTGATCCAAGGGACCCCATAAAAAAAAAACTGTTTTTTCATATAAAAGCATTGTTCAAACAAAAACAAGTAAGCTTCTTATTATTACAGTTACGGTTACATACGTTTACGTACAAATATGGATACATATAAAGGTACATTATATCTCAAACTGACCATTAATATAGAAGTTATAATGGTAAAAACGTGACTTGAATATTTATTTTAGAAGAAATTTAATTTTAGGATATAAAGTTGAAGAAAAGATTAGGGAAGAGAATAGAACCAGAAAAGTTAAGAAAAGTATTTAAAGATAAGTAGATTAAAGTTCCGTGCATTAGATTCTCCTTTCAGTTGTATAGGCACAGAATTCCATAGGCAATTTTTGATGCAAAAATATTCTTCTGATATACTGCCGCTAAAAAATATGACAATTTAACTTAAATTAACCAATCTTCTGTGCCCCATACTGACCTCAAAGGTATTAAAACCAAGCTTTTCATATTTGTTCCATTATATCTAACAAGACTCCATCATACCTTTATGAAAAACTACGTTTCAGTGTTTCCAATAGAACCTTTAATTTAATTATACCGAAATATTCCTGCTTACATACAAAACGACTCTTTTTCATTAGCGCCATTAGGTTATGGAATTCACTTCCTATTAATATTAAAACTATAATCAGTGCGAACAAATTTAAGCTTTCGGTTATGTCCTTCTTTTCTGTCTCCTAACTAAATTTTCTAAGCTTTCAAATATATCTTTTCTCAATTAATCTTTGCCTCTTAATGCATTTTTCTTCTTCTTAGGTTAAGCATAAATTTTAAGTTAAGCTTTTTAGTAATTTTCTTCATTAATTTTTACATATCATTTTTAAAATCTTAATTGTCAAATTCTTGTAACTTTATATATTAGCTTTAAGCAATTTGTTTTCTTTTATATAATGTTATCTGTTGATGATATATTCTCTCCGTTGTACGCTAAAAGATCTCTTATAATCTTATTGTACTAATATAAACCTCAAATAAATAAATGAAAATGAAAAAATGAAATGAAATATATAAAAGATTTTTAGCTTTTTATAGGTTGAGTGCTTAACAGAGTCTATAAAGATCACAATGAATCAAGATTCATCGAAATCGATCAAGTAGAACTCGAGATATCTTAGAAGCCGATTCGAAAAACTTGTTTAGGGAAACACGCGATTAGATTTTCTTCTACGAACGATAACATATAAAATATATTATATGAACGACATACGAATATAATATATGTTAAACATTTTTATATAATTTAATTTTAATTTTTTTTTATAAGAAAATAGATTTTCTTATTTTTGACACACTGTAATAGCACCTTAAGTGATATTGCAAATATTTTTAGTATTTTAACCTATATTGGCCTATATTTTGGATATATAATCCTCCAAGAGTAAAAAGAATAAAATTAATATTCTCCAACGAATTTTTAAAATATAAAATTATCTTTGAACGGTTTGCACGGTTAAACTTTTCGAAAAAAAATGTTCTCCAGGTAATTGTTAATGCTTCACTCATTGGTATAAAGTCCATAAAAGTTAATGTGAAAAAAAGTTAAAAACAAAAACTGCATCAACATTTACTTGACCTTGAACCTTGAATTTCTCGGAAACGTGCAGAAAGATTGAAAAACGGCAGACTCCATTTAATGTAGCATCTTCGAATTATGCTGAAATGATATGTCCCTTACTTGTTTGATATTAAGACATGCAGAGTGTAATCATTGTAACGTGTCTTACTCTTCTAAAAGTATATAGGTTGCATTTATGTCTTGAATTGCAGTGGTTTGAAACTTTCTAAAGCCCGGTTTTCACTATGTCAATTTCAATGGTCAGTTGTTGTCAGTCACATGAAAAATGCCAACACGTTGTCATTTTTTTTATGTTTGACAATGGCGAAAAATAGGAAAAACTGATCTCTTCACATGTTTATAGCAAAAATTGCAAAAAAAAATGTTATATATGTGATTTTTTAAACTTTTAAATTTCATGTCAAAAAAAAAAATGACTAAGTCAAAACCAAGCATTAGCAACTGTGGTTTAATTGCATTACTTTTTAATTTGCTCCGTGAGGAAAAGGCCTTAAACTAAACATTTGCATTTTTTCAAATTCTTCCAAGAACTTTAATTATTTTTAAAAAAAAAAGTTAGCAACAAGAACTTTAATTATTTAAAAAAAAAAAAGTTAGCAAAACACTTCAATTTCATTAATGGAGTAAACAATTGCAGCTGCCAAGGTTTCATTACACTGAGAAAACTAAATTTTCAAAACTAGCAGAAATGTGCTACTTTTGAAAACGTTTAACCCAGATTTTGCGCCTCTAACGTTTATTTTTATTTCAAAAACGCACATTTTAAAAAGAACTTCTGAAACGTTCCTTTGATTTAACATTTTAAAATGAGCTGCTAAAATCTTCGTTTGATTTTCTAAAATTAACATTTTAAAATGAGCTAGATCGTTTGATATTTTAAAATTAACATTTTAAAAAGAGCTTTTAGTTGCCTCGATTGCCTACGCGTAGTAAATGAAACTTAATCACCATTTACGAAGTTCAAGTTTAGCCGAGCTTGCTATCGGTCGAGTTTAATACCCAACCGTCCATGGTTCAATCCCTGACGAAACCTGCAAGATTTCTTTATTTAAAACGGTTTTTTTCTGACAAATGAGTAAATGAAACGATTAGAATTAGAATTAAATTAAATATTACTAATATTAATATATTAGAATTAGAATATTAAATTAATACTTTTGATGCATACAGTCAGGATGTGAACCTATGTCTCCTGCATGCCAACCTGGCAAACTTCCACTGAGCTATTGGTAACGATAAGTCAACTGTAGAAAAACATATTTAAAACTTCTCATCTTAAATAATGTCAGAAAATATTGACAAAAACATGCATTTATTATAAAATTCTTGTAAAACCGTTCTCAGTTAAGTTAATATGTTAAAACCTTCATTGCTTATTAAAATATAAAAATAAAACGAAACGTTTTAGAAACAACAACGAACGTTTTACAATGAAAAAGTAGGCTAGAATTAATATTTTTAAAAACATTTTACGTCATACAAAAATAAAAACGCACATTTTAAAATACAAAAGTAAAACGAAACGTTTTAAAAACAGCAATGAAGGTTTTAACAAAAAAGCTTTTTTTAAAATATCAAACGAACGTTTTAAAATGTTTATTTAAGAAAATCAAACGAACGTTCTAGCAGCTCATTTTAAAATGTTTATTGCAGAAAATCAAACAAACATTTTAAAAAGCTATCTTTAAAATGTGCGTTTTTAAAATAAAAATAAACCTTAGAGGCACAAAATCTGGGTTTATCGTTTTCAACAGTAGCACGTTTCTGCTAGTTTTGAAAATGTAGTTCTCTCAGTGTAGAGAATTATATAATTTTAAAAAATATATTTGTAACGTTGTTTGTTCGCCTTTATTAAATCCCTGAAACAGAAAAAATTTCTATTTTGGCGGTTACAGTAAACAGTTAAGATTTGGAGTAGACATCAAGTTTTATCAAAATTTTCGATTTTTAACAAAATGGAGAATCGTGGAAGCCAAAATTTTAAAAAATGTCTATGATTTGAAGCTAAAAGTAGGATTTTGTGGATCTTAAAACAACAAATTCGATGCAATGTCAACCTTTGAAAATGAAGTTTAAATTATTAATTTTTTATAATCTTCTCATTAAAAACAACCCAATTTTTTATAAAAATGGATAGAGGACCTTTAATCAAAACAAACTAGTGACTTAATGAAAAGCTAAACTACTTTTTTAAACTTTAATATCCTAAAAAACAATCAAAGTTCTGGGGTGCTAGGTAGCAAAAATGTTAAAATTTAAATAACTAGTAACAGACGGCATTAGATGTAAATAAATAATACGTAAAAATAGTTCTTCTAGTTAAGACTCGACATAACCAATGATATATTCTTTACGATCGGATATAATGTGGTAAAGTTCCACAAAATATAACATTTTGGCTGTGTGAATAGACACCAACCAAAAAAAAATTTATGGTCCCACTAAGGTAAGCTTTTAAAAAAATCGAAACTTTGCAAAATTATTTGTTGACCTATCTAAACGTATGTTATTAGGCTGGGTCGATTTATAACCCGATGTTGCCTGGGCGATTTTCGATTCGGACATGAAGTTGTTAAAGAAAGACATAAAAACGGTGCCGGGGGATACACCTTTCCCTATCACACCCTCAATTTTCTGAATTGTTTCCTTAGGAATTTGTTTCAAAAACTTGTTTTTTAAAATGTGCTCAGCTAGAACAAAACTGATGCCAGAAATGAAATCCTCGCACCTAATTCAACCTAAAACCGTTCTAACATTTACTAAATTCTTAAAAAAAAAAATTCACAAAATTCAAGGTTAATCTTATCGTTGGTACGTATGTGTTTTTGACCACTACGGCTGACCCACTGAAACTATTCACTAGGGATGTGACGGATGTCATTAAGTGGATGCGAATATGTAAAAAGAATTCATGGAGGATGCGGATGCGGATAATCGAAATCCAGATTCACGGATGCAGATGCGGATATTTTCAATTAAATAAGAAGATATTTTTAAGATTTTTTCATATTAATTTTTTAATAAAATAGTTTAAGGTATATAAAAACTTTTTAACAAAAAAAAAAACCTACTTCAAAATCACTACAAAGTAAAAAATAATTTTAAATTACTTTTACTATTTATTTCTTGGTCAAATTTGTATTTTTATCATAAATTTATTAATTTTTTTATGATAATAAAAGCTTCTAGTCAGCGCTAATCATTGACGTAAAATCATGATTTTTTCGCCATCCCTACTCTATTTAAGACTTTTTTATTTGTGAATATCCTGCTTGGGTGACGCTGTATTAATTTGTAATCTTAATTTTTCTTAAATCTTAATTAAAATGCTATGTGTGTTGCAGCTGCACAAAAAATCTGATTATATTAGCGCCGACTTCGAAGCTCTTATTATCATAAAAAAATTTTTTTTATGGCGGTTTTTTAGACCGCCCACTTTCATAGACGGGCACCTCCGCGTGAAAAAAAAAAAAAAAAAAAAAAAAAACAGAGAAACCAACCAACTTGAGAACCTCCTCCTTTTTGAAGTCGGTTAAAAATAAAATAAAGCTTAATAATTCAAACACATACATTTTCATTTAATAGAATAACTAATGCTAGTATCTTTTTTTCGACAAAAAACGGACAAAACTTTGATTTTTTAAGGGACATCGTAATTAAAAAGAAGGAACAAAAAAAGGAATTTATTAATGATTAAAAAACAGATAATATTAATACAAATCAATGCATTTTCATCGTCGCTGTCAGCTTCCGAATCGTATGCGATGGTTTCGCTACTTTTCTTCAGATATTTCTTTTTTGCGATTGACCGAAGCAATCCTGGGTTCGTTTTAAAAAAAAATTTCGATTCAAGAACACTGCAGATTACAGTTGACCGTAAAATACGCTTTCAACGATCGATTTCCAATCGGATTTTTTCATGAGTCTAAAAATTAAAAAATTGTTCAATGCAGAAAAAAGTCGCTCCACTGATGCTGAAGTTGTTTTCAAGCATAAAATGTATGCAACCAAACAAGCAATTTCGTTTTATTCACAATTTTTGGTTATCAGAATATTAAAGACTTCCACCCAATGATTCGGAAAAGAAATCTAGTCGTTATGCCACTTTTTGATTTTATCACCAGTACAATCAAAATGGTTTTAAGGAACAAATAAGGAATTTAAGGGACAAAAACGGGATTTTTAAAATTTTCAAGGGACAGTTTTTTTGCCACGAAAAATGGGTACAATCCCGTAAAAACAGGGACAGATATGAGCATTTAAACTAACTTAAAAAATTAATTTGAATTTTCAATTCGCCATATGTTTGTGTCGTGCTCTAAAATTGTTAGTTTTTGTTTGATCCCCCTAAGTGGAGATGTGGAGGATTGATAAGAACTGGATCCACAAGAATTGGAAGTGGATAGCTTCAGTGGTTCAGCCGTGATGGTCAAAAATACATAAGCACCAACGATTATCTTGTATTTTGTGAATTTTTTCTTTAGCAATTTTTTACAGTAAAATTTTGTAAAAAACGTGTACATGTTAGGCCGGTTTTAGGTTATATTAGGTGCGAGGGTTTCATTCCTGGCATCAGTTTTGCTCTAGCTGTGCACGTTTTTAAAAAAAATAATTTTTTTAAAAATTATTAACGAAAAATTCACAAAATTGAGGTTGTGTTAGAGTAAAGTGCACCCCAGCCCGCCTATTTTGTTTTTCTTTATAGTCTGTACCAAAAGAGAAGATGCGTTTCTGTTTCGCATGTTTGAGAAAAAGAAAATAATTTTGAGAATGTTTTTCATTCTGATTGTTCGACATTAAAAATACAAATTAATATTCTCTGAGCAGCAAAATAAATGAAAAAAATTATTGTATATTCCGCAATTTTGTTGTTCATCGCAACTGCGCTGCGGAAGTACTGAAGCTTATTTTTCAAAATCAACGAATCAAAATTGAAAACAAAATTTATGTCAGAAAATAATTTGTCAGCCGGAATTTCACTTCAGAATTTTTTTTCTTAATAAAATAATATATTTTTATGTAACTTGTTTTTATGTTCTCTCGCAGGTCATCGGTGCAACACCGTAATTGTTTGATCATTTGTTCTGAATGGTTGCGAATTTCAATACATAGATAAGTAAAGGATTTAAAATAAAAAAATTTATCGGTGGTTTTTGAAGTACTGTGTCGAAAAACAGTAAATCACAGACAAAAAAACATAAAGTTCAGCAAACAGTACAAAAAGAGCAAACAATTACGCTCAAAAAATTGTCTATCTTAAGAAATAATTTCTCACTGCGCATCGAAAAATGAAACTAAAAAATTTTATTTCCTTTTGAAACGGGCTATAATAACTTTTCATGCCCGAACCGAAAATCACCCAGGCAACATCGGTTTTTTTTGCCTCCATACAAATCAATTTATTAAAAATGTGTGTTTATATATGAAACAAGATTAAGAGGTTTTAGATGATCATTTCTTCCGGGAGAAGTAGGTTCACTTTCAATCACTTCGTGTTTCGTACTAAGTTCGTTCTTTTTTTTTATTTGTTTTGCTGAATTGTGATCTGTTGTAATTTGTGGCGATGTTTCATTATTCGAACACTTCTGAAATAAAATACAAAATTCGGTTAAAATTTTTTTCAAAATCATTTTTAAAAACAAGAATATTTTTAAATACACTCCGCGTCAGCAGAATAGGTTCGTAGTTTCAATGATATATAAAAGATTTTTTCTCCAAAAATGAGCTAGCAGAAATCTTTTTGTTGTTGTTTTCTCTGAAGTGTTTTATAATAAAAAAAAAATAGGTAAATTGAAATTTTAAAAATTAAACGTTAATTTTCTGTTTTTGTTTAAGCTTTAGATGGCAAAAGTATGCAATTTTTGATGCGTCATTAGAATGAAGCATTTATATTTTATCTTAACTTTTTTTGTGTTATATGGAATAATTTTCTGTAATGAATGCTACTTCCTGTACTTAATATAATTTGAAAAATACGGTTTGGAATGGAATCATAAAGTTTCTCCAAGTTATTCTAGGAAATTTAATGGCAGAAATGAGTGACTTGGTCTTTGAATTATCTACCGGAACCGTAAACATACCGAAATAACCAACCCAAAACATTTCCAATAGTGTTTAAGTCCGGAGAGTATGGAGACATATTTTGTTCACTGATCCAGCTTGTAACGATACGTGCCGTAGGAATAGGAGCCAGTGGCGTAGTTAGGCTGGTGGCACCCGGAGCGGAAATTAAATTGTGCACCCTCTTAGAAGGTTTTGTTTTAATAAAATAAGTCGAGGAATCTTACAACATACTTTCAAATCAACTTCTACAAAAATTACATATTTAAGAAGAGATTTACAACAAAACTATGCTATCCATGGATATTTGATAAAAAAAGTAAGAATCTAAAATTTTCAGAAACTTAAAGAATTTTCTCTGAATTGTTCCAATATTTTTTCTACCGGGCTTATAAGTTGTGAGAAAACAATTCTGAGAAATCAGTAAACCACACAATATCAGTTTGAAATAATTGAAGACATTATGAAGTTATAAAAACGTAAGTTATTTTGATATAGAAAACTTTGAAAAATTTTCCATAATTGAAGAAAAATAGGACCTGGAAGCAAACGTTCACAAATTTTCGCTCAGTGACCCTGAATAACTATTAATATAAAATTTTTTTCAAAATCAATCCACGTCTTCTTCATTAAATTTAAGTGAAAAATTAATAAAAAATTTTAATATATTAAATAATTAAAATTTCTAAACATTTTTAATAATTTTTATCAATATCTTTACAGTATCTTTATTAATCTACGCTTCGACTTGATAGACAATACTGAGGTCTGTAACATTTGACTTCCTTATTCTCGACCATAAATATCAAAGTATCACAATATCACAGTGATACCAAATTGATATCAGAAATTTGTTTCATACTCACTATCTACATAATTCCAAAAGCAAACTTGCCCAGGCTGGACAAGGTCAAGAATCATGAATGGCTCAAAAAGAGTTGGCAATTAAAAGAAATCTGTTGATTCTTCACATTCGGTGATTGAGAACAAAATTTAATTTCAATAATTAGAATAATTTTTAAGGAACTGTGCATCTTATCTTCTCTTAATAACTATATTTTTGATAGTTTTTGTTGGTTGATTTGAACAGAATAATATTTATTTTAGTAAAAGAAAGGAGTCAGAAAACCATCTTAGAGTTTTTAATAGACACCTTAAAAATAAAATAAAAAAAAACCTCAGAATGCCATAAAACGCCATTTATTTAATTTAAATAAAAAATGTAATGAATTTAAACCAATTTAATTTTTTCAGAAATTTTTTAAGCAAGTAAAGAGTTGATTCATGATTTTTTAATTAGTAGTTTTATGTAACAGTATACCCGGAACGTATTATATTCAAAATTATGTTCAAGCAGGTTAAAAGCTTGTAACGAACTTCCTAGCCGGGGTTACCTCGCCGGCTAGGCGATAATCGAATTCACGTTGGGCCGTCCGGTATGAAACCACTCAGGCCAGATGTAAAATTTACTCGTGGATGTCGTCAAGTTTGTTTTTGAACAAAATGGACTCACTAGGATGCTTTTAGAACAGACCGTCCGGTATGAAACCACTCGGGTCGACAGAAAAAGACAGCTGTCGTGATGCCACTTAAATGTTTTACGGCCGGCCGTCCGATATGAAACCACTCGGGCCGACAAGAAAACACTGTTCACTATTGTCCTTGTTCACTTGTTCACTGTCACTCTTTGTTCATTTGTTCACTGTCACTCGTTCACTCCTTGTCCTTGGCCACTTTTTAAATCACGACTCACCGATGTGCGCTGCTTGCGTGTTCACTTCAAAAGAGGCCCTAACGGGACCTTGTTGGTGTCGCAAACTTTATATCCGATCTCGACCTTGAATCTCGCATGCCTAGAACTAGCGGCAACCTTTTGCTCTGCTTGTTATTGTTGTCATAGTCGCTGTCATTGACCCCTATGAATTTTGTTATTGCCACTTGTGGGTGCCTAGAATGTATGTTGTTTGTATGTTTTGCTGCTGTGATCATACACTGGCTTGCTGTATGTTTTGTTATTGTATGATTGCGGGTCGCACAGCTACGTGTTTATTACTTGTGAGTGCATAGAATGCATGTTGTTTGTATGTTTTGTTGGTTTTTCTATATTGGGAATGGTTTTATCGTTGTCCTTTGCGTTGTCTGAGTCGTTGTTATTATATATCTCATAGTCCAATTCGTTTCCGAGAGTTTTTCGTTGTCCTTTGCGTTGCCTGAGTCTTTGTCGTTTATTGGTTTCCGGTGATCTAAGTTTATCTCGGTGGTGATGTTATCGTTGTCCTTTGAATTTCCTGGGTCTTTATCTATCCATACCGCTGTTGCTTCGTTGTCTTTGTGTACTCCAATTGTTGGGAGACATGTCGTCATTCCTTGTTCTGCCCTTAGACTTTGCAGTAGTTCGGCCAACTGTCGTCTCTTGAGCTGAAACCCACTATCCTGAAACCACGAGGCCCGTTCAACGATGGGTAGCTGAAAGCTTACCAGTGGTTGCTCAAAAAATAGTTCGACGAACCTTAATAGAAATGGCCCGCAATCTGTCCCGTTTGTTTGCTGTTGGACCTTAACCGACTGCAAAGGTAACGTATTCTTATCGAACGTTCTTGAAGGTTTGTTGGGGAACTTGACAGCGTACTCCATTTCGATGTACTCCCTGAGTACCGTGGCGATACAGTGAATCGAGCTGCAAGAGTACGGGTTGCTTAACCGGAAACAATTCATGCTGCATCAACTCGGGGCTGAACTTGTCTTCCCACATTCTGGGACCTTCCAAGTGAGGAAAACATAGCACCATTAGGAACCAGTGGCTATGCTGGTTTATTGGAAAAAACACCGTGTCCATGTTTATTATGTCCACCCGCTTGGTCCAATTCTGCACTCGACAGTGCCTATCCTCCTTGTCTTTGCCCCCGGCAAGTTGGGTAAAAAATGTGGACTGAATAAATACGTACGGCTGCGTTGCTTTTCCGGCACGACGTTGTGATGAATCCATTTTAAGTGGAAGTCAATTAAAATGTCGTTCAGGAAGACACCCTCTGCTAACCGCTCATAGTTGACTTTCTTGACCGTAATCGCCCCTTTCCCTGGCAGATATAGTGCGACAACATCGTCTACCCTTTCCTCCTCCTCGTCGCTGGACAACACGATCTCCTCGGCGTATTCTGGACGCATTGCTTCAACGGTTTTCATTTTGCTTGCTTATTTTACTTCTGTCTGTAAATAAAAAAGATATGATACAACATGGTCACGGGAGTTTGTTTGGAGTCGGAGTTCGTTGCTGTCTTTGTAGCGTTACTGGTGTCCCACAAGTGCCTGTACCCAGCGCCTGGTCATCAAAGAGTGCCTTTGGTAGTCTCGGTTCTCTACCCTGCGTTAAGAATGCAGGTGTGTAACCGGTGGTGTCCGAAACACTTGTATTTAACGCTAGAGAAATTTCAGGCAGAAGATCATCCCATTTTCGCTGATCTCTTCCAGTCAGCTGCGCTATCATCCTCTTCACGTTCCGATTAGCTCTTTCGGTGGGATTTTCCTGCGGCATGTAGGGCGCCGTGAACTGTTTCCTGATCCCCATATCCTTTAGAAAGCGTTGGAACACCTTGCTGCAAATTGTGACCCATTCTCAGTCACCAAAACTTTTGGTACCCCGTACCTAGTTATGATCCTCTCTCGCACTGCTTTGCTTAATGTGTCCCCAGTTGCTCGTCGTAGTGGCACTATCTCCGTCCATTTGGAGAATTTGTCAAACAATACCAGCAGCATCGTATTTCCATGCGTGGAACGAGGAAGTGGACCTACAAAATCCGCACAGAGGATGGACCAAGGTTCGTCTGCAATCTATGTCAACATCTGTCCCGCAGGTTTGCTTTGGCTTGGTTTGTATTTTTGACACGATTCACAAAGGTTTATATGGCGTCGTATATACCGAGCCATACCCGGCCAGTAGTACAGATTTGCGATTCGTGCTGTTGCCTTCCTGATTCCCATATGCCCCGCACACGGGTTATTATGATTTTCTGACAGTACTCGGGCTCGAAGTTGCGAAGGGACGCACAGCTTCCATGATTCATAATCCTCGTCATTTGTGCGTCCTGGAATATGACGGTATAGCTACCCCTGGACGATACTGTAATCGGTTAACTTCTCGGGTTCTTGCTTACTGTTGACATCTTTGCATCGTACCACTTGCAACCTTGAAGATAGGTGGTAACTGAGCGTAGCGTTTCAAGGGGTTGTCGCGATAATGTATCCGCGATAACATTGTGTTTTCCTCTGCGGTACTGCACATCGAACGTATACTATTGGAGCTCTAAAGCCCACCTGGCTATCCTTCCTGAAGGGCTCTCAATTGAATTTAACCACTTTAGAGAGAGGTGATCCGTCACGACAGTGAACTGATACCCCTCACGATAGGGACGCACCTTTTGTATTCCCCACACGATGGCCAGGCACTTCTTCTCTGTCAATGAATAGTTCCGTTCCGCTTGATTCATGTGCCTACTCGCGTATGCGATAACTTTCTCTGCACCTTCGATTTCTTGAGTGAGGACGGCTCCAAGTCCGAAATCGCTAGCATCTGTCTGTAGTGTGAACTTCTTTGTAAAGTCGGGGCAAATAAGAACCGGCGCTTCCGTCAGTTTTTCTTTCAGCTTCGTAAACGCGCCTTGCTGCTCATCGGTCCATTTCCAGTGTTTACCCTTCTTGAGTAGACTTGCGATGAGTTGTACTATCCCAGCGAAATCAGCAACGAACCGGCGATACCAGGCACCAACTCCTAGGAAGCGCCTCAGCTCCCTCATGTTGGTTGGTGGCTTAAGTTCCTTAATTGCTGCTTTTTTTGTCTGGATCGGTATGAATTCCCTGATTGCTGACGACGTGACCCAGATACTTTAGGTCTCTTTTGAAAAATTCACACTTTTCTTTGTTGAGTTTCAAATAAGCGGCCTTCAATCTTCTAAAAACTTCCTTCAGATTATCCATATGTTCCAGTGTATTTCCTATGACAATAATGTCGTCTAAGTAGGCGAACGCATGGGGTTCCATTTCAGGACCAATGACCTGATCCAACGCCCACTAAAATGTTGCCGGGGCAGAGTGCTATCCGAATGGCATTACTCGCCACTGGAAAAGTCCCTTTCCTGGAACCATAAATGCCGTGTATTGCTTACTGTTTGATTCCATTGGAATCTGCCAGTAACCGTTCTTTAGATCCAACCTGCTTATATATTGTGCATTCCGAAGACGATCCAATATGTGATGAATTCTAGGCAATGAATATGCATCTGTACGCAACTGCCTATAGTCTATGCATAATCGCCATTGCCCCGTCTTCTTCTTGACTAGCACAAAAGGAGCGCTGTATGACCTGTGCTGGCGTTCGATGCACCCTTTCCTCAAGAGATCATCAAATTCCTTATTTATGATGGCTTGCATCGCCGGGTTTTTTGGATAGTTCCTTTGTTTCACAGGCCTGTCGTCGCGCATCACAATTTTGTGAGTTGTAATGGTTGAAGTGCCGCTCATGTTTTCGAAATCCTGGAGCTCCATCTCTAGGAAGCTTTTCACCCACTCCTTTTTTGCGATGTCGTCCCCAAAACTTCTGTTTTCCTTGTCCGTTGAAACGTTTTTAGCTAAGTTTTCCCTTTTTTCCTTTTTTTTAGCTTAAGTTTTTGCCTTTGACTTACATGTTCAATCTCCTTTGCCTTGTCCACGCTGTCTGTTATTTTCCCGCAGGCCACTGCACACACACGAACGTTCTGTTGTTCCGTTGGCTCCCCTTCCTGAAGCAACCTGATGGTTTCACCTCCACAACTAATTTCCGCGCAAGTTGTCTGAAGAAAATCCATGCCTAAGATCACGTTGTCTATAACGCCTGGGAGGATCAATAGTGTCATATGACAACGAGCTTTTCCTAGCCTGACATCTACTTGCATCCCTTGACTGACTTCGCGTATGGTGCCATCTGCCATTCTCACTGAGACCTTCACCAATAAGCGCTTCCTTTGCTTCATCAGCTTCTCTGCAAAATCCTCGCTTACAAAACTTCTCGTTGCACCCGTGTCGATGGTTGCTATCGCCGACTCTTCGCCCAGGGTGATGTTAGCAAAGATTCGGTTTTCGTCGACTCCTAGCTTCGTTAGTTCAAACGGGGTCTACTCTGACTCTGGGACCCTTCCATACCCCGTCGATGAATGGACCCTTAGACGTTTCCCGATCGCTGCCAACAGCACTCCACCGTAAGTGTGTCTCGCCGTCCACACTCCCAGCAAAACAACACTCTTTGATTACGACATTCCCGCTTGTAGTGGCCCTCCTGACCACACCAACGACATGCTGTCTTGGGGTTGATTTGGTTGTTCTCTGGAACTGTTGCGATCATGCGGTGCTGCTCTTGACGCATTCGAGGCTGGCCCATTCGAGGTTGCCCTTGGTCCGCTTGAATGACCTCAAAATCGTCCGCCATGGCCATCAGTTCATCCAGGTTGTTGAAATCTTTCCGCCGTATGTATAGCAGGTAGTCTGGTTGCAGATTTTTATATATCTGCTGCAATTGCTGTTCCTCGGGAAAACAAGCCTGGCGCATAAGACTCTGAAGAGTCAGGACATAGTCCTTAAAAGGTTCCCTCGGTCGCTGTTGTCGTCTCCGAATTTCATCCTCAAGACGCTCAAAATGTCGCGTATGCACAAAAAATTTGAGTAGGTCTCTCTTGAATAATACCCATGTAGTCCACTGTCTATTATTATTTCGCCACCATGCTAAAGCCTTGTCTTTTAAAAGTTCGGGCATTGACTTTGGGAGCAGGTCTTCATTTAATCCATATGCTATGGCCAACTCCCCTACCCTCTCGATAAACGCATGTGAATCTTTACCACCATCGAATTTTACGGCCCACTTCCGCACCTGGTCAATCGTGGCGTGATAAGATTGTGTCCTCACGTCGACATTTTCGACACACTCTTCTTGTATTGGATTTCGAACCCTTTTCTCTTCTGGTAGTTGAAGTTTTGGAATTGTGCCTGTCGGTGCCCTTTGACCACTAGAAAATGGGAACGCTGTTTCTGGAATCGGGGACAAACTAGAATTGTACTGTGCCTCAAGCTCTTCCAGTCTCTGCTTCTGTGATGGGCTGAACCCAGAGTTGGCAATCCATTTGGAGAACCGTCTTCTTAGTTCCTCCATGACCCCCTCTCCATTTAGATCAAACTCCTGCATAAACGACTGTAATTGCTCTTTTGAGAGAGAGTGCAGCCACCCGGTCTTCACCATTTTGTGAATTTGGAGAACCGTCTTCTTAGTTCCTCCATGACCCCCTCTCCATTTAGATCAAACTCCTGCATAAACGACTGTAATTGCTCTTTTGAGAGAGAGTACAGCCACCCGGTCTTCACCATTTTGTGAATTTTTTATATTTTACCACACGTTTGTTATATTTCACCTTTTTTTTTTTTTTTTTTTAATTTATTTTAATGTTTCAAATTTTTTTCCCACTGCTCAGCAGTAGTTTTTCTCACGCTGTTGCTGAAATTATTTTTTTTCCTTTTTTTTCTTTTTTTTACTACTTAAAATTCCTATCCACTGTTCAGAGTTTTGTTTTATTTTTTCACTGTTCGATTTTTTTTTTTACTGTTCGATTTGTTTTCTTTCACTGTTCAATTTGGTTTTTTTTCACTGTTTGAGTCTTTGATTGAGTCCCTGCTCGGGCGCCATTTGTAACGAACTTCCTAGCCGGGGCTAGCTCGCCAGATAGCCGGGGTTCGTACAAAAATATTTTTTCCCACGTATATTAAAAAATAACAACTTAGTTAATTTTCATTCACGATTCAAGTCTATTTATTGTAAAATGTCGTTCAGGAAGACACCCTCTGCTAACCGCTCATAGTCGACTCTCTTGACCGTAATCGGTCATTGAGTAATTAACCGTCAAACCGTTCGGACGTGATTTGAATTAACTCCACAAGTTTCGCTTTTTCCCTATTCGCCAAAAAAAATTAAATTTTTTAACATAAAAAATCAACCCAATAAAATACAACAATAAAATCTACGGAAAAGTACAAATGAAAAACCTATAGTGTTAATTTCATTGAAAACTGCAATCTTGCAACAATAAAATAAACAAAAAAATCAAAACTTAAAAAAATATACAGTGTTAATTTTGTATTAAAACTGCAATTTTGCATTCTCGAGTACTTTTTCGGCAACCTACTAAAAGTTATCAAACAGTTCGTTTCAGTGACTGTTGAGACATAGCATAAAAAAAACACAACATATAAAAGTAAGCAGGTGGCAGTGAACTCAAATTTGATGTTTAGCAGAACATTGCCACAGCAATTTAATATTTGTCACCAAGGCCAATTCATGTGCCCAAAAGTGCTTACATTGCACAATAGTGCAATGAACTTGCACTCTATATCTATGGCTAAGCGCACTAAAGTGATAAGTGACCTTTTGACGAAAATAGGTTTACTGTATTTTTCAATCCATCAATATAATATCTACCTTGTGTAAATTTATTAAAAATGCATAGCCAGTGAATTCGTGTCAGTACGCAGTTAGAACTTGTGTTTTGTATTGAGATGTATTGAAATTTAAAAACAAAATCGACGTTCCTGAACATTTGAAATTTTTCACTTATCACTTTAGTGAGCTTAACCATCGATATGTTTGTTTGTTAATACTTGTCACCATTGCCAATGCATGTGCCCAAAAGTGCTTACATTGCACAATAGTGCAATGAACTTGCGCTAGCTGAGTAGCTGTTCATTGCACTCTATATGTTGTTTCCAATTTATCATAATTATATGTATGTATTAATGTATATAATTTATTTGTATTAATTGTATTAAATCTAAGTGTATAAATAGTAGGTAAGAGCAATTAATAAAGTGAGTATTATTATTAAAGCCAAACAAATCGGTGTTTTTTAATTTACTCAACAGTATAATTGGTTTATGCGCTAATTATACATTCAACAATTAGAACACGGCTCATTGTGCCTGTTCTAAACAAAAACAAATACAATATAAAAGCATATTGCACATTTTGCCGACGTGATTACGAGCCCGCTTGGGCGGTGGTCAAAATGTACAATATGCTTTTATATTGTATTTGTTTTTGTTTAGAACAGGCACAATGAGCCGTGTTCTAATTGCTGAATGTATAATTAGCGCATAAACCAATTATACTGTTGAGTAAATTAAAAAACACCGATTTGTTTGGCTTTAATAATAATACTCACTTTATTAATTGCTCTTACCTACTATTTATACACTTAGATTTAATACAATTAATACAAATAAATTATATACATTAATACATACATATAATTATGATAAATTGGAAACAACATATAGAGTGCAATGAACAGCTACTCAGCTAGCGCAAGTTCATTGCTCTATTGTGCAATGTAAGCACTTTTGGGCACATGCATTGGCCTTGGTGACAAGTATTAACAAACAAACATATAGAGTGCAAGTTCATTGCACTATTGTGCAATGTAAGCACTTTTGGGCACATGAATTGGCCTTGGTGACAAATATTAAATTGCTGTGGCAATGTTCTGCTAAACATCAAATTTGAGTTCACTGCCACCTGCTTACTTTTATATGTTGTGTTTTTTTTATGCTATGTCTCAACATATTCCCCGGCGTTGAGCGTGTGTCGATCAACCTTATCTTCCATATGTTGTTATAATTTCAAGGTCTGGTTCGTGGTCGAGACCGGGCGCGTTGTTAAAATCTCTTGGAGCTGGTTGTGGGGTTGCTCAATCGATGTTGCGGAGATTTTGTATTCGTTTCCATACAGACCAAGATATGATGCACACGATGATGAAGATACAAGGATAGCTTACAACGTATTGATGGATATCATGAGGTCGAATGTTGTTCGGATTGTCGATGCGTAGATTCGCTATCTCATTCTGGAGAGCCGTCAATTGGCTGATTTGATCTTCTATCGCTGTTTCCTTGACGTCCAGAATGAATGGTTCAATATTGTTAGGACTGTCTAGCTCTGCCATGATGCCAAATTTTGTATATGACAAATGCGTGGAGCTGGTGACTATGAAGTGAGGGTCAATTGTGGCAGTCGCATCCTTTTGGTTGGTACTGCAGGTTTGTTTGTGGTCGAGTCCGGGGGTGTTCTAGATGACGCTGTTGCGTCCTCCTTGTCGTCTGTCTCTTCTTCATCGACTGGAAGTGGTGCTAGCTTGTGGATTGCTCTTCTTGATATGCCAGTTGCTGTGCGCACGTCGGCGACTCGAACTAGACCGTCGTGACCTCGTATCACCTTTGAAATTCTACCTAGAGGCCATTTCAATGGGGGCAAGTTGTCATCTTTAATTATCACCATTGTACCTGGTTTGACGTTTCTGGATTCATTATGCCATTTGTATCGATGTTGTAAATTGTGAAGATACTCATTGGACCATCTTCTCCAAAATTCTGCCTTGAGTTGCATAACCAAATTCCATCTGGTGGGATTTTTGGCGTTGTTTGGTTGAGCAATAGGATCAATTGTTGAGGTCAACGGCTCTCCTATGAGAAAGTGTCCAGGAGTGAGTGCTTGAAAGTCATTCGGATTCGTTGAAATTGGTGTAATTGGTCTTGAATTCATTATGGCCTCTGCTTCGGCTAGAACGGTCCCCATCTCTTCATAGGTTAGTGATGCGGATGCCAAGGTTTTTTGTAATAAAGTCTTGGCTGATATCACCGCTGCTTCCCAGAGGCCACCGAAGTGTGGTGCACGCATTCATTTTTTATCTTTCGTTGGGAGTTGTCATCATGAATAATCGATTGTAGCTCTTGCAGTTGGTTTCTGGCTCCAACGAAGTTTGTAGCATTATCGCAGTAGAGTGTTGTGCAATGCCCACGACGAGCCATAAAACGTCTGAGTGCTCCTATGAAAGCCTCAGTTGTTAGATCGCTAACCAATTCCATATGAACCGCCTTTGTGGCGAAGCAGCAGAATACGGCTACATATGCCTTTCGCGGTGGTTTTCCTCGAATTTTGAAGTGTGTCCAAATTGGACCAAAGAAGTCTACTCCAGAGGTGACGAATGGTCTTGCAGGTTGTACTCTTTGAGCGGGTAGATTACCCATCAATTGTTGCAATAGCTTTGGTTTCGCTCTAGTGCATTGAACACAGTGTTGAGTAACGGACCGAGCTAAAGTTTTCAATTTGAGAGGCCAAAATCTTTGTCTCGTAATAGACATCAGTGTTTGAGGGCCAGCATGTAGGTGTTCCTTGTGCAAGTCGTTTAATAATAGTTTTGTTACTATGTTGTTGTATGGTAGAAGCATTGGATGTCTGGCATCATAACTTAAATTGGATGACTCCAAACGTCCCCCACTCTAAACATGCCCTTATCATCAAGTAAAGGTGTTAGAGAGTTGATTGAGCTGTTGTTGCTTACACTGGAATAGCGAGTTAATTGTTGAATATCGTTTGCAAACTCTTCCCGTTGTATGTTTTTAACAATATATGTTAGTGCTTCTTCCATTTCATCAGCAGATAATATTGTTGTTGTTGCTTTAGCCGACTGGTGTCGAGTATGGCTGATGAAGCGTAGCACATAGGCCATTATCCTTTGCAAATGACGGAAAGAATTTTTGTGATTGATGTCTCCAAGCCAATTTACTGCGGTGTTTGTGGTTGTTGCTGATGTGGCAACAACTGGTTTTAGCCTGAGCTCTAGCGGACATTCTTCTCGTGGTGGTTGAAGAGGCCAACTTGTTACCGCTCCATGTAGAAATAGAGGACCATACAACCAGAAATTATTGTTTATCATTTTGCTTGGTGTCAGCCCTCTTGATATAAGATCAGCAGGATTATCTTCAGATCGCACGTGTCGCCATTGTTGTGGAGATGTTTGCTGCTGAATGGCTGAAATCCTGTTGGCGACAAAAGTATGGTAGTGAGATGAGTCTGCGTTTATCCATCCCAACACTGCAGTGGAATCGGACCAAAAGTGTACAACAGATTCTTTAATGATTTGGCTCTCTTGAAGTTTCTGCATAAGCTCTGCATAAGCTTCTGCATAAGTTTCTGCATAAGCTCTACGGCTTAACTTAGCAGCACATAATTCCAGTCGTGGCAGTGTTATTTGTTTGGTTGGCGCTACTCGTGATTTTGCACATATAAAACGTACGATTTTTGTGTGATGAGCATCTGTTGTCTGCATGTATGCGACTGCTCCATACGCTCGCTCTGAGGCGTCAGCAAATATATGCACTTGAGGATTGTTTGCTTCCTTATGGCCAAAGATATGACGAGGGATGCTGATGTCTTGCAATAGTTCGAAATCAGTTTTGAATCTTAACCAAGTACTATGAAGATCTTGTGGAAGTGTGGCATCCCAGTCAATTTTGAGTTTCCACAGCTGCTGTAGAAATATCTTTGCGGTGGTTGTTACTGGAGCAATAAAGCCAAGAGGATCAAAGATGCGCGATATATCTGCCAAAGCGGTGCGTTTTGTTATCCTCTGCTCAATGGTTCCCAGGATTTTTAACTTGAAATTATCATTTTTCGGATTCCATGTGAGCCCCATTGTATTAATGCTCTCACTGCGGGAATTGTTGAAGTCAAGAGTAACTTCTTGGTCCTTGGGTGGAATGTCCTGTAGTAATTTTGGGTGGTTTGCGCACCACTTTCGTAGATTGAATCCTGCGGAGCCCAACATTTTCCGTAATTGCCGTTGCATTTCAAGTGCTATAGAAATTTGGTCGGAGCCGCTCAAGACATCATCGACACAGAAATTTGATTTCACTACTTCAGCAGCCAACGGATACCTTTTAGCTTGGTTATTAGCTAGTGCTTGCAAAGTGCGCATAGCCAAGTATGGTGCAGAGGTTGTTCCATAAGTTTTTGTGGTGAGCTTATAACACTTCATTGGGTGTGATGGATCTTCTCTCCACCAAATAAGTTGGTATTGCTGGTGATCATTGTGCACCCATACCTGTCGGTACATTTTTTCGATGTCAGCTGTAAAGGCAAATCGAGGGAGACGGAAGCGTAGTAGCGTTGTGGCGACGTCTTCTTGTATGGCTGGCCCTGTAGCTAGCACTTCGTTTAATGATAAGTTCGTTGATGTTTTAGCTGAAGCATCGAATACAACCCTTAGTTTAGTTGTTGAGCTATCTGGCTTGAGTACTGCATGGTGTGGAAGGAAGTAGTGTGGGCCATTGATACTATATACTGCTATTTCCTTCATATGACCCAGTTTTTCATACTCTCGCATAAAAGATACATACTGAGTCTTGAGCTCAGGGTTTTTTACAAGCTTGCGTTCAATAGCTGTGAAACGTTGCAAAGCTATGTCTTTGGACTCACCGAGTTGATTTGGATTATGCTGAAATGGTAACTTTACCACAAATCGACCATCAGTAAGTTGATGAGTGTTTTGAAGGAACTCTTCTTCACAACGTCGTTCAGCCGCAGTTAGGTTGGCCACACGTGAATCACATTCTTCCAGTCGCCAGAATTTTTCCATTGTCTCGTTGAGTGACTCATCTGTGGTGCAGATGCCACAAGTGCTAGTTGTGGTGGATGACTCTTGATTGGTGTACTCACCCCCCACTATCCAGCCGAAAAGAGTATTTTGCAGCACCGGTTGTCCTTCTCCTAGTGGTATTTGTCCAACGCATAATGTCGAATAGAAAACTCCTGCTCCAATTAGTAAATCGATGCCTTTAGATTCATAGAAATTGGGGTCAGCTAATTGCAGGTTGCTTGGAATGTTCCAATTGCATATGTTTATGCTGCTTGATGGTTGCTTGGAAACAATCTCTGGTAAAATGTGAGCTTCAATTCTCTTGCTGAAGCCGGTCGTTCTTGATTGCAGCTGCAAGTTTACCCTTTCAGCGATACGGCTCTGTGATTGACCTATACCTTCAATTCCAATGATGCACTGATTCTTCTTTATTCCGAGTTTGTTCACAAGCCGCCTGGTTATGAAGTTGGCTTGCGACCCATTGTCTAAGAGTGCTCGGCAATGAATTTGATGTCCCCACTTATCGATTATAGTTCCCAAAATCGTACTCAGCAATACTGTGGTTGATTTAATTGGTTGATCTTGAACAGCCGCAAGTGATACCGGAGCCCTTTGCGTTGTTTCCGGAGACTGCAACTGGTTAACCTTGCTTGGTATCTGCGTGCCTTGCGAGCCTCCCAAGTGAAGCAATGTGTTGTGTTTTTTATTGCACTTTGTGCAAGTGCGTGACACGCAAGATTTGGCATTGTGCCCACCTTTCAAACAGTTTACGCAGTGCTTTGCCTTTTGGACTGCGTTTAATCGCTGACTTGGTGTCAACTTGAGAAATTCTTGACACTGGAACAGAGCATGATGTTGGTTGCATGAAATGCATTTTGAATCTGATGCCACTGAGATACTTAGCGCTTGATAAGTTTTTCGTCGCCCTTGTTCTGCCACATCTTTCTTGGGTCTTCCTCCTAGAGCTTCCAATGACTGGAACCTAAGTTCAAGGAATTTCAAGAATTCCTCTAGGGATGGTATCTCCTTCGTTTGTTTTAAAGACTGCTCCCACAAAGCGTGAGTGGCTTTGTGCAAGTTTTGGGTTAGAATGTACATGAGAATGGGGTCCCAGCTGACGGTGTCTACTCCGAGGCCTTGAAGAGTCATGATACATTCCTTGGTGGTATCGTTATTGGTTGGGAGAGCAGTCTGCTTAATGTTGCGTTTATAAGCAGCCTTGGGTTCTCGTATCGATCTTTGACCACCGCCCAAGCGGGCTCGTAATCGCTTGCCAATGCTGTGAAGTGCCGAATTAGTACTTCCGCCTGACCGGATAGACTGGATTTCAAGAACCACATCTTTTGACAAGCCGGAATTGGTTGCTTGTCGACTAATTCAATAAATAGATCATGGAACTGCCTCCACTTGAATAGTTGTAGCTTCTGATTTTTGAAGTGATTGTTTGCTCAATCTGCGTAAAACCCTCATAATCGTAAGTGCTGGGTTCATCCGATAACCAAATTTTTTGGTGTAGGTCCTGGGCGGATTCCCAATGCCTTTCCACTGTCTTCGCCTGCATTGCATAATATTGCGACGTTTGTTGTGTCACACTATTAAGCACTTGGCTTAGCAGTTTTGTAGCTGCATCAATTGACCTTTTTTGTTTGTTAATTAATGAGCATAGCTGACTTGACATACTTCCGGTGGCCGTTATCATAGTGTTCGTTTCGATTTGTCGGGTGACTGGCTGAGGCGACCGTGTTCGCTCGAGTGCCTCCGTTCCAGTTTTTAATGTTGATGTGGCCTGGACATGTTTGATGGCTTCTTCTGCTTTGTCCATCTCGTCTCGTGCTTCTCGGTATTTCAAGCGAATGGCGCTGTGTATATCCTTCACAAAATACGGGTGGTTAACTTCCTTGCCATGTTGGTTGCGGATGACGTTGTCAAGTTTTTCGAATTGCACCCACAAGCTATCCAGCTCCCTGGACTTTGAGGCGATAAACTCTGCTGACCGGCGATCATGCGGCGCCTTCTTGTAGTTTGCTATTGTTTTTGTATAGCCACTGCCAGTTCATCTTGTTTTGATGATAAGTCATCAATGCCCATGATGATGATGTATATTGATGTATGTATATATATTTATGTAAACAGGATGCGTCTGGTGACGTCTGTTTGATGTCGTCTGCTGGTTACAGGACACTTATGTTGTCATCTGCTGGTTACAGGACACTTATGTTGTCGTCTGGACAGGACACTTATGATGGTGTGATGATACCACTGGAACATGAACCAGGTTATCACGTCGGGGTCACCAAAATGTACAATATGCTTTTATATTGTATTTGTTTTTGTTAAGAACAGGCACAATGAGCCGTGTTCTAATTGTTGAATGTATAATTAGCGCATAAACCAATTATACTGTTGAGTAAATTAAAAAACACCGATTTGTTTGGATTTAATAATAATACTCACTTTATTAATTGCTCTTACATACTATTTTTACACTTAGATTTAATACAATTAATACAAATAAATTATATACACTAATACATACATATAATTATGATAAATTGGAAACAACATATAGAGTGCAATGAACAGCTACTCAGCTAGCGCAAGTTCATTGCACTATTGTGCAATGTAAGCACTTTTGGGCACATGCATTGGCCTTGGTGACAAGTATTAACAAACAAACATATAGAGTGCAAGTTCATTGCACTATTGTGCAATGTAAGCACTTTTGGGCACATGAATTGGCCTTGGTGACAAATATTAAATTGCTGTGGCAATGTTCTGCTAAACATCAAATTTGAGTTCACTGCCACCTGCTTACTTTTATATGTTGTGTTTTTTTTATGCTATGTCTCAACAGTGACCCACTTCTCAGTCTATAAGCAGAAACAGTTAACAAAAAGTGATATTAATAAAAAAAAAAAATAAAAAAAAAAAACAAAGAATCGAATTAAATTTATCACAAGAAAAAATTGAAAAAGTAACAATGGAAAAATACTGTGCCTCATCTCTCTGCTCATTGGAAGACCAAAATGCACCTAGGGTGGCGTGTAAAGGTCTTTGTGGAAAATATTTCCACGCAATATGTATAGGATTATCCAAGAGAAGCCTTACTTATTTAAACGACTACCTCGCGAACTTTATTTTTTACTGCGATGAGTGTAAAAAATTACACTCTCGCATGTCCTCCGTGCAGTGAAGTGTCTGAGTGACACAACAAATTCCATTCGGTTGGATAATAAACAATTTAAAAAAAAAAATAGTTGACCAATTTACGAAGCTTGATGAGGTTATGAATTCTGCGGAAGATCTCGCGAGCTTCTTTGAATCTGCTAAAAAAGACTGCTTTGAATCTTTGATCTTAAGATTGAAAAATTATCAAAAAGTGTGCCAAAAGTAACAGATTTCACCAATGATCTTAAGAGTGACATGAACTCATTAGAAGCCTCGATCAATAGCGTCAAGCAAATAACTATTGAGAGGAATAACAATACTGTCAGTGATACTTTAAAAAAAGTTACTGAGAGCTTTAAATTTTTAAGAAATGATCTAAACATAATGATGCAATCAACTTCAAAAAAATATACGCCACAGCCACATCAGCCAGATCCATTGATAGAAGTTTTATACAATAAAATAAATTAAGTCAGTGACGATCTAGGCATGCTCCGCGTGTCGATTGCAGAAATAACGGATGTCATCAGAATTGCTCCCGAAAGAATTCAGAACACACAAGATTCTCCTAATCAGAACATTTCTTCCATCTTTGAAGAAATCTTGGAAGCCACTGTTCTCTCTCCATCAGCTAACTCTTTTTCACAACCACCGGCTTCTGTCTCTAAAAGTGTTAAAGAAATACCAGCAGATCCTGTCGCTGCACCAAGAAAATTAATACAGCAGTTTGGAACATCATGGACAGTGTCTGAATGGGAAAATAGGATCAAAAAGCTGAATAATGTGAACGGAAATGAAAAAACCACTCTGTTCATTAAGGGCACTCCAGTGAGAACAAGTGTGTCCTGGATGCGCAATTACTTTCTGGATAATTTTGGCGTCTCAATCTCAAACTGCCTGAAGATGTCTAGCAGGAGAGGTAAATTTTGCAGTTTTAAGCTGAACATTTCAACACAATATGCGTGGATGTTTCTGAATGCCTATGGTGGCAGTGTGGGGAACGGAAAGTGGACAATTTCCGAATGGATCGACAAGCCTAGAAGAAATAAATCGAAGACTAAAAAATCGATCATCAAAAATAAAACATTACCCCACTCTAATTCTAATTCTAATAAGACTCTTTACAATACTACTTTTATTGATAAATATAATTATAATTATAGTTCAAATTCTATATATAATCCTAACTCTAGTAATGTTAAGAGTATTCCTAAGATTAATGATAAATTTAATGTACCCAAAAAACCTTTGTCAGATTCTAACTGGACTTCCAAAACTAATATCTTCCCTAACTTCTCTTCTCACCATAAGCAGCCTTTTACCTCTTCCTATTTCGCTTATGATAAAGGTGTGCAACAGCCATCTAAGCCAAAGACTCCGAAGCAGAACCGAGTATCCTTTAATCTTGCACCAAAAGCCAATCCTATGTCATCCTTAACCAGTACATCTCCCATAGTTAAGGCTTCCACAACACCAACTCCCCAACTTACCTATAACATGCATACCAGTAAAAGTTATCCCAATTTCATTCGGTCTCATGTTATGAATCCTGCAAAGTCATATGCTCCTACAACATTTAAAACACAAACAAGTTCCGTTAGTCCTCAAATATCCATGCCTACAACTTCAGAAGTTCCACCTATCACAAATCAACAAACATCTACTGCTACAACGTCTTTAGACTCACCTATCCCAAATCAACCCAACATAGTCTCAACACCACCGTTTATTGATCCTCTCTAACCTCCACGTGCTAAATTAACTAAAAATCTTGCCGACATAAGTAGTGATGGCCGGTTTATCAAGTCACGTCTTCGTGACCGGCGTTTATATGATAATGTTCGCTTGTACCTTGCCTACCTACATAACAAATCGGATACTATTTGCATTGATGGTCTAACAAAAACTAGTGTTATGGTGTCGATACATCAAGAAGGTCTTCCAACCGACCCAGTTGAGTTGAAGAAAATTTTTATAAATTACCATGATAGCTTAAACTTATCCCCAAAATATGTGGAAAATGATCTATCTGCATTTGCATCGCACACACATTCAAAGAGAATTTGGCATCTACAAAGATCACGTGCGAACACAAAAAGTTACTATTGCTCCTAGCTTTCACCTGACCACGACCCCTATCACCAAAAACCAGCCTAACCCTTCAAGTGTCTTAAACTTATTCTACCATAACTGTGGTGGTATAAGAGGTAAACTTAGTAAACTTTTTGTTGATGCTAAATCATGTCAGTTTAATGCCCTGGTCTTTACGGAAACATGGTTAAATGATTCTTTTAAAAATGAGGAAATTCTTGATAGCAATTGGACAATATATCGAAACGATAGGGACTATATAAAAACAGGGCTTTCTCGTGGTGGAGGCGTTTTGATTGCCACTCACAATTCCTTATCTAGCGAGCTTATTGCAACTCCCTCCCATAAAAATCTTGAACTCCGAATAATTAAAGTAATGCTTGATAAAAATATTTATGTTTATATCGGTACAACTTACATTCCTCCTAACTCTACGGAATGTTCATACAATGAGTTATGTGAAACTGAGTTATGTGAAACAGACACCTTAAACGAAGAAAATAAGATTATTATTTTAGGAGACTTTAACCGTCCTAATATTTCTTTTATCACTGATGACAATGATAGGCATCTCCTTCCGATTAATCTTTCTAATTCGATTGACTTTAACTTACTGAGCACTTTTTATAGTAACGATTGTCAGCAAGTAGCTCCAATTCCTAACCAGAACGGTCGCTGGTTAGATTTAAGTCTTACTGACTCTTACGACGAAATAAATGTCATTCCAACTTCAGAAGCCGAACATTTATTCGCAAATACCCTCCACCACACAGCTTTCACGGTCAAATTATGTTCTCCCCATATAACTTTTAGACAATCCTTTAATAACTCAATCGTGTACGATTTTCTTAACGCCGATTATACAAATATAAGAAATGAACTGAAGTGTATGAACTGGGAACGACTAATGCTCTTAGATTTGGATGATGCTGTGTTGTTTTTCTATCAGAGTATATTCTCCGTACTTGAGGCTTTTGTTCCAAAAATAAAAATAAGGAACAAATTATCTGAACCATGGCTGAATCCAAATCTTAGACAACTCAGAAATCGAAGAAATAGTCTCTACAAATTCATTAAAAACGCCGTCATTGTAAGTGATGAAGTAAAGGCAAAGTACAAAGAGCTGTCTAAAGAGTTCTCTATAAAGTCTGTTGAAGCTTACAAATTATACACCAACTTGATTGGAGAAAGAATTATTAAAGACCCGAAAAAATTTTTCGACTTCGTAAATGTCAAGCGAAAAACGACCGGGTATCCGATATCCATGTTTAAAGGAAATAATTCTTCTTCTAACCCACAGGAGATCTGTAATCTCTTTGCAGACCACTTTAAAGAAGTCTTTCGTCCACCTTTAACCCGAATTCAAACTCCGTCCTTTTATTCCAATTCGTCTCCGTTGGTTAGCAGTATCAACATAACACAAGATGATATAATTAAGTCTATAAATGAATTAGACCTTAATAAGTCTTCCGGTCCGGACCTTATACCACCAACTTTTTTTGCTCAGTGCATAAGTGAATTAATTTCTCCGTTGTATATTATTTTTACGAAGTCCTTGCAATTAGGCGTTTTTCCATCCTATTGGAAATCATCTCATCTTACACCAATTTATAAGAACGGTGCACTGTGGCGCCTTTTCCCTAAAAGCGTTGCAAAAATCAAAAATTTGACAGAAGACTATGATAAAATGAATAATTACATCTGATAGATAACTTCTCACTGATTAAGAATCCAAAAAAATTTTTGAAATCGGATAAAAATTATGAATTCTAGAGTCAATCAAAGTTGACAATTTTTCGGACTTACAAAAAATGTTTAAATTAAAAAAAAAATATCATCTTTTGAATTGAATTTCAGGCAAACTATGCAACCGATCATTAATTTTTTGGTGTCGGATGAAAGGTATGTTAATTCCAATGAGACGATGTAGAAAAAGGGTTATTCGGTCCAATATTTTTTTTTCAGGCGCAATTTTGCAAACACATGATATTTGGGTCTTTTTTCACACTTAATAGAATAGAACAAAAAAAGTGACGGTTTGTGACGGGAACTATTAAACAGAGGTTGTTAAGTATTTAATACTCTAACTTATTTTCTTGAAATTGGGTGCCTATACTTGCCCGTGTACATGAAAACAATAAAACTGTAACAACTTTTACTACAAAAAGATACATTTAATTGTAGTGCCATCTCTGATGACACGCAACCCTGCAATAACTCTCCACTAATTATCTACTACTATTATTTACAACTGTAAGAAAGTCTTGTTAAGTATTAAGTAAAGAGAAATGACAATAAAGATTCATTCGTTCTGATCGGCAGGCCCTAGGTTGCCTAGGTTACATAATAAAGAGAACAAAGCAAAAACAATAAAATATTGTGAAAAGTTTAACATTATTAATATATAAATTCTAAATTATTTTTCCATAAATAAGCACAATGTCTTTACAAAATTTTAAATTGTTTGAGTTATTTAGAAGCTCGGAAGATGAAAGTGCATTTAAATTGGCTGTTATAAAAGAATTAAAAGATTTATCAGAATATGAATATGGTATTGAATCCAAACTTCACAGCACTTATATGTTTCTTAAAGCAAAATGGAAAGCCTCCAGCCGTACAACGAAAAACTTCAAGAAAAAGAATTCTCCCTGGCTAAATGAATTAACAATATTTGAAAACTATAAAAAGCTCATACATCTGCTGACCGCATCAGAGGAAGACCATCAAAATCTTTGGAAGAGTGTTCATCGTTCACAAGAAAACGGAAGCTTCAGGGTGTTACAGATGTAATATCTACCGCACATTTGTCGGAAGCGTTATCCATTAAGTATGCTTAAGACCAAGAAAAGGTAAGATCTGACATTACAAAAGTAGTAGCGATTGCAAGCCCATTACGATTGCACAGAATAAAAGGGAGTATTCCAACGCCACCAAATGCTTCACCAACAAATTATACCATGGAAGAAGCCTTAGCGTTGTTTATGGACTTGGGATTGTCAAAGGAAAAGTATTATATTTTACGAACCTCTTTAAAGCATCATAATGTAAATATTCTTCCTGGATACAAAAAAGTAACATCTGCCAAAAAAGAAGCAGTGCCATCTAATGTAAAGGTAACCGAAGTATCGGTAGAGGTAAAACTTCAAGATTTGATGGATCATACTGCCAAACGCCTTATTCAAAGTTTACCTGAAGGGGAGGCAGTATTACTTCCAGATTGGCTCACGTTGATAAATAAGTGGGGATGTGATGGATCATCCGGTCAAAGTGCTTATAAACAAACAATATCAATAAATGACACAACTATTACAGATGCAAATATGTTTATGGCTTCTGTTGTTCCTTTACGACTTAGAAGTGAAATCTCTGAGCATTGGAAAAATCCTCGTCCATCATCAGTTCATTTTTGCCGACCCATCTTTTTTCAATATGCAAAGGAGTCTTCAGAAGTAATCAAATCTACTGTTAACAATATAAAAGAGCAAATTTCTGAATTGACGCCTACTGTTGTTCAAATGAAGAATGGAAAAACTGTTTTAATAGATTTTGAATTTTTTCTTACAATGATTGATGGTAAAGTCTTAAACGTAATAACAGATACCTCGTCAACTTTGAAGTGCGCAATTTGCAAAAAGACACAGAAAGACTTTCAAAATTTTGACGATTCAAATGATGAGGAAAACTATGAATACGGAATTTCTCCGTTACATGCAAGAATCAGGTGCATGGAGTTTATTTTAAAACTGTCATATACTATTTCGCGAGAGGGAGAATGTTTTGATGAGTGCACTACACCAAAAGAAAAACAGTTTGTACGAAAAAAAATAATACAAGAGGAATTTTTTAAGAACCTTGGACTAAAAGTAGACTGCCCAAAGCAGGGGTACGGAAACACCAATGATGGTAATATGTCTAGGGCTTTTTTTGAAAATCATGAGGTAACATCTCGAATTACTGGTGTCAACATTGATATAATAAAAAGGTTGGCTGTTATCCTTAATGTTATTAACTCTAAAGAAATGGTGAATGGCCCAAAGTTTCATGAGTATGCATCAAAAACTGCCAAACTTTTGGCTCAATTGTACCCTGAAAAGAAACTTACCCCTACGGTACATAAGATTTTGGCTCATGGTAAAAATTTAATTGAGTATCAGTGCTTACCAATTGGAGAGTTGTCTGAAGAAGCCCAGGAATGCAAAAACAAAGACTACAAAAAGTTTAGAAACACTAATACTTGCAAGATTTCCCGGATTAGACAGAATGAAGACCTATTCAATATGTTAGCGGCTTCTTCAGACCCACTTATTTCATCACGACGATACGTAAGATCTCGAAAGGATTTGGAAGAACGTAATTATTGCTCCGATATGTTAAGTCTACTAGATATAGCTTCCAATGTTAATGACTTTTTTGAAGAGAACTAACTAATAAAAATCTTATACTACCTTAAAAAAATACACAAAATTTTTCATTAGACTTAATATGTATAGCATTAATATTGTAGTACTTAAAAATTTCAAAATTGTGTAACTATAATAAAAATAAAAAATTTAACATTATTTTCACTCAAAATCAAAATTTTCTTTTAAATTGTGAGCAATATTTTACAAAAAATTTAAAAATAATTTAAAAAAAAACATTTTTTTGTAAATCTTTTCTGGAATAATTTTAAATCATAAAAGCCTTTAAAAAGAAACATAAAACATTTCATTATACTTTCCATAAAATTGATTTTTCCACAAATTTCAACCTTGCTAACCCATAAGTAGACACCTAAAAGGCGTAGAACCCCTTTCAAACACTCATTTCATAGGTTGATCAATTATCTATCATATGCCTTTTAAATTTTTTGATTATCTCATTTGGTTCAAAAGTTATGATTTTTGCAACGAAAAAACTCAAATGGCGCCACTGTGCGGTGATAAGAGAGCCATCGAAAACTACAGAGGAATCGCCTTACTGTCAACTATTCCGAAACTTTTCGAAAAAATAATATGCTCTAAGCTCACAGAAATAGTAAATCCTCATTTAAATGAACAGCAACACGGATTCCGTAAAGGACGATCAACCACAACAAACCCCACAATCATGGTCTCAGATGTTCTTAATTATATGGAAAAAGGTCATCAGATAGATGCAGTATATACCGATTTTAGCAAAGCATTCGATCGAGTTGATCATGTAATCTTAACTAAAAAATTAGAAAAATTTTGTATTTCAGGTTCTTTGTTGAAATGGCTGAATTCATATCTTAGTGAAAGATCACAATACGTTAAATTTCAAGGTATTATATCTAAAAAGATTAATGTCTCATCGGGCGTCCCTCAAGGTAGTCACCTCGGCCCACTTCTCTTTAACATATTTATCGCTGACATATCTGAAGTTTTGTATGACATTCCACATCTTCTATATGCCGATGACTTAAAAATGTACTATGTCATTAAATCAGAAGTGGATATAGTATTCTTACAGAGTAAACTTTTATCCCTGGAAAATTGGTGTGTTCAAAATAAGCTTTCCCTAAATGAAAAAAAGTGCTACGTTATAAGTTTTTCCCTTTAGTGCTACGTTATAAGAAATACTTTATAGACGTTTTGAGCTTAATGGGGTAGAACTAAATAGGATCAATCACATTGTGGATCTTGGAGTTATCCTGGACTTTAGACTGCGCTTTAACCTTCATTTTCGATAATATCATATCCAGGGCTAACAAGCTTCTCGGTTTCATTAAAAGACATTTTCGATAATATCATATCCAGGGCTAACAAGCTTCTCGGTTTCATTAAAAGACGTGCAAAAGAATTCAAGAATGTGTGGGTAACTAAAACCTTATATTGCACTTTAGTGCGTCCAATACTAGAATATTGTTGCACAGTCTGGGATCCAAGTTTTGAAGTGCATAGTGATAGATTAGAATCTATTCAAAAACAATTCTTACTTTTTGCCTTGAGAGACATGTATGACCCTCGGGATTATATAAACCTGCCACCTTATGAACACAGACTGAAAGCTATTAATATAATGCCGTTGTCATCAAGAAGAATGCTACTCTGTTCATGTTTTATATTCGATGTCATTATCAAAAACATTGATATTGAATATATTTCTAACAAAGTAACAATTAATGACCCAATAAGGAGAACTAGGCATACAAGATTTCTGAGTGAATCACAGCACCACACCACTAACGCTAGCAACGAACCCATAAACAGATGTTGTAAGATATTTAATACTATCAGTGAGCACTACACTCCACCAATGCCTAAACTCATATTCAAGCGTTTCCTATCCAAACACCTCTTTCCACCCTAAGCCTTTAGTATTGTCACAACCCATGCCTCTTTAATTATTCCCCCTTAATTGTAATTTAACATGGAATTATAATATGTACATCCCTATGTATAATATACGTTAGTATGTTAGTTCCCCTTTTACTTTAAATTTTCTTCACCTTTTCGCTTTGACATAATCTTGAATCGTGTCATTCAGGTGGGCGGATTGTGCCCACCTGGATTTGCATATCAAAGAACCCCAAAACACGGAAAAAGGAACGAGAAAAAAAAAAAAAACAAAAATAAACATAAACATAAACCTGTTAGAATAAGTTAGTTGCCTTGTTGGCCAATAAATAAATAAATAATCGCCCCTTTCCCCGGCAGATATAGTGCGACAACATCGTCTACCCTTTCCTCCTCCTCGTCGCTGGACAACACGATCTCCTCGGCGTATTCTGGACGCATTGCTTCAACGGTTTTCATTTTGCTTGCTTATTTTACTTCTGTCTGTAAATAAAAAAGATATGATACAACATGGTCACGGGAGTTTGTTTGGAGTCGGAGTTCGTTGCTGTCTTTGTAGCGTTACTGGTGTCCCACAAGTGCCTGTACCCAGCGCCTGGTCATCAAAGAGTGCCTTTGGTAGTCTCGGTTCTCTACCCTGCGTTAAGAATGCAGGTGTGTAACCGGTGGTGTCCGAAACACTTGTATTTAACGCTAGAGAAATTTCAGGCAGAAGATCATCCCATTTTCGCTGATCTCTTCCAGTCAGCTGCGCTATCATCCTCTTCACGTTCCGATTAGCTCTTTCGGTGGGATTTTCCTGCGGCATGTAGGGCGCCGTGAACTGTTTCCTGATCCCCATATCCTTTAGAAAGCGTTGGAACACCTTGCTGCAAATTGTGACCCATTCTCAGTCACCAAAACTTTTGGTACCCCGTACCTAGTTATGATCCTCTCTCGCACTGCTTTGCTTAATGTGTCCCCAGTTGCTCGTCGTAGTGGCACTATCTCCGTCCATTTGGAGAATTTGTCAAACAATACCAGCAGCATCGTATTTCCATGCGTGGAACGAGGAAGTGGACCTACAAAATCCGCACAGAGGATGGACCAAGGTTCGTCTGCAATCTATGTCAACATCTGTCCCGCAGGTTTGCTTTGGCTTGGTTTGTATTTTTGACACGATTCACAAAGGTTTATATGGCGTCGTATATACCGAGCCATACCCGGCCAGTAGTACAGATTTGCGATTCGTGCTGTTGCCTTCCTGATTCCCATATGCCCCGCACACGGGTTATTATGATTTTCTGACAGTACTCGGGCTCGAAGTTGCGAAGGGATGCACAGCTTCCATGATTCATAATCCTCGTCATTTGTGCGTCCTGGAATATGACGGTATAGCTACCCCTGGACGATACTGTAATCGGTTAACTTCTCGGGTTCTTGCTTACTGTTGACATCTTTGCATCGTACCACTTGCAACCTTGAAGATAGGTGGTAACTGAGCGTAGCGTTTCAAGGGGTTGTCGCGATAATGTATCCGCGATAACATTGTGTTTTCCTCTGCGGTACTGCACATCGAACGTATACTATTGGAGCTCTAAAGCCCACCTGGCTATCCTTCCTGAAGGGCTCTCAATTGAATTTAACCACTTTAGAGAGAGGTGATCCGTCACGACAGTGAACTGATACCCCTCACGATAGGGACGCACCTTTTGTATTCCCCACACGATGGCCAGGCACTTCTTCTCTGTCAATGAATAGTTCCGTTCCGCTTGATTCATGTGCCTACTCGCGTGTGCGATAACTTTCTCTGCACCTTCGATTTCTTGAGTGAGGACGGCTCCAAGTCCGAAATCGCTAGCATCTGTCTGTAGTGTGAACTTCTTTGTAAAGTCGGGGCAAATAAGAACCGGCGCTTCCGTCAGTTTTTCTTTCAGCTTCGTAAACGCGCCTTGCTGCTCATCGGTCCATTTCCAGTGTTTACCCTTCTTGAGTAGACTTGCGATGAGTTGTACTATCCCAGCGAAATCAGCAACGAACCGGCGATACCAGGCACCAACTCCTAGGAAGCGCCTCAGCTCCCTCATGTTGGTTGGTGGCTTAAGTTCCTTAATTGCTGCTTTTTTTGTCTGGATCGGTATGAATTCCCTGATTGCTGACGACGTGACCCAGATACTTTAGGTCTCTTTTGAAAAATTCACACTTTTCTTTGTTGAGTTTCAAATAAGCGGCCTTCAATCTTCTAAAAACTTCCTTCAGATTATCCATATGTTCCAGTGTATTTCCTATGACAATAATGTCGTCTAAGTAGGCGAACGCATGGGGTTCCATTTCAGGACCAATGACCTGATCCAACGCCCACTAAAATGTTGCCGGGGCAGAGTGCAATCCGAATGGCATTACTCGCCACTGGAAAAGTCCCTTTCCTGGAACCATAAATGCCGTGTATTGCTTACTGTTTGATTCCATTGGAATCTGCCAGTAACCGTTCTTTAGATCCAACCTGCTTATATATTGTGCATTCCGAAGACGATCCAATATGTGATGAATTCTAGGCAATGAATATGCATCTGGTACTGACCACGAGTTCAACTGCCTATAGTCTATGCATAATCGCCATTGCCCCGTCTTCTTCTTGACTAGCACAAAAGGAGCGCTGTATGACCAGTGCGAGCGTTCGATGCACCCTTTCCTCAAGAGATCATCAACTTCCTCATTTATGATGGCTTGCATCGCCGGGTTTTTTGGATAGTTCCTTTGTTTCACAGGCCTGTCGTCGCGCATCACAATTTTGTGAGTTGTAATGGTTGAAGTGCCGCTCATGTTTTCGAAATCCTGGAGCTCCATCTCTAGGAAGCTTTTCACCCACTCCTTTTTCTCGATGTCGTCCCCAAAACTTCTGTTTTCCTTGTCCGTTGAAACGTTTTTAGCTAAGTTTTCCCTTTTTTCCTTTTTTTTAGCTTAAGTTTTTGCCTTTGACTTACATGTTCAATCTCCTTTGCCTTGTCCACGCTGTCTGTTATTTTCCCGCAGGCCACTGCACACACACGAACGTTCTGTTGTTCCGTTGGCTCCCCTTCCTGAAGCAACCTGATGGTTTCACCTCCACAACTAATTTCCGCGCAAGTTGTCTGAAGAAAATCCATGCCTAAGATCACGTTGTCTATAACGCCTGGGAGGATCAATAGTGTCATATGACAACGAGCTTTTCCTAGCCTGACATCTACTTGCATCCCTTGACTGACTTCGCGTATGGTGCCATCTGCCATTCTCACTGAGACCTTCACCAATAAGCGCTTCCTTTGCTTCATCAGCTTCTCTGCAAAATCCTCGCTTACAAAACTTCTCGTTGCACCCGTGTCGATGGTTGCTATCGCCGACTCTTCGCCCAGGGTGATGTTAGCAAAGATTCGGTTTTCGTCGACTCCTAGCTTCGTTAGTTCAAACGGGGTCTACTCTGACTCTGGGACCCTTCCATACCCCGTCGATGAATGGACCCTTAGACGTTTCCCGATCGCTGCCAACAGCACTCCACCGTAAGTGTGTCTCGCCGTCCACACTCCCAGCAAAACAACACTCTTTGATTACGACATTCCCGCTTGTAGTGGCCCTCCTGACCACACCAACGACATGCTGTCTTGGGGTTGATTTGGTTGTTCTCTGGAACTGTTGCGATCATGCGGTGCTGCTCTTGACGCATTCGAGGCTGGCCCATTCGAGGTTGCCCAAAATCGTCCGCCATGGCCATCAGTTCATCCAGGTTGTTGAAATCTTTCCGCCGTATGTATAGCAGGTAGTCTGGTTGCAGATTTTTATATATCTGCTGCAATTGCTGTTCCTCGGGAAAACAAGCCTGGCGCATAAGACTCTGAAGAGTCAGGACATAGTCCTTAAAAGGTTCCCTCGGTCGCTGTTGTCGTCTCCGAATTTCATCCTCAAGACGCTCAAAATGTCGCGTATGCACAAAAAATTTGAGTAGGTCTCTCTTGAATAATACCCATGTAGTCCACTGTCTATTATTATTTCGCCACCATGCTAAAGCCTTGTCTTTTAAAAGTTCGGGCATTGACTTTGGGAGCAGGTCTTCATTTAATCCATATGCTATGGCCAACTCCCCTACCCTCTCGATAAACGCATGTGAATCTTTACCACCATCGAATTTTACGGCCCACTTCCGCACCTGGTCAATCGTGGCGTGATAAGATTGTGTCCTCACGTCGACATTTTCGACACACTCTTCTTGTATTGGATTTCGAACCCTTTTCTCTTCTGGTAGTTGAAGTTTTGGAATTGTGCCTGTCGGTGCCCTTTGACCACTAGAAAATGGGAACGCTGTTTCTGGAATCGGGGACAAACTAGAATTGTACTGTGCCTCAAGCTCTTCCAGTCTCTGCTTCTGTGATGGGCTGAACCCAGAGTTGGCAATCCATTTGGAGAACCGTCTTCTTAGTTCCTCCATGACCCCCTCTCCATTTAGATCAAACTCCTGCATAAACGACTGTAATTGCTCTTTTGAGAGAGAGTGCAGCCACCCGGTCTTCACCATTTTGTGAATTTGGAGAACCGTCTTCTTAGTTCCTCCATGACCCCCTCTCCATTTAGATCAAACTCCTGCATAAACGACTGTAATTGCTCTTTTGAGAGAGAGTACAGCCACCCGGTCTTCACCATTTTGTGAATTTTTTATATTTTACCACACGTTTGTTATATTTCACCGTATTTTTTTTTTTTTTAATTAATTTTAATGTTTCAAATTTTTTTCCCACTGCTCAGCAGTAGTTTTTCTCACGCTGTTGCTGAAATTATTTTTTTTCCTTTTTTTTCTTTTTTTTACTACTTAAAATTCCTATCCACTGTTCAGAGTTTTGTTTTATTTTTTTCACTGTTCGATTTTTTTTTTTACTGTTCGATTTGTTTTCTTTCACTGTTCAATTTGGTTTTTTTTCACTGTTTGAGTCTTTGATTGAGTCCCTGCTCGGGCGCCATTTGTAACGAACTTCCTAGCCGGGGCTAGCTCGCCAGATAGCCGGGGTTCGTACAAAAATATTTTTTCCCGCGTATATTAAAAAATAACAACTTAGTTAATTTTCATTCACGATTCAAGTCTATTTATTTTGTTTTTTTTGCACAATAATTCACATTTCATTCTTTGATATATTCTGCTGCTTCTCGATTTCCCTCGATGTCCTTCGAAGCAGGATCCGTTGTAACTCGTAGTCCGTTCGCCTGTCCTCGGTGTACTGGAAACTACGTTGGGCCGTACGGTATGAAACCACTCGGGCCAGATGCACAATTTAGTCGTGGATGTCGTCAAGCATTGTTTTTTAAACAAAATGGACTCACTAGGATGCTTTTAAGGCAGACCGTCCGGTATGAAACCACTCGGGTCGACAGAAAAAGACGGCTTTCGTGATGCCACTAAAATGTTTTACGGCCGGCCGTGCGATATGAAACCACTCGGGCCGACAAGAAAACACTGTTCCCTGTTGTCCTTGCTCACTGACGTCACTTGTTCACTATCCGTTGTATAATCGAATTCACGTTGGGCCGTCCGGTATGAAACCACTCAGGCCAGATGTAAAATTTAGTCGTGGATGTCGTCAAGCTTGTTTTTGAACAAAATGGACTCACTAGGATGCTTTTAGAACAGACCGACAAGAAAACACTGTTCACTATTGTCCTTGTTCACTTGTTCACTGTCACTCTTTGTTCATTTGTTCACTGTCACTCGTTCACTCCTTGTCCTTGGTGACTTTTTAAATCACGACTCACCGATGTACGCTGCTTGCGTGTTCACTTCAAAAGAGGCCGACTGTCGGTTCGCTGACTCCTTTTATCTCCAAAAAGGATAACGGGACCTTGTTGGTGTCGCAAACTTTACATCCGATCTCGACCTTGAATCTCGCGTCCCTAGAACTAGCGGCAACCTTTTGCTCTGCTTGTTATTGTTGTCATAGTCGCTGTCATTGACCCCTATGTATTTTGTTATTGCCACTTGTGGGTGCCTAGAATGTATGTTGTTTGTATGTTTTGCTGCTGTGATCATGCCACTGGCTTGCTGTATGTTTTGTTATTGTTTGATTGCGGGTCACACAGCTGCGTGTTTTATGAACAGGGGCGGTTCATGGTATGACCGGGTATTTGTCCAGGTGCGGTTCATAGTTGCAGGGCGGGTTAAGGTTCGGCGGGGCCCTCTGTTCCGATGCGGTTCAGAGGGAAATGTGAGGCCTAAATTGGCTAAATTACAAGCTGTAAATAAGGTTTGTTTCATGATGTTTAGTCTCAGAACTAAGTTATCACACAATGATAAAGTACATTTTTATTCCTGACATTTATGTCATGAACACGGTTTTCTGAATAGTTCTGGAGAAATATATTGCTTACAAAACAACTGACGACTTCATACATCATACTCTGAAAATCATGCAGATTTTACTACGCTCGCAAGTTTGAACACTTATTAATCTGAATATAAGAAGTAAAATAGTGCTTTTTTAAAAAACTTTATGGAATATAAAAAAAATGTTTTTATATTTTTCCATTTGTACTCCATCTTAATATCATGAAAATTTTAATATAATTTGTTTGGCAATTGCACCCCTAACCAATGAAAAATTTATTACGGAATTAACTTGGGTTTTATATTGAGCGTTTATATTGAACAAAATTTAATACAAACTTAAAGTTTCTTTCAATAAAAACGAAGTCCTGGTGATGGTTCAAAAATATTTGCATTCATTTTTGCACCCTCTTGATATTCAAAACATAAAACCGCAGTTATTGAAGTGTGTTCTTTTTATTAAAAAACTTCAGAATTAAGTGGTAAAAAGTTCTTTAGCCAAATTTTGCACCCCATTTTGGCGTGCACACGGGGCTGTTTTTAAAAAGTTTTACCTATATAGCAACATATTTGGTACTTAAATAAAGTATAAATATTGCAGATTAAGAAAAAAATACTCATTAGTAAAATAAAAGAGCTACTGAAAAGATGTCGTCTCAACAAGAAGAAAAGTGGTAAGCAATTATTTGCAAACACCTGGAAAATACAAACATCACGTACAAAAAGATCCCTAAAAAAGTTGGCGTGTGCGTAAAAACTGTCGGAAGGATCATAAAACGATACAAACAGCTTTCCCCTTTATCAAAAACGTCAGGCTCTGGGAGAAAAAGTGGTCCAGCGAACCAAGCGGTGGCTCAGAACGTTAAGCGGTTGTTTACTCAGAATCCAGGCGCTTCGGTTCGTGATATGGCAGCAAAAGCGGGAACACCGAAGTCAAGTGTTCACAGATTAAAAAATTTTACAACCTAAGGAGCTATAAAGTACAAGAAGTACCTGATAGGTCAGAAGATAAGGACGCCGAAGCCAAGAGGAGGGCTCGAAAACTGTATCGCGATTACCTGCCCAAATTTGATTTCATGATCATAGACGATGAAACGTACTGGAAAGCGGATTTCAAGCAGTTACCTGGACACAGATATTATACTGCGGTTAGAAGGTGTTGAGCATCCTCTAAATTTGCCACCGAAAAACATACCAAATTTCCAAAGAAATACATGGTGTGGCAGGCCATTTGCAAATATGGCCTTCGAAGTAAGAAATTTGTGACAGATCGCACAATCTACACCGAATTTTACATCAGAGAGTGTCTGGAGCGGCGTTTGCTGCCTTTTGTACGTCAGCACCAAGGTTTAGTACTATTTTGGCCTGACCTAGCAACATTTCACTACGCCCAGAGAACGATGGATTGGTACCAAGCCAATAATGTCACTGTGGTACCAAGAGAAACCAATCTTCTGAATTGTCCCGAACTTCATCCAATCGAAAGATATTGGGCTTTAGTGAAAAGAAATCTTAAGAAGACCAAACAAACTGCGAGAAACATCGAAATACATCGACGTAAATGGCGTCGGGCATACACTAAGGTTAACGAAAGGTCGGTATAAAACTTAATGGAGGACCTTAATCAAAAAGTGAATAATTTTTTTAATTGTATTTTTTTCAGTGTAAATAAAATTTTAGTTTATTTAGTAATGTTCACTAAATAATAAACTGAAAGAATTTTTAAAAAAACATCATTGGTTTTTTTACAATAAAAAAAACAAAAGGACAGTTAATTCTGGGACAGTCTTTACCTACTGCCGTTCTCCCTTTCAAATGGTCTTATTCTTAAAAAACTCAAGAGATTTTCCTTCCGTACAAGTTGTGGTTTTTTCTTAATCTTACGTCTTGTTAGGTACAGAGCACTATTCATTAGGGCGTATCGAAAAATTTAGATGTATTCTAAGTGATGTCAAAAGTTACATTTAGTTGTCAAGATCACACAAAATAAAAATTTATGAAAATAATAAGACATCTTCCTCTCCCGCAAGGACGAAGTTTGTTTTTGAGAAAACAGTGAAAAAAACGACCTTAAAATGCTTTGATTTTTGTGAGATAAACTACATATGTCTCAAAGCAGAAGTATAAATACAGTTTAACTAACGATATCTTACCGAACATGATGATTAAGCCGGATCATTCTTATATGGATACAAAAAATGTCAACCGGTCGGGGTCTCAAAAGTTAGAGGAACTCATTAAAATGATTTCTGCATACTTTTTTTTCAAATCGGAGAAAAACCGCCGAAGCAATTTTGATTCTCCTGAATGTCCTTTTTGGTAAAAAAAACATGTTTTTTGCTTGTAACTTTGTATTTTGCACAGAACGCATACCCAAATCTTCTTAAATGTTAAATTTCTTACTCATACTAACATTTTGACATTAAAAAAATTGTTAAAATTTTGTTTCATTATAACTCTTATTGACCATCAAAAATTTTTTTGCTATTTTAAAAAGGCATTTATTTAAAACCGCTGTAAAAGACACATTTTTTTTAGATTTACGTGGAATTGTTATTGTTGGAAAGGTATTAAGTTTTCTTTCGTTCTGTGTATCGTTTTAATCAAAGCTATGTGATGAAAAAACAAAATTTATCGAAAACTGGACGATAAAGCAGTGAACAAATTAAATTAATTGTTTGTATGAATAAGAAATGTTTTATAACATTTTTATAACATTTTAACAATAATAATAATAATAATGCCACATTCTATAGAACACAAAGGAACTAGAGACGAATGTGGGTTAGCTTAAACAAATATGATATTTGTGTAAAAAAACTTAAAATACAAGAAGTACAAGAATTACAAGAAATACATGGGGTCATCAGACAGAGTATTGACATTATAAATAAAATAAAATAAAATAATAAAATTTTGTAGCAAGAACAAACAGACAAAGTTATTTATGGTTTGATAATATGAAATAAAATTAACGGATAGATAGAAACATAAATACAAATGATTAATTAATTACATCATTAAGCGCATAAATATTTTCATAGGATTTATTAAAAAGCCAAGTTTTCACTTCCCTAAGAAAAACATTTTTATTACGAAGACATCTAACAAAATATGGAAGACAATTAAACAGTCTAGGACCAACCGAGGTAAAAAAGTTCAAGAAGTGACTTAAATTGTGTGGTGGAATCAATGCCAGTCTTTGATTGTTGATTCTCAGATTATAATTCAAATGACATCTATTGATTAAATATCCGGACCTAATAAAAAACATTTTTAGCACTTTAAAATAATACAAGTGTTTCAAAGGAAGAACATTTAAACTTCTAAATAGAGGGAAACTACTTTCACGGGTAGTTTTTTTACATATTATACGAATAGCATGTTTGTGCAAAGTAAGTAAGGGATTTATTTTGTTCTTGTGTGTACCACCCCAACAAGGCAAGGCATATTCCAATTTGGAGTGAAAAATACCAAAATAAATGCATTTAAGCAGTTTTGCTGTGCAAAAGGACCGCAAGTGAAAGAGCTGTCTTATAGCTGCCAATAAGTATTTTTTTAGTGCAGTTGTATGATCAAGCCAATTCATTTTCCAGTCCAGCAGCACACCAAGATACTTAAATGTTTTAACACAATTAATAGAAATACACTTAGTGGAACAGGTATTAGAGGGGTCATGGGTGTGCAAATAATTTGACTCATTACAGACTTTATTGCTAACTAAAAACCTTGCGCAGTCAGCTGAATGGAAAATACAGTCTGGAATTTCAATGGTTTTACCGGCCACATTAAAAAACATAATTTTAGTTTTGTCGCTTAAAACAAGTTAATGCGTAGTAAACCAATGCCTCAGAATTTCCAAATCATTATTAATTTCAACTAAAGTCTCAAAAACCGAATCGCATGAAAAAGTGCATGCTAAATCATCAGCAAATGCCACAGTATTACTTGAGAAGCTTTGGGAAAAGAGTGAATTAATGAAAACTAAAAATAGGATGGGACCTAAGACTGAGCCTTGAGGAACTCCAATGTTAATACTAGAGTAATTACTAAATATATTGTCAATTTTAACTCTTTGAACTCTATTTGTCAAATAAGATGAAAACCAATCAAAAACAGAGCCCCTAAAACCACATTTAAAGAGTTTTTTTAGTAGGATTTTATGATCAACAGTATCAAATGCCTTCGTTATATCAACAAATAATGCAGCTGATTGTTTGTTGCAATTCAAGCTGTTGTAAATATATGAACAAAATTCTAAAAGAGCTTTTTCAGTAGAGAGTCCTGTTCTAAAGCCAAATTGACAGTTGCTAAAAAATTTAGATTTATTTAAAAAGTCAACCATTCTAAATTTGACAATTTTTTCAAAAATTTTTGAAAAAGTAGACAGAAGCGAAATTGGTCTATAATTGTTGACTAAAGATTTATTACCTTTTTTAAAGAGAGGAATAACTTCAGCTTTCTTAAGTTCATCCGGAAAAATTCCACAATCTATGCTTTTATTAAACAGATGACATAGAACATCCGTAACATTGTAAACAATTTTCTTTAAACAATTAGTAGAAAAACTATTTTCTAAGCACGAATTTGAATTCTTGAGCGACATGATAATTTTGTAGATTTCAAAAGAGGAAATGGGCTCAAAAAAAAAGCTATTTGGATTTGATATTTCTCTGTCTAAACAATTACAAGATGAATTTGCAAGACCATTTTCGACAACGACGTCAGTACCTATTTTGGAGAAAAACGAATTAAATAAGTTAGCCAAATCACAAGAAGAAGTGTATATTGTGTCGCCGGCTTTTATGTTATCGATTTTCGAACTTTTGTTTTTGTTGTTTAAAATGGTATTTACTAGATGCCATTCCTGTCTAGCATCACCTTTTATCTTATTGAACTCATTTTCAAAGAAACAATTTTTTGTTTTGGAGGTCTCAATTGGGATTTCCTTACACAATTTTTTATATCTTTCTTTTATACTCTCATTCAATGGATATTTTTTTAATTTTCTATAAAGCTTATTTTTATTATTAACTCTAGTAAGTAATTCCGGAGTCATCCACAGTTTCAGCCTTTTTTTCTTGTTGGAGGAGGTAACTTTAATTTTTCTTGTACATCGACTTACATGGGATGATAAAATGTCAATAAAGAGATTAAAAGCTGTTGATGGATTTGGCTCATCATATACACATTCCCATGACTCAACGACAAGGATATTGTTTAATTCTTCGAAAGCGGTTATTGATCTGTATAAATCATGTGACGAGTTTACACTATTATGCACTACAATATTTTCAAACCTTAGACATGTAAGGCAATGATCCGATATATAAAGATTGCAGACAGAGCTACTAAGTGAAATATTTCTTGAATGATTTAAACGAGCAAAAATATGATCAATACAAGTTGCTGAGTGGTCAGTTATTCTAGTGGGCTTATTAATGCAGGATTCGAGTCCATAAGAAGCAAGCAGAAAGAGGTAGTTATCCACAGCAATGGAGTCTTGTAGAATATTAAGATTTAAATCACCTAATAAGACAACATTTTCAGCAGTTTCATTTTATCAGATTTCTAAAGACGATTTCTCACATACTGTCAGTTTTCGCACACAGCTTTGATTAAAGCGATACACAGAAAGAAAGAAGAACTTAATACCTTTCCAACAATAACAATTCCACGTTAATCTAATAAAAAATGTGTCTTTTACAGCGGTTTAAAAAAAATGCCTTTTTAAAAATAGCAAAAAATTAAATTTTTGATGGTCAATAAGAGTTATAATGAAACAAAATTTTAACAATTTTTAAGGAATACATCAATACCATCAAAATTTAGGCTAAATGGTTACAATCAAAAGATTTGTGCCATCTCGAGTACAACTTTCGCTTTGAATATCCTTCATACAAAAAGTGCATAACTTTGTAATGAGAAATCTTAAACAACAACAGAAAATTAACGGTACCTTTATTTACACTTTCTCTTCACATAACTTTTCATAATAAAACACTTTAGAAAATACTACAGCAATAAGTTTTCTGTTATGCTCTTTTTGTGAGAAAAAAATCATTTGTATGTCATTGAAACAGTGAACCTATTCTGCTGACGCGGAGTGTATGAGGGTGTGCGCGTAACAGTAGTACATGCGATTTTCCGGAAAAAATTAGTTAAGGTACTATTACAGTGTGAAAAAATGAAATTTTTTTTTTTTTTAGAATCTGGTTCCTTAACCCTTAAATTACCAATACCGTCTACAGACGGTTATCACTATAATTTATAATAATCCAATTATTTTATAAATTAAAATATTTTCGCGGTCTTACCTTACGAACCTTAATTCGTATTGAACGAACCCATCGAGTGATGTTAGTTTTAGTGTTGTAATTTAAATGGTTTGGTGAACACAGCCATTCAATTGGAATTTTTTGTGAAAAAACTGGATGTTGTCTGGCAATTTAAGGGTTTTTTAAGTCACGGCAAAATAACCATATACGGACACCACTACGTGATAAAAGACTAAAAAAAAAAGACCCGTGTCTCCCAATTTTCCCCAAAGTCATGCACTTTTTGTTTTATGGGCCACGCCTACCTCCCATACAACACAAATAATGAAAACTCTATAAAGAAGCTAATATCAAAGTTACAAAACTGAAACTCGGTATTTGTGTGTTCTATGTCAAAACTTAAGAGTGTTAGAAAAATGGGTGTTATCCACCCACTTACACGCCCACCTCCCATACAACCCCAAAATTTAAAACTCTATAAAGAGACTAATATTAAAGTTACAAAACTGAAACTCGGTATTTGTGTGTTCTATATCAAAACTTAGGTGTGTTAGAAAAATGGGTGTTATCCACCCACTAACACTCCCACCTCCCATACAACCCCAAAATTGAAAACTCTATAAAGAGACTAATATTAAAGTTACAAAACTGAAACTCGGTATTTGTGTCTTCTATGTCAAAACTTAGGTGTGTTAGAGAAATGGGCGTCATCCACCCACTAACACGCCCACCTCCTATACAACCCCAAAATTTAAAACTCTATAAAGAGACTAATATTAAAGTAACAAAACTGAAACTCGGTATTTGTGTGTTCTATGTCAAAACTTAGGTGTGTTAGAAAAATGAGTGTTATCCACCCACTAACACTCCCACCTCCCATACAACCCCAAAATTGAAAACTCTATAAAGAGACTAATATTAAAGTTACAAAACTGAAACTCGGTATTTGTGTGTTCTATGTCAAAACTTAGGTGTGTTAGAAAAATGGGCGTCATCCACCCACTAACACGCCCACCTCCTATACAACCCCAAAATTTAATATTTTATAAAAAGGCTTATATTTATGCTTCAGAAAAACAATTTGATATGTTTGTATTTTAGACACATAAAACTAACAAAATTTTCTTAAATCTCATACAAAAAGCTCTCTTATTTAAGATTATTTAACCCTTAAGAATCAGTCGTGGGGGTATTTTAACTTCGGCCAAGTCGAAGATATACCTTACTAGTTTTTTAATATTTTTGTAATAGATAGCATAGTAACTCAATGTTGAAGAAAATAAAAAACAAATGAAATTAAAAAACGGTGTTAAGAATCATCTCTAGGAAGTTTATATGTTTTAGAAATTTGTTTATTGAGATCTTAGGTACATTTTTGTAGTTGATTGTTTCCTTGAATTTTGAACGGTTTGCTACCTATGGACCTGAACACGGGAAAAAAGGTAAAAAAAAATCGAAATTTTTTAAGTTTTTTGCGATTTTGACCTGGAAGGTGAAGTTTTTTGGATTTTATATGTTGGCAATTTTTGTTCCTTATGACAAGAGCTACAACTTTGCCTCTGAGAGTAAATCGAAATTCTGAACGGTTTACAAGATATGAGCTTGAGAAAATGATCACATTTTTACGAAAATGATACCGAGGCCCCAAATCTTTGGGGGCCCATAAAACAAAAAGTGCATGACTTTGGGGAAAATTGGGAGACACGGGTCTTTTTTTTTTTTAGTCTTTTATCACGTAGTGGTGTCCGTATATGGTTATTTTTTTTGGTGTTGCACTGTGATATTAAATTTTGGGGTTGTATAGGAGGTGGGCGTGTTAGTGGGTGGATGACGCCCATTTTTCTAACACACCTAAGTTTTGACATAGAACACACAAATACCGAGTTTCAGTTTTGTTACTTTGATATTAGTCTCTTTATAGAGTTTTAAATTTGGGGGTTGTATGGGAGGTGGGCGTGTAAGTGGGTGGATAACGCCCATTTTTCTAACACACTTAAGTTTTGACATAGAACACACAAATACCGAGTTTCAGTTTTGTAACTTTGATATTAGCCTCTTTATAGAGTTTTCATTATTTGTGTTGTATGGGAGGTAGGCGTGGCCCATAAAACAAAAAGTGCATGACTTTGGGGAAAATTGGGAGACACGGGTCGTTTTTTTTAGTCTTTTATCACGTAGTGGTGTCCGTATATGGTTATTTTTTTTTGTGTTGCACTGATAATTATCAGTTCAGTATTCAATTTATATTCAATTCATATTTGTAAAAAATGCCAATTGAAAATATTTTTGGGAATTCGAAATAAAACTTCTAACGAACAACATCATATTTCTGCTGCTTCTCGTTGCCTTTTTACAATTTGGGGGCTCAACCATCAATTTCTAAAGACTCAAGATAAAAGACTGAAGTCTCAAAATGACTGAAAATCAAGACTCAAGACTATCTTTATCCATGGTGGATAAAATGAAGATTGCACAGCTGCGAGAGGAGCTTGAAAATCGAAATGCTCCTATTAGTGGTAGTCGTGCTGTTCTAAAACTACGACTATTGAATATGGTGTCAAATGAAGCTGAAAATGAAAACAACGAGGACGAGGACGAGCAGCCACAAGAAGTAATAAAAGAGAATACAAATTTTGCAGAAAACACACAAGGAAGAGAAATTATACAATAAGATCTCCACACAGCATCGCAGTCAAACGTTGACCAATTTGGAGTGGTCCAACGAGCAATACATGCACCACCAGAAATTCGATCGATGCGTATGTCGTTCAAAGACGCTGAAGGTATTGTTGAAACATTTAACGGAGAAGACGACGTATTGGTAGAGGTATGGATTCGTCGTGTTGAAGAGCTAAAAGATGATTGTGGATGGACAGATAAAGACTTAGTAATATACGCAAAAAAGCAACTTCGAGGCGCTGCTAAGTCTTTCATAACAAGTTTGTCATGCTGCAATCACTGGATAGAGTTCAATCGTGAGTTAATTCGTGAGTTCAAGGCAGTTATAACCTCGAAAGAAGTCCATGCGAAGCTGAATTGCAGAAAAAAGAAACCAAATGAGTCTTGGCGGGCATACGTTTATGATATGCGTGAGATTGCATCGACCATCAATCTTGACGACAGTTCTACAATTTCATACATCGTCGATGGGATAATCGATAATTCCATTGAAAAGTTAGTACTCCACGGCGCAACGAATTTTAACGAACTTAAAAGTAAATTCATGGGATACGAGAAAATCAAGAACAACAAGAAGTCATCATTTGCGCTTAACACTTCAGTACATCAATTTCACAACAATGAAGTTTCGAAAACAATTGGGAAGAAGATTAAATGCTACACCTGTGGTGAGGACGGGCACGGTTCTAGGAACTGTCCCAATGCAACAAAAGGTCCCAAGTGTTTTAAATGCAATAAATTTAGACATATTGCGTCTGCTTGCACCTTTGGACCTTTCGAAAAAAAGAATGCTGTTAACATTAATATCCTGTAATAATGGTATCAATTGGAACGAATAACTTCGAGGCTTTAGTGGATACTGGAAGTTGCGTAAGCTTGATGAAGATGACAGTACATGAAAAGCTCGGAAATCAGAAGTTGCAGAAAACTCTAAGGAATTTTGTTGGACTTGGATGGAAAACAAATGTTCCAGAAGGATTAATCACGCATGATATTTTGTTACTAGGTGAGCAATATGATTGCAATTTTTACATTATGTCAGACGATACCATGTGCTATGACATAATTTTGGGCCGCGAATTCCTTAAAGATTCCGAGTGCTGTATGAGTTCGGATAAAATTTCAATCAAAAAGATTGAAAAAAAAAAGTTAGCTGAGGAAAACCATCAAGACGATTTGGCAAGTATTTAAGTCATTGTGGATGAAGTTGAATTGGATGTTCCAGTGAAATATGAAAATATAGTTGTAGATGTTTACAAAAGCTATGTTCCAGAAAAAGTATCAGATTGTCCAATAAAAACTAGATTAATCCTGAATGATGAAACTCCAATTTACCAATGCGCAAGAAGACTCGCACTTCTAGAAAGGAAGGTTGTACAAGACCAAGTGGATGAATGGTTAAAAGAAGACATCAAAGAGCCAAGTAATTCAGAATTTTCAAGTCCAGTTGTAGCCGTTCGGAAGAAAGATGGACGTTATAAACTTTGCGTGGATTATCGGAAGTTAAACAGAGTCATTCAAAAAGATCGTTTTCCGATGCAAAGGATCGATGACCAACTAGACAAGTTAGTAAAAGCAAAGGTTTTTTCAACAATTGATCTGAAGAACGGTTTCTTCCATGTGCCAATGCATGAAGATAGTAAGAAGTATACCTCTTTTATCACTTCTGAAGGTCAGTTCATGTTCAAGAAAACACCTTTTGGACTTTGTAATTCGCCATCAAGTTTTAATCGTTATGTAACCTATGTTTTTACTGAAATGATTCGGAAAGGTATTGTAATACAAAACGTTGACGATATTATTATTCCGTCGGAGACTTTTGAAGAAGGTATTTCTCGTCATCGTATTGTTATGGATGTGGCAGCGAAAAACAACTTAGGCATCAGTTGGAAAAAATGCCAGTTCCTGAGAACCAAAGTGGAATACCTAGGACATATAATCTGCGACTCTAAGATTTATCAATCAGAATCAAAAATTAAAGCAGTGCAGAAATTTTCTGAACCAAGGACGGATAAGGAACTACAGAGCTTCCTAGGACTAGATGGTTATTTTAGAAAATTTATTTGTGGATATGCAAGCATAGTTGCCCCATTGCATAAACTTCTTCGTGGAGGAATGAAAAAAATTCAATTTGAAGCTGTTCATAAAGCCATATTTGAGGATATTAAGCAAAAGCTCAGTAATCATCCAGTGCTTCAGATTTATGATTCTGATTCTGCAACAGAATTACATACATATGGCAGTAAGCTAGGATTTGGTGCGATATTAATGCAGAAGAGCACCGATTTTTCTGAATTTCATCCAGTATTACATTGGAGCAAATCCACCACTGAAGCAGAAAAAAATTATCACTCTTACGAGTTGGAAGTTTTGGCAATAGTCGAATCCGTGAAAAAACTAAGGCCATACTTATTAGGTATATCCTTTAAGATTATAACGGATTGCGCAGCGTTTCAACGTACTATTAATAAAGCAGATATTCCGCCTAGAGTCAAACGTTGGACACTATACTTGGAAGAATACGACTACGTAATGGAACATCGTTCAGGCGAACGAATGAAACACGTCGATGTATTAAGCAGGTATCCTGTATTGCTGGCTGAAGATTCACTGACAGCTTTAATAAAAAAAAACCAAATGTCAGATGATCATATTGGAGCGATTATGAAGTTAGTTGGCAAGCAAGAGTTCGATAGTTACTTCATAAAAAATGGAATATTAATGAAATTTTTTGAAGGAAGAGAACTACTGGTTGTGCCAAGTTCTTTAGAGAAAGAGATAATAAAGTCAGCTCACGACAAAGGACATTTTGGTATTGAGAAAACTGAAAAGATGGTCAAAGTTAATTATTATATCAAAGGGTTACACGAAAAAGTTAATAATTGCATTCAGAGCTGTCTTCAATGCATCATTATGAATCGTTAAAGAGGAAAGCAAGAAGGAAAATTGAATCCGATTCCTAAAGATGATCAACCTTTAGTTACACTTCACATGGACCATCTTGAACCTCTTACGGCGACAAGGAAAGGATACAGATATTTGTTAGTCATTGTGGATGCATTTTCAAAGTTTACATGGATTTATCCAACTAAAACGACTACTGTGTCCGAAGTTTTGAATCGCTTTAAAAGTCTTATAAAAACATTCGGATATCCTGAAAGACTGATTACAGACAAAGAAGCAGCATTTGGCTCAAATGACTTCAAGGACTTCTGCGATTGTAACAAAATTCGTCATTATTAGACCACAACCGGAGTCCCTAGAGGAAATGGGCAAGTCGAACGTGTCAATGGTGTAATCGTCTCAGTATTATCTAAACTAGCGTTAAACGATTCCGAAAAGTGGTATAAATTTATTGACAAAGTTCAAATGTGCATCAATTCAACGTACCACCAGGTTATAAATTTAACACCACATGAAGTACTTACTGGAGTAAAAATGAGAACTGGAGATGATGGTGAAATTTTAAAAATTTTACACGAAGAATTGGTCCAAACATATTGCGATGATCGTGAGGAACAAAGAAAAAAAGTACGTTAAAGTATATTAGAGGCACAGACAAGACAAAAAACAGCTTATGACAAACAACGGAAAAATGCTACGAAGTACAAAATTGGGGATATTGTAGCAATTAAGCGAACCCAATATTCTACTCTATCAAAATTAAAAAGTAAATATTTAGGATCATATGTGGTGAAGAACGTGAAACCATTTAACCGATATGATGTTGAAAAACTAGGCTCTACTGAAGGACCGAAAATTACTTCTACCGCTGCTGACTTAATGAAACCTTGGATTTCATCGACGGGTGTCGATGTCTTATCAGGATTGGCCGTGTAAAAGAGATCTACTTTAATCATTTATACCTTATTGTTGTTATATTTATATTATCAGTTCAGTATTCATTCATTTGTATTATTTGTTTACAGTATTTCATATTTGTAAAAAATGCCAATTGAATATATTTTTGGAAATTCGAAATAAAACTTCTGACGAACAACATCATATTTCTGCTGCTTCTCCTTGCCTTATTACATACATTATATTCGTATGTCACGCATTAATTCATATATTATCGTTCATAGAAGAAAATCTAATCGCGTTTTTCTCGAAACAAGTTTTTTCGAATTGGTTTCTAAGATATCTCGAGTTCTGCTTGATCGATGAAACTTGATTTATTGTGATCTTCATAGACTCTGTTAAGCACTCTACCTATAAAAAGCAGAGAAACTTTTATATTTTGTTTTTTACGGCTAAGAATATCTGCCAAAAAGAGGGGTTTTTTGTAAATTTGTTTTTCAACCCAATCCCTTTTTTTTTTGCCTTATTTTTTTATTTGCGTAAGTAGAGTGCTTAACTCCAACCCTTTACTGAAGAATGCACTTTGATTTTTTACTTGCCGACGCCTTGGAAATGCTGGAGACGAGAAACCAACTTACAACCTTTTTTTAAACACGCCAACTTCAACGACCTCTAGAGAATAAACAACAAATACAAAAACAAAAAAAAAAACATTTTTTTTATATCTTCAACTTTAACTGTACATAATGTAAATAAATTTGAATTGAATAATTTTATAATACTATGTAAAAAAATTAATAAAAAAGGTGTTGTTTTAATAGCTTCACACTGTAATAGTACCTTAAGTATGAGAAAACATAGAAGAATTTGATATTTTATTTCGAAAAAAAATTTCAGTGATGTCGCGTGTCATTTGAGTGAGTTCCCGTGGATTTCACAATTAAGTTTAAACGTGTTTCAATGTTTTGTTAGAGCAACAGTTGTACAAGTGCACTTGAACAAGATTAAATGTTGTAGCTATGCTACTTTCTCCGGTTTTTCTTAACCTTAAGCCTGGTTTTCACTATGTCAATTTCAATCGTCAGTTGTTGTCAGTCACATGAAAAATGCCAACACGTTGTCATTTTTTTTCTGTTTGACAATGCCAACAAATAGGAAAAACTGATATCTTCACATGTTTATAGCAGAAATTGCAAAAAAAATTTTATTGATGTGATTTTTTTAACTTTTAAATTTCATGTCAAACAAAAAATGACTAAGTGAAAACCAAGCATTATAGGTAAACAATTAAATTTTTTTTTACTACTTTACAACACGTACAACCAACTATTCAGTCTTAGAAAAAATACAGTGCACCCAGGAAAGAAAATCTGGTTAATTAAACTAAATTTCAACCGAATTTCAAGTAACCATTTTCCAACATGAATTGTCAGGTAACGTTAACTGTATGATTTTCATGTCAATATAACCGTTTTTCTTGTACAATCGAACTGAAAAAGTGGGTAATATAACCAAATATTTACCTTTTTTGGTTAAATAAACTATTAGAATAAGATATATTATTAGAAATTAGTAAAATTCAAATAAAACCGTCCAAAACGTGAGCAGACAGAAACAAGTAAAGAAGGTCTAGCCCCACAATAAAATACCCTAAACCTACTTTTTCAAAATACAATGATATTATTGAAAATGGGCGTGGCCGTGGGTGGATGAAGCCCTTATTGTGTTTGCATTTTAATTTTGATGAAAAATTTACAAATACCAAGTTTTATTCTTGTAGCTCACATGTTAATGTCTTTATAGTGTTTTCGCTATTGTGGTTTGTATGGGAGGTAGACGAGTTCGTGGACAGATTACAACCAATTTTTGAACAAATATTAGTTTTGGTATAAAACACATACATACCAAATTTTATCTCTGTGGGTTAAACATAAGTTTATTTGGTGGTACGCGTGTCCGTGGGTGGATTACGACCAATTTTAACCGACTTCAAAAAGGGGAGGTTCTCAAGTTCGTTGGTTTTTTTTTTTTGTTTTTTTTTTTTGTAAATGTATGCACATCGATTACTCCTAAAGTACTTGCCCGATTGCCGTAATTTTTGTCAATATATAGAAACCATAAACGCGGAGGTACCCGACTATAAAAGTGGGCAGTACTCGACAAAGGTGTGTGTCGCTAAAAGAAAACACCTGTATCACAGTAAATATTGACACTATGGTAATAAAATTATAAAGGGTAAAAGTACAGTAAAATTACAAGGGCAGGCACAAATATTAAAAACTTTTTAACAAAAAAAAACCTACTTCAAAATCACTACAAAGTAAAAAATAATTTTCAATTACTTTTCCTATTAATTTCTTGGTCAAATTTGATAATTTATTTATACACGTTGTTACATTGGAAATATTCTTATTTAAACTGTTGTTCATTTTCCTTTCCTACGAAATAACGATGACCAAAATCGGTTAATGTTTGACTAAATGGGACGGACCATTTTGTTTGGAAGCCGATTTATATGGGAGTCAGTGTTTTATGATGAAAAAAAAAGTTAAAATTGCTGCCATTTAGCGAATTCTCAACCGATGTCTATGTTATTGGATTCAATGGAAAGGTATTTTATAGCACAAGTTAGTTCCATGAAAAAAAAAATGTCCTCCAAGGCACATTATTTAAATAAAATTAAAAGAAACACGTATTTTTTGAGAAATTTACAAAAACTACAACTACTACAATTGCAGGAATTCATTTTATGTTAAATTATTCTTGAGGAAAATTTCAAATATGAAACTTTGATCTTAAAAATTAAGTTTTATTAATTTCTGGTTTGCTGCTTATTTTCAATTTCTGCCTTTTTACAATTTGTATTGAAGTTTCACGCCCAATTCGGATCCCACTTTTAGTAAAGGTTTTAAGGATATGCTAAAAAAAATCTCTTAAGTTTTATATAACTTAATAATATGGTTCAATATTCAAAAATTAAGAAAAAAAAACAAACAAATTTTTGTTACTATTTTCATACCAAATCGATGCATTGTGAGCTGTCTTAAATACTGACATTTCTTACTTTAAGAGTTGCAATATTTGAAATAACCTTATCGGAATCAGTAATATTGATTCCAAGCTCGTTTTCAATGGATAAAATAGCAAGATCAAAAACTCTTGCCTGCACCTGGAAGACCTTTAGTAAGTCTTAATTAATTTAAGCTTTGAAAAAGCCTTTCGCATGAAGCTACTGATACACAAATTGTTAGAAATAATTTCAATGCTAATGAAATATTTGGCGATGTTTCCAAAAAGTCCCAATCGACAATGAAAGTGAGCATTTCTAATGCTGTCTAATTTTTGGTGCTTTCGAAATCTATTTGTGCTGCATTTATGTGCCTACGTAGGGGAGCGGGGGCTTGTTGTTACACTTTTTGGAAAATATGATGGGAAAACGAAACTACATAATTTATCCTGGTTTTAAAAACATGAGTTGAAAGGTTAAATGTCTGACTATCCTTGCATTAAAAATAAGTTTTGGAATAAGAAATATTTTGTTACTGAGGGACATTTTAAAAAAAAATTTCTAGTGTTACATCTTACCCCGTGTAAGGGGCTAGTTGTAACAGCCTTGGGGCATGTTGTAACAAGCAATAAAACTGAAGTTTTTGCTGTAATTATTTATTTTAGTTGATACAACCAAAAAATATTCAAGTATTTAACAACATTTAGGCCTAGTTTCACCAACAACTAGTTTCATATTTTTTGAAAAATTCTTGATTGTTGAACCGGCCCGGCTTAAAGAAGTGGTTTCAGTTGTGCTTAGAGAAAGTTGTGAGTTTTTTTTTTTGCATGACTTGAGGCTGGTATATTTGGTGAACAGCATATTGGTATTGTGTTCTTCACTCTCAACAACTCGCTTTTTTATGTATCTATTTAAAGATACATGGCACAAATTGAACAAGCTCTTCTGACACTTGTCTTATTTTCTTTAACTGCAATAGCAGCCAACTCAAAAATTTTTTACTTTGATTTGCCCGATTAGATTTTCGTTTTTAATTTCTCATTCTGCAAAAAATAATTAAGACGTAACAATAAAAAACACAAACATCGAATATCCAGTTCAAATGTGTGGAGCAAGTTGTGACATGTTACAACTTACCCCACAAAATTGTTACAACTTGCCCCGCAGTATAATTTTTGGCAAACATTTTAATATATAAAAATCAACTTAATTTGAAGAAAAAAAAATATATACTGTTTATTTTTCACCAACAAGTTATTAGTTTTAAAAATCTTTAAGAGACTTGTAAAAAAACTTTTGCATTCTAGGCAAAAATAGAGTGTTACAACTTACCCCTGTTACAACTAGCCCCCCGCTCCCCTAGCATCGGAAACAATTTCAACAACTAGCTCCTTTTCTGAAATTTCGTCGTAAGCTGCTACCAAATTTTAAGCACTTAAAATGAACTCATTTGTGTTGTGGTACAAAAAACTTTCGGATTTTACTGCTCGAAACGTTTCCGCAATGTTTCCTCTTCATTGTTTAGACTTGCAAGCAGAATTTTAAATTTTGTAACAGCAATTCAATTTTTAATATAAGATTATAATTCTTAAAAAACACTACATAAACCACGACTAACCACGACCAACCGACTACTGATGAGTCGGAGTAGCGTCCGACGAAACCATGGTCTAGTCTGCTCGGTTTTTTCTGCAAAGAACATTGTTGTTGTAGCAACCTGTTTGGCTTCAATAAATTATTTGGCATTAAGCTCTAAAAATAATTCTTGAAAAATATGGTTTTTAAGAATTATAATCTATTATAAACAATTAAAATGCCACAATTTTTTAAGTCATGTAAACTGGTGCGAGCATAACCTACGAAAACATGATGACAAATTATATGCTTGCGCATATAATAAACATCTGCTTTCAAAAAACCTTTTTCACGCCTTCTATGGTTAAATACCAACAAAATGTCGGAACCTAGATGGACACGTGATAAAGAAGTAAACAAAAAGCGCAAAAACAAAATCTTTGCAGAATAAATGTAGTCAATTTTTTTAAATTTTGCGACTAGCAAAAAGTAGAAAAACACTGCTTGGACAAGTGAAAAGCTTTTTGAGTAATTGCGTTTTGGTTTTACTACAGTTGAGCTTATTAGCTTATTAAAGTTAGTGGACTGCATAAACCACAGAGACTACTGATGAGTCGGAGTAGCGTCCAACGAAACCATGGTCTAGTCTGCTCGGTTTGTTCTGTTCTGTTTGGCTTAAATAAATTATTTGGCATCAAGCTTTAAAAATAATTCTTGAAAAAAATGTTTTTTAAGAATTATAATCTAATATAAACAATTAAAATGACACAATTTTTAAGTATTTCAATTTTTTACCGTAAAGTATTTTATCACACTTTCTGTCTGTTTGAGAAATAAAAAAAATAAAAAAATTGAAATGGTGTCACCCCTAAAATGGTGGTACCCGGGGCGGACCAACTCCTCCTCCCCCTAGGAACGCCTCTGATGGTTGCATAGAAAAATCAAGCGTTTCACCTCCAGGAAGAAAGTGTCAAAGTACCACACCCTATTTATAATCCCTCCCACTTTTTTTAATGATTCTTCCTACCCAAATACCAAATATTAGTACCCTAGTTTCATTCAATATTGACTGAAATTCAGTGTTTTTCTAATAGTGAAACGCCTCTTTGTTAAATCTAGCCTACTTTCTTGATCGTGTTTTGTGATACAAAACAAGGCAAATGGATGTAAAAATTCGATGAAAGTCGGCACAACAAAATTTCAACACTTCAAATTTAAAAATTAATTACAAAAAAGTGTTGATGACATTCACACAGCGCCGGATTACAACATGGCGGGGCCTGGGGCTAAAATCGACACGGGGCCTACTCAAGGTCAGAGCATTTAGCTTGGATCATTTAACAATCAAAATATTAATTTTTACGCATTTACATGTGTCTTAAAGTGAAACAATAACTCTTGAATTTTTATTTAACATTTTTTTCTCGAATTAACTTTGGCAAAGTTTTCTATCAATTCGTCAAAGTTAATCGTTTGCAACAAATAATGTTCAATACAAATTGACGACAAGCGTTCATGTGACATAGAAGATCGCTGAACATTTTTTATTTTTTAAATACTAAAAGTTACATTTCAGATTCACAATTTGCTAACGGTACTGTTACAAGCAATCGGAAGGCTATATAAATATTTGGAAAAATGTCGATCATGCCTGAGACCATATTATTTCTGGTTTTAATAGTTTGATATTTATAAAAAACAAAACAAAACATCTCTCGGAGAGGTCCTTCAGGTGAAGTTTCATAAGCGGAATTAAGTGATTTAATTCACATAGTAGTTCCATTTGAATATCATTTGGATATACTTCAACAAGGAGTTTTGCTCTCACTTCTAATTTTTCGTTTTCACTATCTATTAATTTGCACAAGAATCCAAATAGTTTTACCTGTCCATACGCTTCAATTCTTTTTCTCAATTCTATTGCTACAGTAAGAGAAAAACACCTACCTTTATCCGATAAAAATTTCTCTATTTTCGATAATAGCAATTTTCCTTTTTTAAATAAAATTTTCTTCAATTCACATTTTCGAAGAAATATTTCCTCACTTGTGGGAAATGGAAATATTTCATGTCTCTAATAGTGAAAAGTATTTTTGTCGCACAAAAAAATTCTCATTTATAGAGAAAAATTGATTGAAAATGAAAAATGTGTCCTATTTTTTTCAATAAAAACAAATTATTTCTCAAAAAAAAAAAAGTCTTGTTCTCTAAAAACGATATATTTTTATATAGTTCTGAATTTTAAGGATTACATTTAGAGAAAGCATTCTCTGGAGCAAAGTCTATACCATTTTTTTCTAAATCTGATGCCCTTTTTATCATATTCCGAGAAACTTTTTTCTGAGTGTAGCTTATCAAATAAAGCAAAAGTTTCGATTTTGAATCTATCAGCACCAGTCAAATTGATTGTTTCGGGTTCTTTTTTGCAGTTTTTTCTAGTTATTTATCTCTAATAGTCTTCGCAAACAAATCGATTCAGATTCTTGGCACTATTCTCAAACCCTGAAAATTCACTTCGCAAATCTGTTACGAATTCGATAAGTGAAGAAAGCAGCTATCAAATCAGCATTTCCTTTTTGCAAATATTAGTTGGTTGCATTGAAACGTTGCATCTCTTGATGCATTGTCAACATCCACTAAAAATATTGCGACCATTACCAGATGAATTCAGGCCCTACACATAATAGAAATTTTAATAATAACCATGATTTCTTACAAATATACATTTTTTTACATTTTAAGGCCGATTACTTCGCAATATTTTTTATATGGCATGTATTGTTTTTACAATAACCACTTCATATATAAGCGACTGCGGAGCTCCTACCTGCTCGGGGCCGGGGGCTGCAGCCCCCCCTAGCCCCCCTAAATCCGCGCCTTCATTCACAGGTCTGACAAGGTATGATGCACTCGCAACATGTTCCTCTTTAGAATTTCTATAAGGTTTGCTTGTGCTTTTTTTTCGATTTCGTCACATAGTGTTATTATAAAGTATGATCAATAAAGTATGTGGGATTAGGCAGAAAATGAAAACAACCATTAAATTTTGAGAAATTAAGAAAACTACATTTTTAAGAACAAAGTTTTATATTTGAAATTTTACTTAAGAGCAATGAATGATTGCTATCTGATGAGTGCAAAACCTTATCCGATATTGGCTGAGTCCAGGTACTTGAACCAATACTCAGCTGTACATTTAGTGATGGACTGCTATCTGATGAGGTACAAAACCTAATCAGATATTGGCTGAATACAGGTACTTGAACCAACATTAAGCTGATGTACGAAATAATGAAAATGACACAAAAGGTTTAATTTTCAAACTTGAACCTTTATTATTGTACTTTAATTAATGAAAGTTAAACAACACACAAAAATAGATCGACCTTCTTAAAACTAATGTAGGAAATATTTATAAGAACGTTTGCTTCGACTTAAGTATATAAAGAGAACAATATAATATTAACAATAACAAAATATATATAAAATTGGTAAACATATAATTGCTACATTGCACTATAAGAACGGAGTTCATGACCGTAGTTCATTGCACATAATTTTGTGTTCCAATTTTGCTAAAACTGCATTTAAGCTGATTCGTTAATAATAAACGCAATGATGCATTGAATGCCGTTGCTCTAGAATAACACTATGGAACAAATTCTGGTTAGCAAAAGTTAGGTCGATTCTGAGAGTGAGGCGTGAAAAAAGAAGATAAATTAGATGACCCGTATCGCGCCGTTTGTTTATGTTAGTTCAAATTTTTTTTTAATCGACATTCGAACTTTGCAGTCAAATTTTTGCCGATTTTCAGCATATTGTTTATATGGTTTTTTGGTTATAACTCGTCGACAAATTGATATTTTTTCAATCTGTAAAAGCCAAATTATTTCTAGAGACCTGTGTAACAATTACAATTTTTTAAAAAAATTGATTTAGACAATTTTTGTGGTGGAATATTAATTTACTTCTCATTTTTTATTTACCAATTTTGTTCAGTGTTGGTTTTAAAGAAACATTGAAAAAGAAATTATAAAAATATGAAAAAAATATAATTTTGAAATGTTAGTTATGAAAAGTTTTAAGTAAAAATATTAAGTAAATTAAATTAATGATTTGGCCAGTTTGGTGATAACGTTCGCCTTGCTCATCAGATTCAGTCGGCAACTGTTGAGCGAGTTGGTCAAGATGCTGTTGCAAGAGATGAATTTTGTACGACATATTAACCTTAATTTCATTGAAAGCTGCCAACATGTTTGCAACAGATTGCCTGTAGTTCTCTTTGCGTTCTTTACCCAAAAGTCTTTTAATGACTGCTTGCAATGCGAGCCATGCATTTAATTCTCGGTCTGTCCGAACTTGGTCAAAATCTTGACGACTCATTAGTTTCCGTATTTCTGGACCATTAACAACTCCTTCCTGAATTTTGGCGTTACTTAGTCTTGGGAAAATGTCTTTTAAGCGGTTGAATACTGCTGGTCTTTTTACGATACATTTAAAAAAATTTTTAGCAATGCCAAGTTAAATGTGGAGCAACGGCAACAAAATTTTCATTTCAGGAACAAGACTTTCGTGTAGCTATTGTCTTTAGGCCATTTCTGTCTAATGCGACTATTCCACAGTTATGCTGTTTGTACTGGATTTTTCCTTTAATACCTTCTCCGTATCATGAATCCCAATCGCACAAAAAACACGGATATTTTGGACAGCCAGATGCTGTTAAGCCTGCAATCAATGAAACTATTTTGAGGTCGCAGCAAATGCGCCACTGGTGTTCGTTATATTTGACTTCTTTCAAAATGTGTTTCAAATTATCGAAATTTTCACTAGTGTCAGTGCTATACGCAATCGGAACAGAAGGCATTCTATTTGTCTTGTGCAAAAGCACAACTTTTAAGCTTCTATTTGTCTTGTGCAAATGCACAACTTTTAAGGTGATTAGTGAACTATCGATGAATAAACGCCAATCATCTTTTTTAAAAGGTTAACCCTATCGTCTCCATTAAGCGAAATTTTTTGCATCATTCACATTGAAGAACTTTTGTAACTCTTTTTGGAGTATTCGATATGCTGTTACTTTGGTACCTTTCGCCAGCAAATTATTTCCTTTCAAAAATGAAGCCAGTAGTTCTGATTTTTTTCTGAGTCATACAAAAACTTGCAACAGTTCCATCTAATTGGTTTTGTATGACTAGGATTGGGTCCTTTGATGTTTCATAGGATGTACCTTCACCAGGGTCATATTCTGAGAAGAAATCCATGGATGTAGCAGTGGTGGTTGTAGTACTGATATCTGTTCGAAGATCAATACTTCGGTATGTTGGTACTAGAACGAATTCTGAGTGCGGTAATGGTAATTGGGCACTTGGCACTGCTACATAAGTTTTATTCTTTGCTTTCCTTCTATTCAAAGTTTTAAGGTAGTTGATACATCCATAGCAATTTTCTTCTTGATGCAGGCTGTTGTCTAACCACATCATTGGTATACCAAAAGGCATAGCCTTCTTCTTTTCACTTTTCCATTGCATAAAAGTTGAATAGCAATTAAAGCAAACTTTTTTAGGGGGATAGTTTACGTCAGTGATAAACTCTTGCGAGAAATATTGTTTATAGGCTTCAAAAAAAAAATCACTCGCATTGCCACATTTTTCATCGCTTGCTATGAAACGTCCACAAACATTACAAAAATGGTCCATTTTACATTTTGGTTCCGACATTTTTAATACTATATATATTATAACATTTTTTTTTTTGTTATTTTTATGAAACCGATGCACTTAACCGATGCACTCACAAAATGAAATAAGTTCCAAAAATATTAATAGCGAACTTTATTACGACCGAGCGAAAATTAAAAGACATCGGCTTTGGCTGAGTTTCGAGTCTTAACTGAATCTTTATTTTTAAAAATTTGGCTGAAAACAAAAAACAAGTATGAGAGTCGGAACACAGGGGAGATGTGCAGCGAACAAACACACAAATTCCATATCACAACTATCACAATAGCCAAACACACAAACTAGGTATCTCTAATCACAACAGCGAACATTGTGAAAAAGATTGCGATTGTATTGTGAAAAAGATTTTTCCCCCTAGCGTGTAGATGATTACACATCAAAAGTTGTTTAACTTATTCTTAATTCTTGGAACTTCCCTTTTTTAATTACTTCTACCTAAATCGTTATTTATTCAGGGTTTTGAGATTTTTAACGAACATTTTAATTTTGCATTTGACTACAAAGTTCAAAGGTACATTAAAAAAAAATTCGAACCAACATAAACAAACGCCGCAATACGGGTCTTCTAATTTAGCCTCTATTTTCACCCCTCACTCTCAGAATCGACCTAACTTTTGCTAACCAGAATTTGTTCCATACTGCTATTCTGGTGTCAAGAATCTTCGTTCTAATGTGCAGTTGATTTCATAAACAAAAGTTGTTTTGTTTATTTAGTGTTTTGTTTTTTGTTTATATGTGCATCAGACATCGGCGCCGGTGGCTGTTTTCAACACAACTAGTACTACTTCTACTTTTTTCTTTGTGTATTCTGTTGTATTACTTTATTTTTCTGGCGTAGTTTGCCCACCGCATAGAAAAGAAAACTATGAAAAATATGACCAAAGAAGAATGCTTGCTGTGGTGAAGTCTTGGTTATTTTTGTGTATAAAAAATATCACTACATGTGTAAGTTATTTGCTATTTCTTGTGTGTGCTCTTTTTTACTGTGCTGTTGAAACACATACAAGAACAGAACTGATAAGAGAATGCAAACTGAGAGCGAGAGATTTTTGTTGATGTTGGGTGTATTGTTGTTCTATTTTTGTTGATGAATTGCAATGACAATGAAGTTTACCTGCTAGTCTTAAATAAATGTGCTTAAATAATTAAGTGCGTCGACGCTGCAGTGCCGGTTTTGTTTTTTGCGAGTTTTGTCAACATAAAAGTTAATTAAAATGCCAGACCATAAATTTATTTTGGAGCAAATTTTGAGTGGTGCTTACTCGTTGTCACCTCGACGAAAGCGAAAGAGTTTTGTGTGGAATATTTTGTGTGAAGTACTAAAGGATGATGGGTCAATTGTGGAAGATTTGGTCTACTGCCGTTCATGCAGAAAACTATTTAAATGCTTCGGAAATCAAACCTCCATCTTAAGCCGTCATAAATGTTGTCAGATATTAAAGCAGCCAATCATGCTTACACCCGTGTCTACTCCAGATAAAAAAGAGACACCCGATGCACTATCCAAATGTGTTGTTGAGGATTGTCGTCCGTTTTCATCCGTTAGTGGATCTGAATTTAAAGAAAGGATTAAACACTTTATAACAGCGATGGGCACACATATACTATCACATTCTTTGATTGTGTGTAAAGCAGAGAAAAACGAAGATAAATTTTCCGTATTTTCTCGCTATATTTTAAAAAATTGCGCAAAGAGATGTTATTCCAACAAAAGCTCAGAAGCAACTGACTTGATTTGCTGCCAAAATAAAAACAAAGCAACAGCCGAATGCACTCGATCGTTAGCCACACGAAGTAGCTTACACTGTTCATATGTCGACGACGCGCAAGCAGCATTTTGCTTCCAATCCCATGGGATAGGAAATTAAATTTGTGCCCTTCTCTGCTTTATAAAGATTGGCGCTACGTACGGAGAGTGTGTTGACGTAGATGACATGCTTCCAGATGCAACAACTATTGCTCGCCAAAAAGAAGCTAAAGAAAATAGAGCGGAAATAAGCAAGTGATTGAAAGAGGTTGTGAGTAGCGGTGGAGGGTTAATAACCACGGATTTGTGGACCCACAACTATGTCAAACGCACATTCTTAGGAGTCACTTTGCATTACCAAAAGGAGAATCAGATGGTCGACATTATCTTGGGCGTAAAATCGATGGACTTTCAGCGATCAACCTTCGCTAATATTCTTCAGAAATTGAAGTCCCTTTTAAAAACCATATGTAAGCCCAACATTACTGATATGCCATCCTTTTCGCTTTTAAAAGCAAGTATAAATCGCAATGTCAAAGAAATTTGGGAAAACAGTTTATCCACATGGCATAAGGTTGCATTTTTCTTGTATCCACCAGCTGTAAATTTGCAATAAGAAAGTTTAAATGAAATTAAAGAATTTTGCATATCACAAATCGAAAAACTATCAAATAATACAGCGGTTCCATCTTCTGTACCAACTTATTCAGACAGTCCAGCTACATCATCGTCGTCATTATCAAACATTGATTCGCCTATACAAAAAAATATTTTTTTCTTTTCAAACCTGTTACAAAGATCCACCAATGTTCAACAAAGCCCTTTTAATGAATTAGAGAAGTATTGTAATGAGAATGCTATGTTAACCGAAGATTTCGAAGTAATTACATGGTGGCAAAATAATCGGAAAAGTTATCCTCTGCTTTTTAAATTTGCATTGCAAGTACAATCGATTCCTGCAAGTAGCGCTGCAGCCGAACGAGCGTTTTCCCTGGCCGGAAATATATTAACTGAAAAGCGAAACAGATCAGCGCCTAAAGCCTTAGACAGCATAATCTTTTTACATTCACTATACAAAAATAAACGTATAAATAATTAAACTAAGTTACTTATCTATAAACATAAATAAATGAAATGTTTTCTTAATTTATTGGTATTTTCGAATTAAAATAAATTAATTTTAATTTCTTTTAAGTTTTTAAGTAACATTCAAAATGTAAAAAAAGTGTCCTTATATTTTAATATTATATATCTAAAATGTTAACATATAAAAACACAAAGAACTGAAATGTTTTCTTAAGTTATTGTTATTTTTGAATTAAAATAAATGAATTATTATTATTTTTTTTAAGTTTTTAGTAAAAGTTATTGTTTTTTTTTAATTAAAATAAATGAATTATTATTTTTTTGTAAGTTTTTAAGTAACATTCAAAATGTTAAAAAAAGTGTCCGTATATTTTAATATTATTCATCCAAAATGTTAACAAATAAAAATACACAAAAATGAAACAATAATGCTATATAAATTTTCTTCAAATATACGTTTTTAGCAGTCAATGCAAAAAAAAAACAGTACAAAACATGGTTGAATAACAAGGTTGCTGCAAAACTGACTGTGGTCTCTTTCGCATATCCGAAAGTGTCAAAATCAAATGGCTGCCGAAAAACAACAACAAGAACAACAGCTCAAGCAGTTCGCTTTGACATTTTCGGAAGTCACGCTCTCCGTCTTGCGGCTACCTTATTCAGTGTACCCTGGTACAAAATCTTATACGCAAAAAACACACGGTCACAAGAAAGAATAAAAAGCCGGCACATGTGTATGTGTGTATATGTGTCATGCACAAGTTCTAATGACAACAACATCCCACACTGTATAAAAGCAAAAAAATAACAAGAAGAACAAAACCTGTTTCTCTTCATCGTTGTTTGCTTTTTATATATTTTGTTTGTAGCCATGCCTTTGGTAATTTATTTTACCAGCTCTGTAAAAAGAGAACACACACACAAGAAAGAGTAAAATACCAGCACATCAAGAGAGAGTAAAAAACGAGCACATCAATTTTGAGGTGGCATTTTTGACACTAGTTTATTTCACCCCGTAGTAGAGGAGAGTAGTTTTCTATCGACATTTCAAATATTTGTGTATGAAAAATACTAAGTTCGTATGCGATGTACTAGTAGTTGCGGCACACTGCCGCAGGCCTCTGATGAGCATATGTAATTTTATAATTTATTGTGTGTATAAGTGTAGGTATATATTAAGGCGGGTCACCAAAAATGAATATAAAAAGACACCCCCTAAAATGAAAGCTTACATCGAAAAAGTTTCAGCACTGTAAAAATTTTTTTTTTTGGGTGTCCCAAAAAACAGCCAAAATGGTATTTTAGTTATAACATTAGTATTTTAAGTCCGATCATGAAGTGCAGCATATCGTTGGATAGGTCTGAATGAATACTACATCGTGTTCTTTGGTGTTGATGGTGTCAGAGGTCATCTTCAAGTAGATATTTTACAATTTGTATTGTTTTGCTCTAGGTACCCCATAACTTCGATTTAAATTTATTGTTTGAATAAACTTCATAAAAAATTAAAGTACTCTTGTGAAGGAATTAATTAATTTTGTTCACTACAAAAAAAAGTTACAAAGGTTAGAAGTTTCAGTACAACTACTGTATTTCTATAAAGAAACATTCAGCAATTGAAATTTTCTCTTAGTAGTTATATTAAATTTTGACGTGATTTCAGTTGGCTTAAGCGTTCGCGGCTATCGAGTTTTGCAACAGCAGATTCACTCCCAACGTGAATAAACCGCTCAGTGTTTTGTGAGTGTCAGAGGAAATCTGTAAAAACCAAATCATTGCAAAATATTTTTGAATAAAATCACATTAATATTTACCTGGAACTTTGAATTTACTTTTACCAAAATGTTTCACTTTTGCAAATTTAATTTTTTAAAAACTATGACACACTCAAAAAGTGGAGCCAGCTCCCGATTTCGATTAAGTACTGAATATAACGGAACAAGTTTCATAAAAGCAAATTGCAATCATTTTTGAAAGAAGAAGTACCCAAAGGTAAAGTATTACTGAGATTAGGAGTTATTGCGGCATCACGTTAAATAAGGAACTACTGAATATTTCAAGAATAGAAATATAGTAGTTGTACTGAAACTTCTAACCTTTGTAACTTTTTTTGTAGTGAACAAAATCAATTAATTCCTTCACAAGAGTACTTTAATTTTTTATGAAGTTTATTCAAACAATAATTTTAAATCGAAGTTATGGGGTACCTAGAGCAAAAAAATACAAATTGTAAAATATTTACTTGAAGATGACCTCTGACACCATCGACACCAAAGAACACGATGTAGTATTCTTTCAGACCTATACAACGATATGCTGCACTTCATGATCGGACTTAAAATACTAATGTTATAACTACAAGACCATTTTGGCTGTTTTTTGGGACACCCAAAAAAAAAAATTTTTACAGTGCTGAAACACTTTCGATGTAAGCTTTCATTTTAGGGGGTGTCTTTTTATATTCATTTTTTCTCCCATATAAAGCGACCCACTCTAGTATATATATTTTGTGCGTATAAATATTCTTCCCCCAGTTGAGTGTGTAACACAACTCAAGATGTTTATATTTCAAACGGTGACTTGTGTTGACGTGGCATTGGTTGTGGAGATGTGCTAGCCTTGGTTGAGAGCCTTTGTTCTTATTTTGCTTTCATCTTCAAGACAATGTAGATTACGATAAAACATATCGCCAAAATTAATGCCTGATAAATGGTAAATGGTCAAGATTATCTTGTGATATTTTCTTTTGAAGATCAGTTAGTTGTTCCAATTTGTTTCAAATTTTCGAAATTGGGTTTTAATAAAATCATTAATGCAGTAGGTTCACTGATGACGAACATATTTACGATGCTAGTAAATGAAGTGAATACACGACTGGATGATTCAACGTAACACTGTACCTGAATATCATAATTGTTTAAACTGCAGTGTTGGTCAATCTTGAGTATTCCTGAACCTGTTAGAGTTAGTTGGATAGTTTCGTGGTTACATACTCCTGTAATTTCGGTTGGGATTGTAGAAGAGTAAATCAACTTGTAAGCGTGATGCAGTGAGGTGAAGGTTAACTGATCAGAGCACTTGGTTATGTCACAGCTTTGAGACGACTTGTTGTAAAAGAGTTGGATTTCACAAGAAAGTTTCTTTGATTGTTTTCCAATAATAGCTTGCTTTATAGTTATTAGGTAAATGTTATCACTAGTCAACATTTCTGCTTTAACATCGGCTTGGCTTAGTTCAATGTTTTGATGCCGATGACCATTAATAGCTAGTATTTCGGTGGTTGGTTTAATCGCCATAAGCGTGTTATTTACTGTTATCGGAATCGGGTGTATCATGAATTGGTACAATTTTTTATGATCAACTTGTGGTAGGTCTAATTCAAAGATGACGTGATTTCTTTTTAATCCAGATTTAACATCTATGATGGTATACAGTTCCAATAAGTTGTTGTTTTCAATTGGCAGGGCCCAATTAGTGGTTAGGTGTCACTTGATAGTCAGGATTTCTTTAGCAAGTTGTTGCGATGTAACAATTTGTGGACTTATTTTTCCAAGCTTGGTATGCGTTCAGATGTTTATTAATTCTGTTTGTGTACGCTGCAAATCTGTTGTAATCTTCTGTTGAACCCATTCCTTCGAAGTAAATTCCAGGCTGGTTACGAAATCTTGTAATATTAATTCGAGACGTCATTGCTAATGGCAACATCAGTAATGCAACCAGCATTACAGAGAGAATAAGACCTTTTGATGGCGACTTGTTTTTTGGGATATCTTCATGTTGATGAACATTTTCGCTTTTGATTATTTTTCATCGTACTTGCAGCAGGCTCTATTTGTTCTGTCTCTTCTTCGGTAAATAATGGAGCTAACTCATGTATAGGTCGTTTTGATATGCTTGAGGCTGTTTTTACCTCAACGACCCGAATGAAATTGTCGTCTCCTTTGTAGGTTTGAATAATTCTACCAAGAGGCCATTAAAGGACTGGGACGTTATCCTTTTTGATGATGACCTTCCTTTATATTTGGTGTTGGATGCTTCCATTTAGCCCTTTGTTGGAGCTGATGCAGGTATTCGTGGTGCCATCGAGTCCAGAATTTATGTTTTGTCTCTGAAACATATTTCCAATTTGTTTTAAGTGATCTTCTGTTTTCTGAGGCTCTTGAGTCAACTGGTGTGGTGAGTAGTTCTCCTAGAATGAAGTGGCCTAGTGTTGATGCTCCTACATCATTCGAATCTGAAGACAACGGGGTGAGAGGCCTTGAGTTTAAAACAGCCTCTATTTCCACTACGACAGTCTGAAGTTCTTCACATGTAAGCGAAGCTGAAGAGATACTGCGATACAAATGATGTTTAGAAGATTTGACTGCAGCTTCCCAGAGCCAACCAAAATGTGATGCCTAAGGCGGAATGAATTAAAATTCGATGCCCTTGTCACTGCATGATTTTATAATCTTGTCTTGCGCAGAGTTAGAGAAAACAGCTTGTTGTTGTCAGTTGATTTTTTGCACCTACAAAATTTGTTGCATTATCGGCGATTTCCCTCTAGACTATAAACTTGAGGGGTCTCTTCAAGACCTTAAAAATGGAATGTGCGTAGGGTTTTGGTCCCAACCACATTATAACTTCCGAATGAAAACAAAATCAGCCTCGGATATGAACCCCCACTACGTTGACAACCACCGCAAACGAAAAACGAACAATGATTTACGGATATGCACCTTGAATGTTCGGACCCTTTTTAGGGAAGGTGCTACTGTCCAACTGGCGGAAGCCTTCGAAAAAATAAAGGCTTACATCACCGCCATCCAGGAGATGCGATGGAAAGGACAAGGCTGCTCTAAGAGAGCAGACTGCGATATCTACTACAATTGCCATGAGGAGAAGCGCGAATTTGGATGCGGATTCGTCGTAAGTCGGAAACTTCGCCATCTTGTTTCCCGATTCACACCTGTGAACGAAAGGCTGCCGACAATCCGCATCAATGCTCAATTCTTCCACATAAGTCTAATTTGCGCACAATTCCCGACGGAGGAAAATAACGATGCTGTCAAGGACACCTTCTACGCGAGCCTAGAAGACGTGCATGATTGCTGCCCGGCCCATGACGTAAAAATAGTTCTCGGCGATTTTAACGCGAAGGTCGGAAAAGAAGGCATCTTTGGCTCCACTGTCGGTCAGTTCAGTCCCCAACTAGACCACTTCGAATAACGGTCTAAGACTGATCGACTTCGCCGCGGCGCGAAACATGGTAGTTGGTAGCACCAGATTCCAACACCTTGATATCCAAAAGGCAACCTGGCTGTCCTCGGATCAAAAAACGCGAAACCAAATTGATCATGTTGTGATCGACGCAAGGCACACTTCAAGTGAACTGGATGTGCGCATATTTCGGGGGGTCAATATTGACCATTATCTTGTTGCAGCAAAGATCCGCATGCGATTGTGCAATGCGAAGAATATACGCACAGGTGTGCAACGAAAGCTTGATGTCGATAAGCTGCTACTACAACGGACCTGCTATCTTTCTGAAGAAATAAGTTTATCCGAAGGATTCGAAATCGTACTACACCACTTACGAAATCGAAAGCAATTTGATGCAATATTGATTCTCAAAACCCTGCAAAATAATAATTCTGAGGAAATACTAAGACTAAAAAGAGTTCTTGATTCTTCACTAGGGGAACCTTCTGAATACACAGCAGCTCAAGCAATCGGTTTATATATGGTTCTAAAATTGTCGTGTCGTAAATATAATATACTAGCAATACCCGGCGCGCGTTGCTACGCCTTAGGTCGCGTGCATAGTAAACGCCGATTCAGACTGCCTGCCTGTGTGTGCAGAGTGTGTGAAAAAGCGATATGGATAGATATTTGTATCTCATTTGTTCACACAGATTTCAGCCTGCCTGTCTGTATGAATCGGCGTTTAAAATGCACGCAGCCTTAGACAAACACATGTACTTCATCTGTGACTTCAAAACCTATTCGATCAAAAATGTAGCTTGTATGGGGAGGCGCACTAACTTGTCCAAGCTCAGGCCAGTTTTCTAGAAGAAGGATATTACCAAATGGCAACTCCATTCTGAATTTCACTGATCAGCGACTTTTACTACCAATGCTATTTGATATTAAGAATTTTGCTTGTATGGGCGGAGTCACGCCCCGTTTTCCAATGCCCTTGCTATTTTTCTAGTCGAAAGACATTTCCAAAAATTAACTTTATACTGAGTTTAAATATTATGAGACATTAAGTACCACAGCTATTCGATATTAAACAGTTGAACTGTGGTGATGGTGCCACGCCCCATTTTCCAATGCTTGCTGAATTTTTCCAGTCGATGGACACGACTAATTGTTATATTCCCTCCGAGTTTCACAAATTTGTGACTTATGTTTCGAAAGATATACTGAAAAGTTTGAATGCCTAAAATGTGTAACGCCCCTTCTGCAACGGCTTTAAAATGTTACCAATAAAACAGCACGTGGAAATTGGGTTCGAATACAGAATTTTGGAGCTGTGCAACATGTAATTCTGAAGCTATTCGATATCGAAAACTATGGTTGTATGGGAGCTGCCACGCCCCCATGTTCTATCGGTACCAAACTTCACAGGAGCACTCTCAAGACTTTACTAGAGTTTCCCTGAAAATTTTATAACCATTGGTTTAGCGGTTTTGAAGTCTACTTGTAACATACACACAATCATTTTTATATACATAGAAGATGTTAACAGCTTATTTAACATATGCTTAATTTACGCATCCTTTAAACGCTTAAATTTGCTTCAAACATGCGTTTTCGATGCGTTTTACATGCGCTGCGTAGCTTATGCCAGGCTGTCTAATATAATGGAAAACCACTCAAAAGTTGAATTATAATATTAAGGTTCAACTAAAACTACCGGAGACCAATACAAATGCATTATTTATAATGCAATTATAAAAAACAGAGAAACCGACCAACTTGAGAACCTCCTCCTTTCAATCCGTCGAGATTGCGTTATTGTCGATGTATAACATTTGCAATAAATAACAAAATAATAATTCGGTTATATATCAGGTATAACAGGAAAAAGATTTTGTGACTGTAAATATGTATATACAATTCAAGTCTGAAAACCATAAAAAATACGATGTCAGATTATTGGCCACATTGCTCAAGAGACCAAACTGAGAGCAACTCCCCACACAACATGGCAGCCGTGCTGTGTGGTGAGTTACTCTCACAGCCAGAGCTAAAGCATTTTTTTTCTGCTGCTTGTTGTGCTGTTTGTACAGCATTAGCATGAATTAAAATACTTGAATTCTTAAATAATTAAAGAAAAAGTTTTGTAAAAAACGTAGTACCCTATTTTACCTTTGTGTGCCGTAGCAATTAACTGTTACTACAATCTCTGCTCAATTTCCACTGCAGTCAATTTTGGGCCATACGGCCAAAAGATTATTAGACTCGATAAAATATAAAAACGAATTCTCTTGTAAAAAAGAAACAGCGAATCTTATCAAAGAAAAGCATGAATGTATGAAGGAGGTAATCAAAAATATTAAAGCCACGGAATATGAAATGGAAAATAGCAAACTAAGAATTTTTCATGACATTAAATTTACTATAATTGATGGTATAATTGCGCAAGTTATTGACTTTTTTACCTTGTATTTTTTTTTAAGGAAGCTCATCTTCTAAAGCTCCGTATGTCATGCGACACAAGCCCAATTCAGCCAAGGCAATTGAACAATTGAGGCTATGTATGAGTCTCCTGATGATATTGAGGCTATGTATGAACATGGACTTTCACCTCTTCATGCGAGATTAAGGTTCATGGAACATTGTCTGCACATAGCTTACGACATAAAGTTTGAGAATTTTAAAAATTCTACGCTTGATTTCAAACCAAAAAACAAGAAGGAACAAGCAAAAATAAAGGAAGAACTCAGAAAAACAATAATTCAAAACGAATTCAGAGATGCAATTGGCCAACGAGTGGATTTTTCGAAACAAGGCTCGGGAAACAGCAATGAAGGTAGCACTGCTCGGCGTCTTTTTCAAGATATGGAAACAACAAAAACATTACAAAACTTGATGGAGACCTACTAAGTCGGTTTAGGAGAATTGTAAATGCTATTTTACTCTTACTTTGTATAACTCTTTATATGGCGAATGGATATATCTTACTCCAACAATACATAAAGTCTTCATCACTAAACCATCACTTCTTCGCTATAGGAGTGTTATCTGAAGAGGCCCAGGAGGCAAAAAATAAGGAATATAAAAATTTTAAATTATCTAATACTAGAAAAAATAGCAGAGAAAACCAAAACATGGATCTCATTACTTTTTTGATGACTTCGTCAGAAGACTTGATTAAAAAGTAGATATATGTCAAAATCGAGTTTTATTCTCGATTTTTACTTGAAAGTATTTGTTGTAATTGATTTGGTCATAGAAGAAAACAGAACATTAAACTAATGCATGAATTATTGATTTCTATTTTATTGATATATAAAAGTTTTGGTAGCTTCTGTGTTTTACCTAGAATGAAATACCGGAGAAAAAGGAAACTTTATTTTTTTTTTTTTTTATTTTTTTTTTTTTTTTATTTAAAATTAATGTTTACATGTAAGACCTAGTCTTTTAAATGCAATAAGAATTAACAAATAGTCAACAAGTTAAAATAAAGACAACCAAAAAAAAAAAAAAAATAAATACATACTAGTAAAGCTAAGAATTAAATTATATAAAAATAAATGATTTGAATAAGCAATCAATTATAACAACAGAACATAAGTAAGTTACAAATCAGGACTTAAGAATAAATAATGTAAATGTTGATAGAAAGATGTAGACAGTATTAAGAAAAGTATAGAAAAATTTCATGCTTAAAGGTGTGCTTCTTATGGATACTTTTTATTCTAACAGGCAACGAATTCCACAATCTGATTGCATTCACGAAAAATAATCTGTTGGAGTTTAAATAATTATAAACAGGGAAAGTGAGGTTCAGATTGGGTGTTTCGGAATGTATCAAATTATATAAAAATAAGCAGTTCCTAGCATCCAGGTAATTAAAAATATTGCAACCTAGAATTTGATTAGCCTTGTGACTGATACGGTCAAACTTCCGAAGGCCATAAACATACCTTACTGCATTGTTAAAAGCATGTTGTAGCTTTAGTTCGGACCTGGAATCAATTTTACTGTATACAACATCTGAGTAAGTTATAATAGGCATTATGAGCTGCTGTACTAACTTTTTTCTAGTTGCAATAGGAACAAATGACCAATCCACCTTAAGTTTCGCAGGACATAATAGACCTTACTTACAACAGAATTGATATGGTTTACGCAGGAAAGTGAGTTGTTAATGTGGTAACCAAGATTCTTTACTTTATCAACAAAGTTCAGTTCTACTCCATTAAGGTAAATAGCTGGTATCCTAGAGAAAGAGTGACAGGATTTAGAAATCGGCAAGACATATGACTTAACGGGGTTGAGCTTGAGCCTATTAGACTCAGCCCATTCAGTTATTTTCATTAAGTCTTCATTCATCTTACTACACAAATCATCAACAAGATTAATAGGTCTGGACAAGTACAGCTGAAGATCATCAGCATATGCATGCATGGTAACATACCGACATTTGCTGAAGATATCGTTAATAAATATTGTAAATAAAAGCGGACCAAGTACAGAGCCTTGAGGAACTCCACAGGTACAATTACGGAAAGCAGACAGACTATTACCCACCCTTACACGTTGAGACCTTCCAACTAAGTAATCGTATAACAGACGGACAGCCGTGCCAGAAAAATTAAGGTTATTTACCAGTTTCTGACACAAAAGAGAATGGTCAACAGAGTCAAATGCCTTGGAGAAATCCAAGAGGCAGAGTAAATTTATATGCCCTAAGTCATATGTCAACCTTATGTCATCTAAAATCTTTAATACTGCTGTAGCGCAACTGTGACCAGGTCGAAAGCCAGACTGAAGTGGAGACATGATGTCATATTTTTTAATGTGCTCTGAGATTTGTAACGCCATGAGAGAATCAAGTTCTTTAGATAATGATGATAGCAAACTAATAGGCCGAAAGTCAGATGGGTCACAGGCATTGGACTTTTTTGCAATGGGAACAATTGTCGCTACTTTCCAAACTTCAGGGAAGCAAGAACTTGTAAAGCAGTGATTTAAAATGTGGGTTAAAGGGCTCAAAATATGCGGTAGAATAATTTTTATGAATTTAATAGGTATTCCGTCTTCACCCACGGCATTTGATTTTATTTTGTAAACACAACGAGCAACGTCACTCTCACTTACAGCAGCAAACTCAAAACTAAACAAACTTACTGAAGGTAAAGTACATGGAATATAAGTCGACAAAGTATCAGAAGACCCTGAACAACCAATGAAATAATCATTAAGAATATCAGTATCAACGTCGCAATCATCAGGCTTAACACTGCATATATATTGCAAATAAAATTTTAAATTGATGATTATTTAATAAAATCATCTAATTTTACTTTATATTTTAAAGGTTTATTTTTAAAGGTACTTTGAGCAACAACGGGTTAAGAAATTAGAAAAATTTAAATTCATTTTATTTCTTATTCTGTTAGAAATAATATCTTTTCAAACAGTTGAGCAATAAGATTCTATGAGTTTTGACATTGACACCAAGGCACCTACGATTTTCTGAACATATTTTTCTGTGTTCTTAAGCACATCGACTTTCAAAAAAACAAAAAAAAAAAAAATGATATATTCCCATCCGTGAAAAAGTTTAATAATTACAATCACGCAATCAACGGAAACCTTTGTGCGGTGAGAATTGGACAACCCAGCAAAGCCCTTTACCTTTTTTGTCAAGCTTTTTTTCTGTGTGCATAGTGACATAGATTTTCAACAAAAAAAAAATAGAATTTTGAAAATATCTTTATAAAATACAGGTTTTGTTACCTAGGAAGCTCAAACTTATTTTTTAGTTGACTTTGGGACAACGCCACTAAGTTCCCCTGTGCTCAATTCAAAGTATATTTTACATTTCCGTAGCTAGATCGATTTCCAATCGAACAAAAAAAAACTGAAGTAAATTATCTCAACCAGTTCACAAGTTACAGAATTTTGATTACCCAGGAAGCATTTCGCGACAATATGCGGCGTTTGTTTCGCTTTAAACACATTTTCTTTAAGGCTATCTATAATTTTACCTTTTTGGTTTACCCTAAATAACATTATGCTAGGGTGTTCTTTAATGGCTTTGTGCACTGGATTATTCATTGCATACTCTACCGAGTCTAACATTTTGTCCCAACCTATACTTTTTTCTGAATCAACCATTTACGCTATCAGTTGGCCTAAGCTTTTATTAACGATTAACATTATTTATTTCTAAGAACTCTTCGAACTCTGGGAGACAAGGGGGCGATCTTCACATGGCAACGTGTCTGACTGCCTCAACTTGGCGAGGCCAGCATTATCCATGTCGAAATCGTCTCAAGTCGACTCAAAACCTCCGCGTGGTGTCTCCTGGAAACGTCAAAAACTATCACCCGATAAACTTTGGCGGCTAATTTGAGCGGCGAGGTTTCCTCTAGACTATAAACTTGAGGGGTCTCTTCAAGACCTTAAAAATGGAATGTGCGTAGGGTGTGGGTCCCAACCACATTATAACTTCCCAATGAAAACAAAATCAGCCTCGGATATGAACCCCCACTACGTTGACGACCACCGCAAACGAAAAACGGATAATGATTTACGGATATGCACCTGGAATGTCCGGACCCTTTATAGGGAAGGTGCTACTGTCCAACTGGCGGAAGCCCTCGAAAAAATAAAGGCTGACATCACCGCCATCCAGGAGATGCGATGGAAAGGACAAGGCTGCTTTAAGAGAGCAGACTGCGATATCTACTACAGCTGCCATGCGGAGAAGCGCGAATTTGGATGCGGATTCGTCGTTAGTCGGAAACTACGCCAACTTGTTTCCCGGTTCACACCTGTGAACGAAAGGCTGGCGACAATCCGCGTCAAGGCGAAATTCTTCTACATCAGCCTAATTTGCGCACATGCCCCGACGGAGGAAAAGGACGATGCTGTCAAGGACACCTTCTACGCGAGCCTACAGGACGTGTATGATCGCTGCCCGGCCCACGACGTAAAAATAGTTCTCGGCGATTTTAACGCGAAGGTCGGAAAAGAAGGCATCTTTGGCTCCACTGTCGGTCAGTTCAGTCTCCACGAGACCACTTCGAATAACGGTCTAAGACTGATCGACTTCGCCGCGGCGCGAAACATGGTAGTTAGTAGCACCAGATTCCAACACCCCGATATCCAAAAGGCAACCTGGCTGTCCCCGGATCAAAAAACGCGAAACCAAATCGATCATGTTGTGATCGACGGAAGGCCCGCTTCAAGTGTACTGGATGTGCGCACATTTCGGGGGGTCAATATTGACTCCGACCATTATCTTGTTGCAGCCAAGATCCGCATGCGATTGTGCAATGCGAAGAATGTACGCACAGGTGTGCAACGAAAGCTTGATGTCGATAAGCTGCTATCACAACGGACCGCCGAGGCCTACTCCGCTCAACTCTCGGTTAAGCTCAACCAACCTTACTCTTGCCTCGACGACGCTGGCGGACTTTGGGCGCATATATCCCACTCCATGCGCACTGCTGCTGAAGAAGTCATTGGTTTTCGGCGCCCGCAACCTCGCAACCAATTGTATGACCAGGAGTGTCACAACGCGACAGCAGCAAAATACGCCGCATATAAAAAGACGCTGCAGTCAGTTGCAACGCGAGCCATGCACGAAAACTATCGCGATAATAGGAAGGAAGAGAGATGCCTTTTCAGACGTAAAAAAAGAGAGCAGGGAAAGCGTGAGCGAGAAAAAATTGAGGTGTACCAGGGCAAGGAGGATGCTCGAAAATTCTACCAGCAGGTTAAGCGTCTAACCCAAGGTTTCAAGCCCGGAGCATCCACTTGTAGAGATGAGAATGGTGATCTGGTTACAGATACGCAGTGCTTATTGAAGTTATGGAGACAACATTTTTCCAATCTGCTTGCAGGCGACGATACCAACAATTCCGCCCTTGGAGAATGCAGTCTGACACCACAAATCGACAATGATGGAGTGGAAATTCCACCACCATGACGAGGTTAAAGTCGCTATCCAGCGACTCAAAACCAACAAAGCCGCAGGTGCTGACGGCCTGGCTGCTGAATTGTTTAAAACCGGCGGCGGTGAATTGATAAGGTGCATGCATCAACTCATCAGCAAAATATGGCTAGCAGAAAGCATGCCCGACGATTGGAATCTCAGTGTGCTTTGTCCTATACTTAAGAAAGGAGACCCGATAATCTGCGCCAACTACCGAGGTATCAGTCTTATTTCCAACGCATATAAGGTTCTTTCGAGCGTATTGTGTGAAAGATTGAAGCCGCATACCAACACTGATTGGACCTTATCAGTGTGGCTTTCGTCCTGGCAAGTCCACCATAGACCAGATTTTTACTCTACGTCAAATCCTGGAGAAAACCCACGAAAACCAAATCGACACCCATCATCTCTTTGTTGATTACAAAGCTGCGTTCGATAGCCCGATTCGGGATTGCCTGTACGCAACAATGTCTGAGTTCGGTATACCTGCAAAGTTGATAAGGCTCTGCAAGATGACGTTGAGCAATACATGCAGCTCCGTCAAGGTAGGAAATGACCTCTCCGAAACCTTTAATACCGAACGAGGTTTCAGACAAGGCAACCCGCTATCAGGCGATCTCTTCAATATCATCATGGAGGGGATCCTACGAAAGGCAGGTGGACATCGAAATGGTACCATTTTCTACAAAGGTGTCCAGCTCCTTGCGTATGCTGATGATATCGATATCATCGGCAGAACCAAGAGATATGTAACCGCTGCTTTCGCCGCTATCGAAAAGGAATCAGCCAAAGTGGGTTTGACGGTGAACGAGGGCAAAACAAAGTATATGCTGTCTGCAAATAGGGAAGTGCGGCGTCTGGGCTCCCATGTTACAGCAGGCAAATATAACTTTGAAGTTGTCAAGGAGTTTACATACCTTGGCACCGCCGTAAACAGCAACAACAATGTCAGCCTGGAGATAAAGCGAAGAACAACAATTGCTAATAGGTGCTACTACGGGCTAAGTAAGCAATTAGGTTCCAGAGCCCTCTCTCGATCGACAAAACTAACACTCTACAAGACGCTCATCATACCTGTGCTTCTCTATGGCGCTGAGGCATGGGTGGTATCGCAAACAGATGCAGCCGCTCTTACGGTGTTCGAGAGGAAAATTCTTCGCAAAATCTTTGGTTCTGTTCGAGTTGGCGACGACTATCGCATTCGAATGAACCACGAACTGTACGAGCTCTACGACGACATTGACATAGTCCAGCGTATAACAATTCAGCGACTACGTTGGCTGGGTCATGTCTTTCGTATGGATGAAGAAGCTCCAGCGAAAAAGGTGTTTGAGGCGAAAGCCGAGGGTCGACGACGAAGAGGAAGACCATGCCTCCGATGGATTGACCAGGCCGAGGAAGCCCTTACCGCGCTTGGTGAAAGAGATTGGAGACGGCGCGCGCGAAGCAGAGACGCCTGGCGAGAACTGATGAAGTCGGCCGTAACCCGTCAACGGGTTGTCATGGCCACCTAAGTAAGTAAGTAAGTAAGTAAGTAAGTAACTCTTCGAAATTCGATTTTAACAACATGAAAAGCAAAGAAATTAAAGTAAACAATTTGTTTATTATTTTAAACAAACCCAGCACGAACACTATTAAAAGTTAAGTAAAGCAAATACAAATTAAAACGAAGTTGATTCGTTTTATCAAATCAGCGAACAATGTAAATAATATATGCTATAAAGAAAAAGTCAAATTGTAAGTTAATAAGAATGTATTTATTATAAGAACGATTAACAAAAAAGCTAAACTGCATTAGACCTTCAAAAACTTCTAGAGCATGGTCAAACCCAAAGCAGAGAGGTGAATAAGTTAAATGACAACAGCAGTAGAGAATGTTTACAGTGCAGGTTAATTTATTACAACTCACTCATAAAATAATTGTTTTTAGTAAGTACAAAGATAGTTTTAAATACATAAAGATAATATTCAAAATTTTAAATGAAATTTATATTTAAGATAAAATATATGTATATAAGCATGAGTCATTGTTTCTCCAACATGCTCCCCTCTAAAAACAAATGTTCTTGATAGGGCTGCCAGGTCCCGATCTCCACGCGGGTTGCAAACAACAGCAAATGAAACAACAAAAAAACAACCAATGCTCAAAAAATGGGCATAAAAAGAGTAAAAATTTTTTCTCAATATAATTGCTCAATATAATTATAAATTATAATTGAAATACCCGTTTAGCTTGAATTACCTGGGTAGCTCGAATTAACCGGGTAACTCGAAAACCCGTTAATACCCGAAACTACCCGGGTATGGCCCGGGTAATTTAAGCTACCCGGGTAGCCCGGGTACTCGAAACACTCGAAAATCGAGAGCCCTAGTTAAAATGTTGTCAACATGCTTTTTATTTGGTCAGGCATTACTTTATGCTACTTTTGTGCCAGCTAAACATACGATTTAGCAGGCTGTAGTGTCATCATAAGACAAAAATTGGAAAATTAAAAAAAATTCAAAAAAAAAATAACATTGTTTTGCACTTGAAATAAAAATGAAAATTTTTTGATTTAAAATTAAGTTAATACTTTTACTAGATTTGGCACAGATTTGGTTTTAGTTTATTGCACAAAGAATTCCACTTATTCTCAGTGAACAACATTACCGATACACGAACATTAAAATGTTAGTTGAAGTTATAAAGGTTCTATTGAAATTATGTAGCATTAACTAATAATCAAAAAGAAATTGAAGATTTATGAATATTTCATTGCTTTTAATAGTGAAAAACTGAGGTCAGCTTAGAAGAAAAACAAAACAAATTATTAGAAGATTTGAATTTTTATATAAATTAAAAGAGACGCTAAACCTCAACATGATCACTTGTAAAACTAAGTAGGGGAGCGGGGGGCTAGTTGAAACACGGCTAAGTTGTAACACTCTATTTTTGCCTAGAATACGAAAGTTTTTTTTTCAAGTCTCTCTTTTTTTTCATTCTATATTACGCGCTCTTTCAAACGAGACCCGTTATTGTCTCATCGAACTTAACATCGAGTGGGCGTAAATGTAGGCTTTATTTCAAGCAGTTATTATAAAATATATATTTTTTTGCTTTTTGAAAGCGTCTTAAAGATTTTCAAAACTAATTCAATTTTAATCAGAGCATAGCTTATTACAGTTTACTAATATATATTTTGTTTTTCTTCAAATTAAGTTGATTTTTATATATTAAAATGTTTGTCAAAAATTATACTGCGGGGCAAGTTTTAATAATTTTGTGGGGTAAGTTGTAACATGTAACAACTTGCTCCACTTATTTGAACTGGATATTTGGTGTTTGTTCATTTTATTGTTATGTCTTAATTATTTTTTTGTAGAATGAAATATTATAAACGAAACTCTAATCGGGCAACTCAAAGTAAAGAAGTTTTAGAGTTGGATGCTATTGCAGTTAAAGAAAAGAAGACATGTGTAAGAAAAACTTGTTCAATTTGTGACAGTATCTTTAAATAGATACATAAAAAAGCGAATTATTGAGTGTGAAGAACACAATACCAATGTGCTGTTCACCAAATATACCAGCCTCATGTCAAGTAAAAAAAAAACTCACAACTTTCTCAACAATCAAGAATTTTTCAAAAAATGTGAAACTAGTAGTTGGTGAAACTAGACCTTAATGTTGTTAAATACTTTAGAAAAACTTGTTCAATTTGTGACAGTATCTTTAAATAGATACATAAAAAAGCGAATTATTGAATATTTTTTAGTTGTATCAACTGAAATAAATGAGTAAAGCAAAAACTTCAGTTTTATTGCTTGTTACAACATGCCCCAAGGCTGTTACAACTAGCCCCGTAAACGGGGTAAGATGTAACACCAGGATTTTTTTTTAAAAATGTCACTCAGTTACAAAAAATTTTCTATTCCAAAACTTTTTTTTAATGCAAGGATAGTCAGACATTTAACCTTTCAACTCATGTTTTTAAAACCAGGATATATTGTGTATTTTCATTTTCCCATTGGCTTTCTTTTGCGTTTGATATTCAACATTATTTGAAATTGCTTAGCAAAACAAAGCAAAACTCTAAAATTAAATAAAAGACCTTGTGTTTAAAATTACAACAATTATATGATATTGGGATGCATTTAAGAAATGCCAACAAATTTAGCAATTAAAGTTAAATTTATTATATTTTACAACTAACTAAATATACTCAATTCTACAAGTAAAATATTTTAAATTACAGAAAGCAGAAAGCTTCTCTTTAAGTACGAAATACATAAAATTTATTGCTAACTAAACCGGCTTTGTAACCAACATGAATTACGGCTATGCAGAGACAAAAATATATTGAAAGTTTACTCCAACTTCAATCGTCACATCATAACTAAAGTTAAATATATATAAGTGAACACATATATATATAACGCGTGCATATAAATTCATATCTATATATATTAAGGTGCCTTGAAATCCGTCAGTGAGCTAAACCATTTTGCAAAAACTTCCAAAAAACATGTTTTCCGTATATATATTAACTAGTGTAATAGTTGTAAGCAAATAAACTGTCTCAAATTATAGGCCTGAAAAAGTTCGTTCAATCTGCATTAAAAATTTGAAAATATTTGTAATTGGGTTAAGTATAATGATGTTTTCATGCATTGTTTTTAGATTATTTTCACAAAAATTCAAATAACTTTATTATTTATTATACGATCGCCGTTATCAAGATATCGTTGGAAAGGTTTGCATGGCTGTCATATATTTTGGACATTTTTCTTTGTTTAATAAAGTGTGGCTCTTATTTTATTTCTCCATGTGCACACACATTTTTACCTGAAAATAAAACTTTAAAAATACTGTATTTTTTTAATTTCAAGCGTTTGTTTCAATGTAGAATTTTTCAAAATCATCTAAAAAAGAAAAAAATCATGAAAAACATCATTATCTTTAATCCAATTGGAAATTTATACAAATTTTTGATGCATATTGAAAGAACTTTTTCAGGCCTTTAATTTGAGACAGTTCATTTATTTACATCTAGTACACTAGCCAGTATATATACGGAAAACATGATTTATAGAGGTTTTTGCAAAATGGTTTAGCTCACTGACGGATTTTGGTATAGCCAAAAGATTTTGGGAATGATCATAGAATACATCAAGGTTCATTTTAAAATGGGTACAAATGGAACTTTTTTTCTTCATACAAGTCGAGGCACCTTTATATATATATATATATATCTAGAAAAACGAATGATTGTTTAAGATTTAATAATGGTGAGGTGGTATTTAATAAATTACGTCTAATTCCTCGTAGTAATGAAATTTCCAGCAAGCTCTTGGACAGCGAACGCTCATGACATGTCAAGATCGTCGGATCCAGGAAATCATGTAAGTCTGTATTTAATTTTCGCATTTATCAAATTATTAAAAATCACTTAAACCTAAAACCAAACTCATATATATTAGATTAATTGCATTAATTGAGCTTACGATTAAATACTATCACAAAATTATAAACTCACTATTCCGATACGTCATGTGAACTTTCAATTTTGTTTTTACTTTTTATATATGCTGCTTTACTAAGCCAAAATAGTTTAACTAGCACTGAATTATGTCATAGAGTGCATTATTTTTTTGTGATTATTGAAATTTTATGATATCTAGTTCTTTGAAAACATTTACAAAAAAAAAAAAAAAAAAATTTATAAAAAAATCAGAAAATTTGAAAAATATATAAATTATCTCGTTTATAAAACCTTACAAATGTCTTTATTTAGGCACTAATGAGTTTCTTGGCCTTAGCAACATGTCTTCTTTGGCATCATCTTCGTAAGCAACATTTCGCTCATTGGGAACATTGAGTGTTATAGCAACATCAAGTTTTCCAGAAACATTACATTCTTGCGGGACACATGATGCTGACGGATATTTGCTTAGACGCATTTATAAACAGTCAATCCCGGTTAAGTACCTACCCGCTTAAGTACCTTTCCCGCTAAGGTACCACTTTTTTGCTGTATCTTAATATTTTTAAACAATTTTCATACTAAATTCCCCTTTTTAGTACCCCCCGCTTAAGTGCCATTCTCGCTTAAGTACCACTTATTTCAGCGTTCCACTAAAAACAAACAGTACATTTTCCCCCTTTTAAGTGCCTTTTTAAATATCAGTGAAAATCTAAACCTGCACATAAAGTTTGAAAATATGTTCATATTCCATTTCTAGTATGTTGATTATTCAACACTTTCAGTAATCGAAAAACGTTCGTTACCAGGCCCAATCAGAGGGAGGGCCTGGTAACAAAACTAATTCATTGATCTTTGCGGCCAATTCATGAAAAAACTATCACTGAGGAGATTCTTGCTTCCAAAGATTTTTCAATTATTGTAAATGCAATAATGTAGATTCCAAATATTACCATTGTGTTGCGTGTTTGTTTCAGCTTACTACACAGTTAAAAATCTTGGAATACTTTTTAGAATTGATACTTTTCAAAAAATTAGAAATGTTTTTAGTCCAAGCTGTACTTCTTCAAAAGGGTCAATTATTATCACCGTTCGACCATGGGAGAATATCGCTTTAGCGTGCTTTTTCGAAGTGTTTTAAAGGGAAAATTGTTCCTATCTCATATTATTCGCAAAATAAATCATGGGTGACGAGTACATTGTGGTCTACTATTCTAAAAGAATTTGATCGTGACATGGAGAAGCAAAAGCGAACAGTTTTGTTGATAACGCTGCTTGTCACAAGGTAGATCACAATCTTGGAAATGTAAAAGTAGAGTTCCTTCCGCCAAATACCACATCAATATTTCAGCCTCAATATTTCAGGCAAATAACACTGGTTTACAAATAACGAAAAGTTGTTTGTACTTTGAATGCCACTATCCTTTTCTCATGTAAAATCGGTCGCTAATTCCGAAAAAAAAATTATTTTTTTTTTCTGTCACTCCGTTTTCGAGATATTGCCCACTGTAGGGTTTTCAACGAAAAAAAAAAGTTGGTTCCACTTAATTGCATATATCTCCAGAACCAACAACAGTAGTCAAACAAATGACATATCAAATAAAAGCTAATAAAATTTCTTACAAACAATGCAAACACCATTTTTTGGTCGAGTTGTTAGTTTTGGCGCAATAAATTCAAATTTCGGGGATTTTTTTTATTTTTCAGAAAAATTTCCAAAAAAAGACAAAATAGTTGCAAATTTCGTTAAGAAATCAAAATATTTTATTACTTTTGATATTTTTTACTATAAGCCTTTATTTTTCCAAAAAAAATAAGCTATTGTTGAAGAAAATCTATTGAGAAATGAAAAAGTTGTGTTTAATGGAACGAAATCACCCAAATTGTGTGATTATCAATTTATGCATTTGGACTTATTTTATTGCCATAAAAAACAAAATGAGAACTAAAGGTTGTTGTAATAAAATCATATATTTTTCATTTTTATTGTTCTTTTAATAATTAACATTATTTTTACATTATTTAACTTGTATATAATTATAATTAATAATTTTTATTGTTGCATTAAACCATTTATATTGTTATTTACATTGTAAATAATTTTTATTTATCATTCAGAAATTCAAAATGATTAGAATTCTTGTTATGTCGTTTATTTAATTCGGGATCGGTTTCTCTGATGAGAAACCAACAATAGTCGCCCATCATTCCTTCGTCCCAAAATCCTTGGTACCGATTCTCAATTGCTTTCATCTGTTGGTGGAATCTTTCCCCATGCTCGTCGCTCTCGTCACCGAGATTCTTCGGAAAAAAATACAAATGGGAGTGCAGAAAGTGAATTTTCAGAGACATATTTACGCCCATTTTTTTATAGTTCTTGAGCAACTCGTTGACTATTTTCTCGTAAGATTCACTTTAATTATTCCCGAGGAAGCTAGAAACAGTCGTCCCAAAAGAATCCCACGGCGCTGCCTCAACTGGTGACAATAGTTCTGCGAATTGAAGATCGCTTAACACCTTTTTATTTGCGATCCAACGAAGACACCTTCTTTTATCTTGGCATCAGAAAGATTTGGAAAAATCGTTTTCAAATATGTGAATGCTTCGCTTTCTTTGTCTAACGCCTTGACAAAGTTTTTCATAAGTCCAAGTTTGATGTGCAGCGGTGGGAGAATTATGTTTTCTTTTTGACGAGTGGAACGTTTTTGACGTTGCTCTCTCCAACTTTCGACTCAATTCTTTCTGCCCAGTCCTTGTTGTAGTAGTGGCTTACCAACGACGTGGTGTTCCAAAGACTTTGATATCAGAACATATTTTCCAGTCGTGTTATTCATATTTAATACTGCTATCAATAAACAAACGCCATTCTTTGGGAATGTACGGCTGACCGAAGGTATTAAATAAGCCAGTAATGACTACGCAATAGCAGATATTGCCATTCTTAGTAAAGTGTATAGCAAACGGTTTTTCACGATTTCTGAAGTATGTCACCTTAACATTGGGCCTCAAAAAGTTGAATTGTTGCATACGAGAAGATTCCACCAACAGATGAAAGCAATTGAGAATCGGTACCAAGGATTTTGGGACGAAGGAATGATGGGCGACTATTGTTGGTTTCTCATCAGAGAAACAGATCCCAAATTAAATAAACGACAAAACAAGAATTCTAATCATTTTGAATTTCTGAATGATAAATAAAAATTATTTACAATGTAAATAACAATATAAATGATTTAATGCAACAATAAAAATTATTAATAATAATTATATACAATTTAAATAATGTAAAAATAATGTAAATTATAAAAAGAACAATAAAAATGAAGAATATATGATTTTATTAATACAACCTTTAGTTCTCATTTTTTTTTTTGGCAATAAAATAAGTCCAAATGCATAAATTGATAATCACACAATTTGGGTGATTTCGTTCCATTAAACACAACTTTTTCATTTCTCAATAGATTTTCTTCAACAATTGCTTATTTTTTTTGGAAAAATAAGGGCTTTTAGTAAAAAATATCAAAAGTAATAAAATATTTTGATTTCTTAACCAAATTTGCAACTATTTTGTCTTTTTTTGGAAATTTTTCTGAAAAATAAAATAAAATCCCCGAAATTTGAATTTATTCCGCCAAAACTAACAACTCGACCAAAAAATGGTGTCTGCATTGTTTGTAAGAAATTGTATTAGCTTTTATTTGATATATCAATTGTTTGATTACTGTTGTTGGTTCTGGAGAGATATGCAATTAAGTGGAACCAACTTTTTTTTTCGTTGAAAATCCTACATTGGGCAATATCTCGAAAACGGAGTGACAGAAAAAAAAAATAATTTTTTTTTCGGAATTAACGACCGATTTTACATGAGAAAAGGATAGTGGCATTCAAAGTACATATTGGCTGTAAACCAGTGTAATGATTCGTGAACCACTGCTAGCAGGGGAGAAAGGCTTGACGGTCAGACAGTTTGTGAAGTCATTTACATTGTTAGATTCACTTGCGTTTGTTAAACGTTAGTAGGAGCTTGTAAGTTGCGAAACTATTGCTTTCAGAAGGTAAATTGTCTTTCGCAATAATTTTTATAATATTGTAGTGTACTTTGGTACTTTGTGTCTCACGCAGGTAGGATTTCAAGTAGGTGATGTCTTATCTGAAGATATCGAGGAAATGGTAGTGATTCCTATTGCACATGCAGGAGAATACATGGCGTGTGACAGAACGATGAAATAATAGATGCTGTTGACCAAATACAAGACCAACCATCGGAAATCTCTTCATCAGATAGTCCAATTGACCCTTTATCATTTGACAAAGTTGTTAAGGCTCTTGATGCTCTAAAAATATATTTAAGTAACAACAATATTGCCTGTGAAGAACTTGAATTTTTTATGAAGAAAAATTGTTTAAAAAAATTTCAGAACTGTTGCCAGAAAAAAGTACTGAATGTTTTGCGGTAATGCTTTCTTCCTCATTTACCTATATTGGTTAAGTACGAATAATGGGGAGGATGCACATTTTAGTATGTATGTACTATTTACCTGAAAAAGTAATTACAAATTGTATTTTAAGAAACTGAAATGCATTTTTATATACATGTGTACCTTATTATTTTTGTTAATTTTAAATTAATGGTAATTTTTTGTTTGTTTTATTAATAAAATTATCTGTACTCAAAGATTTGTTCCAATTCACTTTATTTTGAAAAAGTGTTGATAAGTACCTCGAGGTATATTAATTACGTGATATTTTTTTTTTTGGGTGATATTTAGTTCAGTTATACGCTAGTAAAGATGATTGTTTTTGTTTTCTTTTGTTTCTTTTCTGTGGTCGTCCGTTTATACTCCCACGACAAATCACTTAGCATAGTCTGGCAAGATAATAAGAGAGATGATAGACGGACTCGAAGCTCTCTTTTAATTAACTCAGTTCTTTTGGTGGGTTGTAGAATGCAACATACAATATCACCTCGTTACAGTAGAATGGCGCCCAATGTGTAGCCTTAGTAGTTTATCAGTTCATACGATGAAGTGGTGATATCTTGTTTTCAGCTGATTTTGTTTTGAAGTTAGAATTTGTACACAAGTTTATTAGTTTTTGTACATTTCCTTCTAATGTGGAAATCTGATTACTTGCTTTTGTTAGATTTGTAACATATTGTTATGTTAAAATTCCGCTAGCAAGATATTAATTGTGAGCGTATAACAATAAAAAATGACTGCTAATGATTTAACTTATATAGATGTGCAAATAAAAATCGTACTTTTAAGATGCCATATGATGCAAAAGTTGATGTAGAGGTAAGGCCTAAAATATTGATATAACTTTATATACATATCATTTTTTGTTGTTTTTATTTGTTTTGGCTTGCATATCATAAAAGGAGTTGCTGAAGAAATTTATTACATTCTGATTTGTAAAATATTGTGAGAATTCTATTGAATGAATTATCACGGATATAGGTTTGCTTGATAGCGAGGAAATAAGATTCAAATGCCTAATAAGAAATTTGCCCATTGAAGGTAGTGTAAGAAATTTAGGAGCAAATTTGAGAAAAATTATATGTGAGGAGGAAAAAGGCTTGAGAAAGCAAGACGTAGTGGCAATTAGTACACCGTCACAAGAGTTTGAGATTTGTCGAGAAAAGGTTCAATAAAAACAAAAACGATCGGCAGACACAGCAGCGCTTACACTCTAAGGGCTTACATATTTTGTTTAGGTTAGATTTTTTAGAAAAACGTGCTCCAGAGTTATTGAATATTATTAAAGAATTGCGGTCAAGGCTAAAAGGTTTAATAAACATAGTGACCGAAATTAGCAGTGAGCTTAGTTCTTCTGTATTAGGCAAAGAAATGGAGAAGAATTTTGATAATTTGCCAGAAGGTCTATCACTAATTGATGTCAATGCAGATGGAGGTAGTCCGGCAGGGAGATCAAATCTAGACAACTGTAATGATGTTCAAACGAACACAGGTGCCAGGCGCAAGAGCTTTGTTCACAATATGAATAATTTCCCACAGAAAAATAGCAACCATACTAATCTAGGAAATCACACGCAATTTGTTGATTCAAGTTTAAGAAGTGTTGGTTCTAATAGACCAGATTTTCGTAATAACCCAAATTTTTCACATGCCATAAGACCAATTACACCAACGAGTTTCCCAAATAACAATCAATCACAAAAAAGAGAACAACGAATAGGTTCTAACATGAATGGTAACTTCAGAAATAGAATCGAAATGAATACAAGCCACTCTTCAACTTTGAACAATTTTGAAAGCAGGAAATAAACCAGTATTTCAAATTTGAATATTAAGTTTAATGGTCAACCTTACCCAATTAGTCTAGAGCAGTTTGTTTTAAGAATTGAAATTTAAGCTAGAAGTGAAGGGATTCCTTTAGATAAGATTTGTTTGTCTATGCATTACTTACTTACTGAAAATGCTTACAACTGGTTTTGGATCTTTGTGACAAAAAATCGAAACCCTACTTGGAGTCATTTTAGATCGTCTTTAGTAAATGAATTTTAGGCTATAACAACAGATCAGGAAATCAGAAGACAGATTGAAAATAGACGTCAGAGGCCAAAGGAAAGCTTTACTGAATTCAAGTTGGCTATTGAATCCTTGAATTCGGAGTTGCGAGTTAAATATTCAGAAAATGAGTTAGTTAGTTTGTTAAGAAACAACATGCATCCAGGGTTGCATAAACTTTTAATGCTTTCTAGACCAGCATCGGTAAATGAATTGAAGATAAATTGTATGGAAGTTGAGAAGGGATTAGCTGAAATTGGCGGAACATTAGATGACCAAGTTTTGGGTAAACGACGAGTGGTACATGAAATCTTAAGTTCAGAATTTCGACAAAGCGATTATTGCACTCATAATAATGACGTAGAATATAATGTTGAGGAGAACAATTTGAGCATATGTTGGAACTGTGATGATATTGGACACAACTTTCAAGATTGTCCATCGGCTCAAAGATCTTTGTTTTGTTATTCTTGTGGATATAAAAATGCAACAAAACCAAATTGTCCACGTTGCTTAGGGAAATTAAACTTGAGAGTGGGTGTGAAAGAACACAGGGCTTCTGCACATCCGAGGAATTCTGCTCGAACACAAGAAAATCAGAGACCGATGTACAACGCGATATAAGCGAAAACAAGTTGCAAACAGAGAAGTACTCAGACAGGTATGTGAATAAGTGTTGTAAATATAACAGATATAATAGAGTTAAAAAATATTTTATGAATACAAAAAAATATGAAAAGAGCTGTTGAAAGTTTTAAGCTAAATAAATATTCAGATAAGAGAATGTATGCAGATATTTGTATAAATGGTAAAAAGTTTGAAGGGCTTTTAGATAGTGGTGCTTCAATTCCGGTTATTGGAAAAGGTTATAAAGAAATATTTGAAGAATTAGATCTGAGATATCTTTCTTTAAAGACAAATTCGTTTACTGCTGATGGAGCCGCGCAGAATATTATTGGTTACGCATTTTAGCCTGTTAGTTATAATAATAGCAATAGGGTTATAAAATTTTATATATCACCAGATTCACCAAGGTTATTTACCTTAGGAATAAATTTTTGGAGTGATTTTGGACTCTGTTGCTTGAAATAAAATCCAAGATTTAAGAGCGCGTGTTTGTTTATTTGATTCAGCTGCGCTTTAAATTTCTGCAATACAATTTTTATGTTATACATATATAAAAAAGCATTAATTGCTTACCTTGGGTTTTAAACTTTAAATTAAGTGATAAAATACAATATATTATAATTTTTTGCAAAACGCGTGACAATTACTCGCTGTTGTGACTCATTCGTCACAAGCGAAGTTGAGTTGTTTTTATATTATAAACTACAAATACTGACCTACCTCAATAATAATGAAGCGATCAGCGTTTTTGTAATGCTTGCCAGTTTAAGTTGACGGTCAAGCACCCAACAATTAAAAAGTGCAACGGTCAGCTTAAAATAGCAATTAAGCACGGGCCAGCTACTTGAGCTGCGCTTTTGTTAACATAGCTCGAAAATGATCGCGGAAGTAAATGAACTCTTGTGGGTTGAATTGCAATGTAGTATGTATGTTTCTAGGTTAATAAACCGCGCTGTTGTTGAAAATATGTATGTCGAAATATAACACGCGGAAATAAGCCAATTTGTGGTGCCAACGGTGTCAAATATCGAGGTGACCAAACGAAGAATGTATATTTGTAAATAAATTAATAGTAAGTTTGTATATTTAAAATATGAAGTATGTATATTTGTATGTTGTTTAGCAAAAATGTCTAGGTTAATTGTATATATGTAACTTTTATGCAACTGTCATCAAGATTGATTGCGGAAGTTAAGACCAAGTATATTTTAAGATGAAAACTGTGTTATAAATAAGAGTAGAATTAATAAAGACAAGAAGAGTGTTAATTAACCAATAAAGAAGTGCAGTTTAATTTTAAACTTTCAGGTTACACCGATAAAGGAAAGGATTATTTGGTGAGTATAAATGTAACGATGCAACAGTAAATATTTAGCGTTACACAACAGAGTTGTGTGGGTTCGACAGAGAACGCCACACAACATTATGGCGCAGCCGGTAGTCCTTTTTAAAAAAGGGTAGTCCCTTTTAAAAAAGGATAGTGATTCGAACTCGGTTACCCGTGTTCAAATAAATAAATAATAATAACTTCCCAAAGATTCTGCGATTCCTTGTAGGTGACCGGACCCTCCAGAATATAATTAAAAAGGTGTAAAATCAGTAAAATAAAAAATTTGTAGATTAGATTATAGAATTAAATTCCCAGAGAAAATATAGTATAGGGTGAGAATTGTTGTAGAACACAGAAAATTTTAAAGGCAACGAAAAGATAATGAAATCATAATAAAAAAAAAAAAAAAATTCAGAATGAACATATGCGAGATAGCGAAAATAGTATCGGAGCTTGTGCCTCTATTTTCAGGAGCAGACTCCGTTGAGCTACATGACGAAGTGTTTAAGTTTATACTTGGAACAGAATTAGCTTTCCAAGTGGTAGGAGAATCGAATTTAGAAAAATTTATTCAATGTGTGAAACTAAGACTTTATGGAGATGCTTTCAAATTAGTAAGACCAAGACAATTTAATAATCTTAATGAATTATTTATACTTATAAAGAAAACGTATTTGGAAAGAAAAGAATTAGATGTAGTATGGCAGGAAATACAGAAGACATTACAACAACCTGGTGAAGAAATACGAAAATATGCAAGACGGTTAAGTGCTCTAAAAACAACAGCAGAAGATATAATAAATAACGAATACAAAGACGGTGTGTCCGCACTTTTAAGTGAATTAAATAAAACTGTGATAACAACTTTCAGAGTAGGTCTGCAGGATTCAACTCTGAGAATATATATGCTAAGCGTTAATACAGGAACATTTGAGAGTGTAGTGGAAGAAGCGATAAGTGCATTTGGGCTTATCGAAAGAGGAAAAAATACGAGACCAAATCAAAGGGCATTTGGTATAAATTTCAGTAAAAATGATGTGGCATGTACGTTGGCTGATCATGAGGTTGAAGCAGGTCATAGGCCTTACTCATCATCAGAGAACCTGCCAGGAATTCAAATAACAAGAAGTTATGAGAATATAAGGTCTAGAAATGTTAACTTAACATGTTCATTTTGTAGTAGAATAGGGCACACAAGAGATAAGTGCTACGAAGTAAAAAATCAAGTTTATTGTCAGAAGTGTAGACATTATGGTCACGAATATAATTTAAACTGTTCGGCTAGCAGAAATATGAATAATAATGAAATAAAGGGAAATCAAAACAGTTATGACAGAAGTCAGAATAATTATAACATAAATCAAAAGAGCAATGGTAACATGATGCAAGAATCAAACAAATATGAGGTTAAATGTTAATGGTGTGCAAGATTAGGACACAAAATGCAGGATTGTGATGCAAAGAGAGAATACGATTCGAAACAGGGAAACTATTGAGGGCCCAGCCAAGGCCTATGAGCTGGGAACCCAAAAAAGTAAGGAAAACTGGGCCAAGTAGGGTAGTCACAGATGATTTCACGTCAAAAAAGATTGTAAACATCTGTACACCAAGGAAAATGGGGAACAAAATACCAGAAAATCGTACATCGGTAGATAAGACTAAAGTTTTGGTAACTAATGAAATAACAGAAATCACCTCGACAGAAGATAGTACGTCAGAAGATAAGGCTAATTTTTTATTTAACAATTTTTATTCAAACATCGAAGAATTGATGGTAACAGAGCAAGAAAAAATAGTGGAGGAAGATTTAAAGTCGCAAAAGATAGTAAACATCCTCACCACTGAGTCAAAGATGGAAGTATCAACAGATAGGGATACAGTAGGAAAAGAAGCTATATTAAGTAGTTCTCAGGAAAGCGATAAAGATTTAGCAAACTCGTTACACAATAAGAATTTTACGTTTCAAAATAGGAACGAACAAGGTAGGAGTTTTGGTTTTCGCAAAGTCAATGATGTGTTCATAGAAATTCCCTGTAAGGATTCTATAGAAGGACGACTCATTTTACTTGTGGATACCGGGGCTGAAGCCAGTTTAGTTAAACAGAATGCATTAAAGAAAAATTTGAATAAAGATACAAGGGAAATTAAACATTTGAGTGGAGCATTTGGGGGTTTGTAGATACATTGGGGTCTGTAGAGATCCAACACGATAAGATAAAGAACTTAAGTTTTAAGTTACACGTAGTGGCACTAGAACAAGGGTTGCCTGCAGATGGTATATTAGGTCGGGATAGTTTGTGGAATAATTCAGTTATAGATGCCATTAATAAGACGTTAACAGTCTATGGTAAACACATGGAGACTAGGGTGGAATTACCTCTAAAACAAATAAACGAGATTAGTTCTTTAAGCTACAATAAGGAGATAAGTGTTAAAGCAAGAACAATACAAACGGTTAAAATTCCGATAAAAACAAATATTTCAGTTGTTGTAATCCATAAACAAGAGATTATGCCGGGGGTTTATTTAGGTGAAACGTTAGCAAATGTGAAGAATAAAATGGCATATGCAACAGTGCTAAATGCGAATAAGGATGACTGTGTCATACCTAAAGATTTTAGACCAAATTTTTCAAATTTTAAAGAGTTCATAGTGGATGCGAGCTCGTCGTATAGTGCAAGGGAAGTAGACGTAAGAGAAAGGGTTAATAGATTGATAGAAACAGTTAAATTCGACAAAAGTTTAAACACTGAAGAAAGAGCATTAATAGAAAATTTAGTAACGTCTTTTCATGATATTTTCTTGCTTGAAGGAGATAAATTTTCATGCACCTCTGTTTTAAAACATGAAATTCTAATGCAAAGAGATCAAGCACCAATTAATCAAAGACAGTACAGGTTACCACAAATGCATAGAGAGGAGATACAAAGACAAGTAGAAAAACTTTTAGATGATGACATAATCAGGCCAAGCAAGTCCCCGTGGAATTCACCAATGTTGCTTGTTCCAAAGAAAGCCGGGGAAGACGGACAGAAAAAGTGGAGATTAGTTATTGATTTTAGAAAAGTAAACGATGCCACAATCAAACAAGTTTTCCCTATTCCTCGAATTGACGAAATTCTGGATCAGTTAGGTCATTGTAGATATTTTTCAACACTAGATCTAGCTAGTGGCTATCATCAAGTTTTAGTAAATAGCAAGGATAAGGAAAAGACAGCTTTTAGTACGTCGTTAGGTCATTATGAGTTTAATAGAATGCCGTTTGGACTAACTGGAGCTCCAGCTACATTCCAAAGGCTTATGAATCACATACTTACAGGACTACAAGGGATAGATTGTTTTGTATATTTAGACGATATTGTAATCTATGGTTAAAATTTACAGCAACATGAGGAAAGACTTGGAAAAGTTTTTCAGAAATTGAGGGAAAATTGTTTAAAGTTAAATACAGAGAAATGCCAATTTTTACGTCGTGAGATAGCATATTTAGGGCATAAATGTTCGGAAATGGGAGCTTTGCCAGATCCACAAAAACTGGAATGTGTGAAAAGTATACCAGTTCCGAGAAATAGAAAGGAAGTTCAGGCATTTTTAGGTTTAGTAAATTACTATAGAAAATTTATAAAAAATATGTCACAAATCGTGTTACCAATAAATAATTTCCTTAAAAAGGACGTAAAGTTTCAATGGACAGAAAACTGTCAGGAAGCTTTCCAGACGTTAAAGGAAGCAGTTACCTCGTCTCCAGTTTTAGCTTATCCAGATTTTGAAAAACCTTTCTTATTAACTACAGACGCAAGTGGAGAGGCACTAGGTGCGGTTTTATCGCAAGGCAAAGTTGGCGAGGATAGGCCAATTGCATTCGCGAGTAGGGCATTAAATAGCGCAGAAAAACGCTATTCGACAATAGAAAAAGAATTTTTAGCAATTGTTTGGGCAACGAAAAATTTTAGGGCTTATCTATTAGGAAGGCCTTTTAAGATATATACGGATCATCAACCATTGAGGGGAATAGCAAATCTGAAAGACCAAACATCGCGTTTAGCACGATTCCGGCACAAACTTTCAGAACACGAGTATGAAATTATATATAAACCAGGTAAACGAAATTTAAATGCGGATGCGCTTAGTAGGATACCCCAACAAGAGCAGGATATAGTAATAGTTCAAACAAGGTCAAAGGCTAATGAACAAGAAAAGAAAATTGAAACGGAAGAAACTGCAGAGAAATCTAGTGAACAATATGATGAGGTGTTAGACCAACAGAATAAAGAAATAGTAATTCTAACCGATCCAAAAGACATTAAAGGAATTTTGAGAGATTTTCATGATCTACCACTAGGTGGGCACCAAGGAGCTTTAAAAACCTATTTCAGAATAAGGCAAGAATATAAATGGAAAGGGATGCAAAAGCAAATCAAGGAATATGTTAAGAAATGTCAAAAATGCCAGGTTAATAAATGTTCTAAATTAACAAAAATGCCTATGGTGTTAACAGATACACCGAAGCGGCCATTTGATAAAGTTTACATGGACATAGTGGGTATCCTGCCAGAAACTGTGTCAGGAAATAAATACATACTTACTTTTCAAGATGATTTTTCGAAATACATGGCATGTGTCGCAATACCAGATGCTGAAGCTAGTACAGTATCAAAAGCATTCTTCGACGAAATTATAACTCGTCACAATACTCCAAAAGTTCTGATTACCGATAACGGTTCAAATTTTGTGTCGAAATTGTTTTCGGATGTGTGTAAAATGTTAGGAATTAAGAAATTACACATAACTCCATACCACCCACAAGCTAATGGCTCATTGGAAAGAAGCCATCGTCCATTAGCAGAATACTTACGAAGTTTTGCAAAAGAGGATGGGTCAAATTGGGATCAGTGGTTAACATCTGCAATGCATGTGCACAATAACACACCGCACATAAGCACCAAACAAACTCCGTTCAAAACTTTGTATGGGTTCAATTCGGAAATGCCAACTAATCTCAAACGTAAATGTAGTCCGGTGTATAACACCGAAGATCCTTCAAAAATCCTTAAATATCAAATCCAAAGAACTCACGAACTAGTGAGACAGAACCAGGAGCGAGCAAAAGAATTATCAAAAATACAGTATGATAACTCTTTAAATCCAGTAGAATTTAAAATTGGTGATAAAGTACTGATGAAAAATCAGGCTAGAAAAAATAAATTTTCACCAATATGGATAGGCCCATATGAGGTCATAGCAATAAAAAGTCCGGTTACCACTGAGATTTTAATAAAAGGAAAAGCTAAGAAAATACATAATAATTTAATGAAGTTGTTTCACAGTAATTAAATTATGTTATAAAAATAAAAATTAAATTAAATTAAAATTAGAATTACATTGAAAAATTCAATCAAACATTAAATTAAACCAAAAGTATGAAAATAAAATCAAACGAAACTAAATAAGTTTCATTAAACAGAGATATTGAAATTTTTTTTGAGATGAAAAAAAAATTTTTTTTTTAAATTCGTTGAGATAAAGGTATTCATTAATTTTTTTAATTTAACAAATGCATTTGAAAATTAAATTTTTAATTTTTGAAAAGAAGTTTTCAAACATTAAATAAAAAGAAAATTGGTTTTAATCAATAAACAATTTCAAATTAATTATATGTTAATAGAGGGTTAAAATACAAAAGATTAAAAAGTTGTAAGAGATATTTAAGAAATTAAATTAAAATTATACAAGAGAAAACTCACAAATTTAATTTACCATACTACAAGACAAAAATTAATATTTACGATAAGATTTTTATAAAAATCAAAACTACACATTTATTGCACGAAACTTTTCCGTATCAATAATCGTGGTCCTAGTTCTGATTCGAGTTGGTCGTAGCAGCAATAAAACTGAGTCGATCAGGTGGACAACGCTATACAAGAGAAAGGAGCTATTCTGACGAAGTTCGAGGCCTCAGACGTTAATGAGTTAAAAGTATCAAAGGCTAAGTAATGAAGCAAAATATGTTTCAAGTAAAACATATAAGAAAGCATTTAAAAAAAAAAGAAAAAATACAACAAGAAAATATACAGGCTTTTAAATGTTTGTGGAAGGTTACAAAGTGTTATAAAAAATTTACAAAGTGTTATAAAAAACTAGGACCCACGAACAGATACACATAAATAAAGTAAAGAATATTAGATAGCTTATACAAAACTTATTTAGCACACAATATTACTAAACAATGTAAACATGCAAGGAATTTTAAAAAATTAACTGTAAAAGGATGCCTGTCTCTTTTCACATATAAGTACTTTAAGATTGAAGAAAATTAAACCTCTTCAAGGTAAAAATTTTCTTTCAGATGGGGGAAGGAAACCTACAATAACTTTGTCACGTAATAATCAAAAATCCTAAATTTAAGAGAAAATACACAAAAAATAAATAGAAAAGAGTGTAAAAATAAGAAAAATAAATATATAAAAGGAAAATATAAGATACAAATTGCTATTAAGAAATATTTTATTAAAAACAAAATTAAGAGAATTATTATTATAAGACAAAAAATTCAAAAGAAAAAAAAAACACTGCATATAAAAACTGCATATAAAATTCAAAGAAATCTTTATTCGAAAAAGTTATTAAATATTAATGTATTAATGATAAAAATGAACTTTACATTATGCAAAATTCTGATAAATTCATGTGACGAAAAATTATTGCTAAATGAATAGAATAATTTTTCTTTGTCAGAGGGGGGAGGAATGTTGTGACTCATTCGTCACAAGCGAAGTTGAGTTGTTTTTATATTATAAACTACAAATACTGACCTACCTCAATAATAATGAAGCGATCAGCGTTTTTGTAATGCTTGCCAGTTTAAGTTGACGGTCAAGCACCCAACAATTAAAAAGTGCAACGGTCAGCTTAAAATAGCAATTAAGCACGGGCCAGCTACTTGAGCTGCGCTTTTGTTAACATAGCTCGAAAATGATCGCGGAAGTAAATGAACTCTTGTGGGTTGAATTGCAATGTAGTATGTATGTTTCTAGGTTAATAAACCGCGCTGTTGTTGAAAATATGTATGTCGAAATATAACACGCGGAAATAAGCCAATTTGTGGTGCCAACGGTGTCAAATATCGAGGTGACCAAACGAAGAATGTATATTTGTAAATAAATTAATAGTAAGTTTGTATATTTAAAATATGAAGTATGTATATTTGTATGTTGTTTAGCAAAAATGTCTAGGTTAATTGTATATATGTAACTTTTATGCAACTGTCATCAAGATTGATTGCGGAAGTTAAGACCAAGTATATTTTAAGATGAAAACTGTGTTATAAATAAGAGTAGAATTAATAAAGACAAGAAGAGTGTTAATTAACCAATAAAGAAGTGCAGTTTAATTTTAAACTTTCAGGTTACACCGATAAAGGAAAGGATTATTTGGTGAGTATAAATGTAACGATGTAACAGTAAATATTTAGCGTTACACAACAGAGTTGTGTGGGTTCGACAGAGAACGCCACACAACATCGCTTGTTCAAAGATTAAAGAAAGAATGCAAAGCAAGGAGGAAATTTGTTAATAGAAAAAGGAAAACGTCAAACGTCAAAAAACGGAGCTGCCACCTTGTTGCTCTGTAGTTAAAGTTGGGTCAATGTTTGTCGGCAACAATTCTCCCCCCGGTAAGCGATCATCTCTGTAGAGCTTGCCCTCATCATGGCCAACGTCAAGAACCGCCAATTTTACCGCAGGACGCGTACTTGTCCATCTCGAGCTTTGACCACTTCTACTACTCTTCCTTTGAGCCACAGGTTCCTGCTTTGCTTCTAATCTATTATGAGGACGATATCGCCTTCTGAGAGAGGTTTTGCTTTCTTAAACCATTTGCTTCTACGTGTGAATGTCGGAAGCATTTCTTTAACCCATCGGCGCCAAAACAAATTGGCAAATATTTCACTTTGCCTAAGATTCAATGTTATATCGATATTATCTGGATCGTAAAAAGGCTTCGCACTATGTAAGGAACCATGTAAAAAATGGTTTGGAGTGATAGCTTCTTGGTCTTCATAGTCCAGAGACACGAACGTCAATGGTCGCGAGTTAGCCGTCATTTCCACCTCCAATAACACACATCTGAGGCTTTCTTCTGTAAACCTTTGCGAGGGCGAAATTTTGTGCAATACCTCCTTTATTGAGCGCACTATTCTCTCCCACGCTCCCCCCATGTGCGGCGCTGCTGGCGGATTGAATTTCCAGCTGATACCTTTCTGCGCTAACTCTTGCTGGATGATAGAGCGATTGATATACTTCAGCTCTTCCTTTAGAAATTTATCGGCACCTCGAAAATTTGTCTCGTTGTCGCTGTAGATTTTCAGTGGGGTACCTCGCCTAGCTATAAAATTTCTCAGGCACATGAGGCATGAATCGGTGATTAAATTGTGAGCGATTTCAATATGAACTGCTCTTATAGTCAAGCACGTAAATAAGACGCCCCACCTCTTCTTCGCTTTGCGATTTTCAATGACAATAATCGGCCCAAAGTAGTCTACGCCAACGTAAGAAAAAGGGCGTGCAAAAGCGCTAAGGCGAGCTCGAGGCAGTGGAGCCATCTGTGGAGCCGCTGGCTGCGCGTTGAAAAGTTTGCATTTTTGGCAGTTTTGCCTTATTTTTTTGAACAATGATCTTGATTTTTGTATAAAAAATGTTTGCCTTACTTCATTTAAGGCTGTTTCATGATTAATATGATGATATCGTTCATGAAAATAAGAAATGATGAGATGCGTTACATGATGCTGTGTCGGTAAAGTACTCAGCACGATTTTTGACTTTATGTTCATCCATATAGACGTTGAGCTTCGCAAGTGGGCCAGACCTGCACAATGGTTTACCATACTTAAGTGCTGACCATTCGTCAGCATAGCAAGTCATTTGAACAGATTTAAAAATGAAATTTTTAGCTTGTTTAAAGTGATGCGCCTATAGCTGGCAGGTAGCGTTATCAGAGTTGATTCTATTGCGTAGTTTTTTTATGTAAAAAATCCAATTTCCAATCGCTCGATAGAGTCTGATCCAACTGGAGAAATATGCAAAATTTATTTCGAGTGGATTTGATTTGCGAATGTGTAAGAAACGTGGGCGAATCTCGCATGTATGTATCGTTCCTAAATCCGGAGTGGAAGTCCAATTTAGTTCATTTTCAAATAAGAAAGAGGGCCCATTAAACCAGCGCTGGCCGATTTCTTCACATGGTTTAGTTTTTGTCGCGATATCAGTCACATTCATTTTGCTGGGAACCCATCTCCACTCTTTTAAATCAGAGGCTTCGTGTATCTCAGCGATTCGGAACATTACATATTGCTGGAACTGACGTGAATCATTTTGAAGCAACTTTAACATGGTTTTCGAGTCCGTCCAGATGCATCTTTTCTCGAATTTTATACAATGGCCGCTACAAACTGAGTTCATGAGACGTACTCCGATAAGAGCCGCTCGAAGTTCCAAGCGTGGGATAGAGAGAGGTCGCAGCGGAGCGACTTTTGACTTGGATGCAACTATTTTAACCTCCACTTTTTCACCATATTCATTTCGAAAACAGCAGACCGCTGCGTAAGCCGCTTCACTCGCATCAACGAAAGTGTGTAGTTGTATTTTATATTCCTGATCATATAAATAATATGAATAGCAGCGTGGCACGCTAACATTTTTCATCATTGGCAAATATGAGCACCAAGTTCTCTATTTTTCGAACAATGGCGGAGTAAGCTCCTCATCCCAATCGATACCACTTCTCCAGATCTCTTGTAAAATTATTTTTAACTAAGACATGATACACGCTACAAAGCCTAATGGATCGAAAATCGACATCAATACTTGCAAGACTTCTCGCTTTGTCGGATTAACATCAGCACTGAAAACATTGCGGCGCAAACGAACAAACTTTAATATATAGTTAAAAACATCTCTCTCTGGTTCCCAATACGTGCCTAGGATTTTTTCGAAGTGAGTAATATGTTCGCTGCTTTCAAAAGTCCTGCTTGTATTTTTACTGCTCTCGCCGAGTGCTTCTAGAATGGCTTGCGAGTTCGAGGACCAGTTCCTAATGTGAAATCCACCCTTTGCATGAATTTCACGCACAGATTTTGCCAGATCTATAGCTTCTTCAACTGTTTGCGCCGAATCGATGAAATCGTCGACGTAATGGTGTTTAACGATTGCGTTTGATGCCTTGGGATGCATAGCCGTATGCGTTTTTGCATTCTTGTCGCGCACATAATGAGCGATACAGGGCGAGCATGATGCACCAAAACTTAAAACATTGAAATTGTATACATTTATACATTTTTCGTTCGCATCCCATCAGAGAAAGCGTTGTGCATCAGCGTCCGGCTCCTTCACCATAATGCGGTGAAACATTTCGGCTATGTCTCCACAGATAGCAAAGCGTTTCATTCTAAAATTAAATAAAATCTTAAGAAGAGAGATGAGCAGATCTGGACCCTTTAACAAAAAATCATTTAATGTATTCCCTTGAGTTCTAGCAGCCGCATCCCATACTAGTCTAATTTTGTTAGGCTTATGTGGATTACGGACAATGAAAATAGGTAGATACCATATCTTACCACCCTTCTCTTTAATAACATTTTCATGCAGGCGAGTTGCATACCCCTTATTAATTAAATTTTGAATTTGTTGATTTAATTCCAAGCATAGATGAGCATTTGTATCCATTTTACGCTTGAGGCAGTGCATGCGTCGGAGAGCAGTTGACAAGCTATCAGGTAACTCATTTACACCATCTTTCCATAATAAACCTACGCTGTATCTATTCTCTTTAAGGTCTTATCAAGAATTTCTATCTCGCGTGTTTCGTCTTTGGACATGGAGCTACTGTGTGGGCCAGTTATGCCAATATTTTCTTCAGACATATAATTTTTCAGCATTGCGTGAATATCATCACCATTTTTGCAGCTGCACCTATGCAGATTTAGACTTCCACACATACGAGGCGACTGTCCGCCACCAAGAAGGGTCCACCCTTATCTGGTTTTGGTCGCAACTGGCTGGTTCCAACCACCTTCGCGAATTTTAAGAGATGCAATTATGCTAGAATTGTTTATTTCGATGATCAACGTAGGCACCGCGCCTTTGTAGCCTTGGAGAGGTATATCGCTCAGGTACGGGTATCTGGTCTTAACTTCTGATACTGCCATAGATTCAGCTGCCATATTCATGTTTCTTACAGTATGAACATTACGCAATGGAAAAACTTGTGCATTCATCGTCGCTGCAGATATTTTTAAATCGATTTTTCTAGAACTCTCTTCATAGTGTGTCACATCTCCTGTCCAATGAATACACAACGGCTCGGACGTTCCTGTTTCATTCAATTCATCAGCTAAATTTTCCTCAATAAGAGTTAAAGATGGACCGTCGTCCATGAAAGCATATGTTGAGATGACTTTTGATTTGCCATAGAGCTGCACTAGTAAAATTCTAAAATAAGATTTTGTTTCTTCACTCTCTGTGCGGTGGTTATTTGCTGCGCCATGCGAAATACCAGTTGCTACTGCAACTTGCGTAGTACCATGTGCCACGCCTTTTTGTTCATGCGGAGCAATTGAATTATGGAGCAGCATATTGTGTTATATTACGCATCCATCCACGCCGCAAGGCTTTGTGCTCCAGCAGCGACGTTGGTGCCGGCAGGGGTATTGGCAGGGTAAATACATCTTAAGGGTGTTGATTATGTCTGGAACCAACTCTGGCACCATTAAACAATGTCGCACGACATCCCTGGCTTTTCCATGCAAACATTTTTGCAGCCGAAGCAAATTTTCATGATTTGTGTAACCAGCCAACTGGGTACTTTGCTCAAAGGAACTAATAAAAATAGGCCACTCTCTTGGATCGCCACTGAACGCTGGTAACTCTTTAGGCACGGATTGTCTCGCTGCTAGCTGCGATGATGTAAAGTTACCGATTTCGTTTCACGTTTCCAATAATTGGTGGGAGCGAAGAGGGGTGCTCTGAATGTTGGGGTAATTAAATGTGGTTGCTTGGTTCGCTGCGGCTGTGCTAGAGTTTTGGTCGCCCTGCGAAAAGGTTTGTTTTTGAAAAGGAAGCTTATCTGGACATTTGTTGACCGACTTTTGATCTTCACCTTCCTGTGGCGTTTTATTGAAAGCTCATGATCAGATTCATCTTCGGCGTCTGAAGAACACAAAATTTTATATTTTTGACGCAGGAACTCTTCCCTCAAACGAAGATGCTCTTCTAGCTGCTGAAGTTTGTACAGCTTCTTTTTGCAAATAACATCTGCAGAAGTTGTTTCTGCTGCAGGCTGCTTGCAATTGCTGCTTCCGTGTTGCGGTTGTGAAGTGGATTCATTTTCCACTGTCTGTTGACCACGTTCGCTATTCGCGGAAGACGGCTGCTCTAGATTGAGGTTAGGTTCAACCGCAGTCTGCCTGTCGAACAGAGTTTCGTCGTTGTCATCTGTATGCATCGCAGAAGCATTACCGCAGTTTTCATCAGAATTTGACATCATTGAACGCGCTTTGCAATAGTTTTTCCTTAGATAGCAAGCGTTTGTAGTATCCAAGAAATTAAAAGAAATTGTTGCTTGAAATAAAATCCAAGATTTATGAGCGCGTGTTTGTTTATTTGATTCAGCTGCGCTTTAAATTTCTGCAATACAATTTTTATGTTATACATATATATAAAAGCATTAATTGCTTACCTTGGGTTTTAAACTTTAAATTAAGTGATAAAGTACAATATATTATAATTTTTTGCATAACGCGTGACAATTACTCGCTTGTTCAAAGATTAAAGAAAGAATGCAAAGCAAGGAGGAAATTTGTTAATAGAAAAAGGAAAACGTCAAACGTCAAAAAACGGAGCTGCCACCTTGTTGCCACCTGTAGTTAAAGTTGGGTCAATGTTTGTAGGCAACAGACTCATTTCGGCAATAGTAGATGAAATTTCAATTGGGTCAGATGATAAGACACATTTGTTGACAGATATTCAGAAGCAGGGGCGGATGTGGAAAAAATCTTGGGGGGGGTAAATTATTAAAGACACACATTTTCGATTTGAGAAAATTTAGCCTTTTTACAAATAGATAAATTGTACTTTTTTGAATTGAAATTATTGAATTGTTTAAGAACCATTTTTCCCAGACACATACACGCACATTTCCGTATATATTTATTTCTCCCTTTTTCTGGAATAATATCTCAGCGAAAAGTAAATAAAAACTCTAAATCTAACAAGAGCAGCCCACGTAAAATTGTGAAATTTTTTCGTCTTTGAACGTCGATATCTTCGAAACTGTCGAATATATTGTTGTTGAATGTGCAAAAATTGAAAGGTCTAGTATTTCTTCGTTGAAATCAGTCATAGTAAAACAAATCGGTAGATCAATATAAAAGATATAGCAATATTATCAGAAAAAAAACTGATAATCATGTTTTTGCCAAAAACTCGAACTGATGGAGAAAAATAGAGTCCATATTTGATATCAGCATCCAAAATTTATTTGGGATTGTTTATCGAGATCTCTGCACCTTTCATAAATCTTAATTTTGTTACTGACAAAATCATATGACAAAATCATCGCAAAATTATCAATAACTTCGTTAATATTTATTTAAATGTCTCTAAGTATATGCAATAATGCGAGTCCATTCAATCGTTCTCAATTCAAACGGAACGTATTTTTAACCGTCGCAGTACAGAAAAACTTCGCTCAGCTGTTTCTTCACTGATAGGAAGCGTGGCAGAGATAGCAAACGTTTTAGAAATTAGTGGAAAAATGTCATTATTACAAAGTGTAAAAACGGCGTTAATATCATTAACATTAGTTTCGCTCTCCTATTTACACTGCCAAATTTTAAGTTCATGAAATAATTTAATTTGAATTAGTTCCTTACTAAAAGTGGTCTAAAAGTGGCAGTTTTATTTTATGAAAGTCGGTTGTGGTAATTTGGTTGGTTTGTTGCAATTATAATTATTAGTACCGCCCTGGGGTCGCAAATCGACCAATTTTTGTTTGTTTATTTATAGTTGTATAAAATAGTCGGTGCACTCCTTCTCCGCACTCTAATTCATTTAAAAACAGAATTATCAAAATCGGTTGAAAAACGCGGGAGAAAATGGTTCTTAACCGTTTTTCCTACGCCTATTTATATAAAGATGAAGTTAAGGTAGGCTTGAAAAATTTCAGAATTCCAAACAATTTAGAATTTACTCAAACAAAAATAATTGTATGCAACAAATTATTTGCGCAGTTGATACAATTTTAGCAAATTTAACTTAACATTAATTCACTTCAAAACAACCCTGTTATAAAGGGTAATATTAATTAATAGCTTGCTGATTTGAAATTTAAATAAAACACATGCCAAATTATGAAATAGCCAAAAAAATTTTTATTTGGTAGATAATTTCTTAGCATTTAACATTTAAATATAATTTCGGGCATATGGCCACCACGACTATTTTGCACAAAGGGCATTCTGGAGGTCCACTTTGCGACCCAAAAGTCTTTGAGGGCGTATTTCAACATCCATATCTTGAAGATTTGGCAACAAAATTTCATTGATCATGGTTCTGTATCGATTTCTATTCACGGTAACGCGTCGTCCTTCCTCATTTTCAGAGACAAATCGATAAATTAACGTTTTCTTCGACACTGGCCTCAACGACAGCAATATTTTCTTCTGTACGCACTCTTCTCATTCTTCTCGGTGACTTGGAATCCAAAAGAGTGAATGTAGACCGAAATTTGGTAATTACGTTCTTTATGGTGGTCTCAGACGGACGATTATGTGCACCATAAAATTTGCGAAGTGCTCTATAAACATTTTTAATTGAACACTGTTTTTGAAAATAAATTTCCACGATTTGGAAGCGTTGTTCTGGAGTTAACCTATTCATGATGATTTGCCAAACAATACTGAGTAGAGACGTCACTTTAAACTGTCAAAACAACTGTCAGACAATAGAGTAATCCATATTGAAAAAAAAACCTCATAAAAAAACACCCTTTATATCATATATATCAAAAAGTATTACAGATGTATATTATATTTTCATAAGTACTGAATATAGCTGAAATATTTCTAAGAAATAATTTAACTGATGATGAAATAATTGAAGTAAAACAAACTATTGGATTTTACATTGTTTGAATTTTTTTTTTTGAAAATTTATAAAGTGAAAACTGAAAGTACAAGCACGTATTGTTTTTTTATGGTTAAATTCGTTGGTACATAGGTTGCAAAAAAGTTTGGCAGGTTTTCAGTAAAAATTTAGAAGAATAAAATATTTTAAGTGGCAACTCAATCAGGCAATGCAGACTCAATTATTACTTGTTACTTTCGAATATAAAAATCAAAAATTTTGAAATACCATGGAATAGCTGTGTTAAATACCTAGGTGTTTACCTTAACAAAAAGCTAATTTACAGAGACCATATTCACAACATTAAAACCAAGTTTAATATAGCAATAAAGCTATTATACCCTCTTATAAATAGACACTCTAAACTTAGTAATCATAATAAACTAATTATTGTTAAATCAATTTTTCAACCAATTGCGTTGTATGCGTGTCCTATCTGGGGTGAATGTGCAACAAGCCACATCAAGAAAATTCAAATATGTCAAAACAAATTATTAAAAATGGTTTTAAGGCTGCCTTGGCATTATTCCACTAAACATCTTCATAAAATAAGTAATGTCGACTATATTCATAATCGTATAATAAAAATAACAGAACGCTTTATACTTCTTTGCAATAAGTCAGACAATGATCTGATTTCTAGTCTTTATTCTGACAACTAAGATTTTAATTTGTATAATTTAATTCTTAAAAATTTTTGAAATTGTATTTTCATTAATTAATTACACTAATTTTCGTATTTCTTCTTATTTTTAAGGTTTTTTATAGTAGATTTTTTGCCTTAAACGAATATGTTTCTTCAACAAAAAATTATTTATAACCCATTATGAGCTTTTATTTTTGTAAGGTATTTAACCAAATCTCTGTAAGTTGTGCAATAACTTTAAGTTTTATAACGATTTTCTTCTACTTAAAAATAAACAAATAATACTTGTTACTTGTTACTTGCTCAATTATTTCATAAAAAGGGCATTTTTAAACTAATTGTTAATATTTTGCAAAAATATAATTATTGTACTTACGCTGAGGTAGTGACTTCAAGTTTTTTATTTGTAAGAAAATAACGCGTCTTTAAAGTTGATTGTTTAAAAAATGGCTGTAAATTTGAGAACATAACGATCTGTTACTTTATTTTCAAGCTCATTTTAAAAAAAAGCGAAGTTACTACCTTGACGTAAGTGTTTGCTTTTCATATAATTATATTTTGGTTTGTCATACAAGCAAAGGTTACAAGGTTACAAGCAAAAGGTCATACTCTTCTCGCATCGCTTCATAAAAACGTCATCTACACGCAAATGACGTCACAAAACAAAAATAAACAAAATTTTTTTTATATGCTTTAATAATTGTTGAAATCAATAAAAAAACTAGAGTTTCACAAGAGTTATTCTTTCAAAACACGCCTTCAGAATCGCTTATGTATACATAAAAGTACCCTTAAGCTCTGGGCATAATTATTAAAATAATTATTTTAATAATTATTAAATAAAGTATTAAAAAAAAAATATTTGAAAGTTCTTGGGGGGGGGGGGGGTAATTACCCCCTTTACCCCCCTTGTATCCGCGCCTGTTCAGAAGGCTATTTTAGCGGAGGCTATTGAAATGGTACCATCTTACACCAAAGAAGGTCTTGGAAGAACAAATTTTATTCATCACGAAATCGATACTTGAACTACAAGCCCTCTCAAACAGCGAGTCTATCCAATGTCGCCTTATATACAAAAACAACTAGATTTAGAAATAGATAGAATGTTGAAGGACAATATAATAGAAAAAAGCGAGAGTAGTTGGTGTTCACCTTGTGTTATGGTAGGAAAGTCTAATGGAAGATGGAGGCTATGTCTTGATGCGCGCGAATTGAATAAACATTCTGCTAAAGATGCCTATCCAATGCCACATATGGATAAAGTTCTTGCTAGTTTAAAGAAGGCTAAGGATAAAGTTCGTGGTGACCGTGGCATGCAGTTATAGAAACCATCAAGAAATTTCGCCCATATGTTGAGGGTGCTCATTTTGTTGTGATAACGGACCATGCTGCATTGAAGTGGCTTATGTCAACAAAGGACCTCCAAGGACGTTTAGCACGTTGGTCATTAAAATAACAACATTATGATTTAGAGATAGCACACAGAAAAGGAAAAATAATATAGTGGCAGATGCATTATCAAGGGCAGAGATAGAAGAGCTTACATTTGATTCAGATGACGATCTAGGAAATTTTGATGATGAGGAATATGTAAGGAAGGTTATATTAGTTGAGGAAAATTTTGAAAAATTTCCAGATTTGAAGGTTGTTGATAGTAAATTATTCAAGTGGACCAAGTTCCGAGAAAGAGAAGTAGGAAGAGAAGTTGAGTGTTGGCGTATTTGGATTCCGAACAGTAGGAAGTTAAAAATTATGGATAAATTACACAGTCCACCAAATTCTGCTCATCCAGGAATAAATAGACTTTTAGAAAAATTGAAACGTTTGTACCATTGGCCTCGAATGGTCAATGATGTGGTCAAGTTTGTAAACGAGTGTGAAATTTGACGGATGTCTAAGATTCCTAATAATATTATGCGTCCTCCAACTTTTCCTCGCTCACCACCGTTGAGATCTTGGCAAGAGTTGCACATAGATTTCGTAGGCCCTTTACCCCGATCCAAATTAGGAAATACTTTTGCATTTGTGGTTTTAGATAACTTTACAAAATTTATTATGGTTAAGACATTGCGCAATGCAACCACTTAATGTGCAGTGCAGGCCCTTGAAGAAATTTTCAACTTGTTCGGTGTTCCAGAAAAGATTTTAGCAGATAATGGATGAAAATTTGTTTTAAAAGATTTTAAAGAGCTCATGGATGAGCATGGAATACAGCAAATACTGACTGGATATTATTCACCGCAAGCGAATGCCTCGGAGCGCGCAAATAGGACAATTTTTACTGCCCTTCTTATGTATGTGAAAAATGATCAAACCGAATGGGACAAATATCTAGGAGAGATAAGTTGCTCTTTGCGAAATGTAGTTCATGAATCCACAGGTTTTACTCCATTTTATCTTCTTTTTAGATTTCATATGATGACGAATGGGAAAGACTATGCTTGTTACGAAGGTTGGATAGTTTAGTGGGTGAAAGTCCAGAGATTTTAAATCGTATGGATCACCTTACAAGAAGTCGTGAGAAGGCTTACATGTTTTTGAAAAAGGCTCAAGATATTCATGCAAAGTCATATAATTTGAGAAGTAGGCCGACGGAATTCAAAATTGGTCAGGTAGTATTTAAAAGAAATTTTTATAAAAGCAATAGGCTGAAAAAGTTTAATCCGAAATTAGCTCCAAAATTTACGAAATGTAAAGTAAAGAACAAGATTGCAAGCTTTATATATCAACTTGAGGATCTAAATGGCAAAACGTTTGATAGGATACATGCGAAAAACATATTTTCTGCTGAGCCCGGCTTTAATGATTAGAGCATGAGATTTCAGGGAGTAGGCCAGCCCCACGTTGGGTTGAAATCATATATTACACGATGCCTTTTTCCAAATTAAACTTTTAATAAAATAAAATTTTATTATTTTAAGTTGAATTTGTTTTGTAGTGTCATCATTAGATTAAAATTGTAAAATAAAAACAAATTAAAAAAAAAAAACATTACATTGTGTTGCACTTGAAATAAAAATGAAAATTTTTTGATTTAAAATTACGTTAATACTTTTACTAGATTTGGCACAGATTTGGTTTTAGTTTATTGCACAAAGAATTACACTTATTCTCAGTGAACAACATTACCGATACACGAACATTAAAATGTTCGTTGAAGTTATAAAGGTTCTATTAAAATTATGTAGCATTAACTAATAATCAAAAAGAAATTGAAGATTTATGAATATTTCATTGCTTTTAATAGTTAAAAACTGAGGTCAGCTTAGAAGAAAAACAAAACAAATTAATAGAAGATTTGAATTTTTATATAAATTAAAAGAGACGCTAAACCTCAACATGATCACTTGTAAAACTAAGTAGTGGTAAACTGAGTTTTATGCAATCTTAGATCTCAATAAGGTGACGAAGTGGCTTTCTTTTGCGTTTGATGTTCAACGAAGCCAGACAACATTATTTGAAATTGCTTAGCAAAACTCTAAAATTAAATAAAAGACCTTGTGTTTAAAATTACAACAATTATATTGTATTGGGATGCATTTAAGAAATGCCAACAAATTTAGCAATTAAAGTTAAATTTATTATACAACTAACTAAAGAGGTACAGTAAGATGTAAAAATACTTAGTCATGTGTACTCAATTCTACAAGTAAATTATTTTAAATTACAGAAAGCAGAAAGCTTCTCTTTAAGTACGAAATACATAAAATTTATTGCTTACTAAACCGGCTATGTAACCAACATGAATTACGGCTATGCAGAGAAGCAAATATATTGAAAGTTTACTCCAACTTCAATGGTCACATCATAACTAAAGTTAAATATATATAAGTGAACACATATATATATAACGCGTGCATATAAATTCATATCTATATATATATATCTACAAAAACGAATGATTGTTTAAGATTTAATAATGGTGATGTGGTATTTAATAAATTACGTCTAATTCCTCGTAGTAATGAAATTTCCAGCAAGCTCTTGGACAGCGAACGCTCATGACATGTCAAGATCGTCGGATCCAGGAAATCATGTAAGTCCGTATTTAATTTTCACATTTATCAAATTATTAAAAATCACTTAAACCTAATACCAAACTCATATATATTAGATTAATTGCATTAATTGAGCTTACGATTAAATACAATCACAAAATTATAAACTCACTATTCCGATACGTCATGTGAACTTTCAATTTTGTTTTTACTTTTTATATATGCTGCTTTACTAAGCCAAAATAGTTTAACTAGCACTGAATTATGTCATAGAGTGCATTATTTTTTTGTGATTATTGAAATTTTATGATATCTAGTTCTTTGAAAACATTTACAAAAAAAAAAAAAAAAAAATTTATAAAAAAATCAGGAAATTTGAAAAATATATAAATTATCTCGTTTATAAAACCTTACAAATGTCTTTATTTAGGCACTAATGAGTTTCTTGGCCTTAGCAACATGTCTTCTTTGGCATCATCTTCGTTAGCAACATTTCGCTCATTGGGAACATTGAGTGTTATAGCAACATCAAGTTTTCCAGAAACATTACATGCTTGCGGGACACATGATGCTGACGGATATTTGCTTGGACGCATTTATATACATCAAAACTATTTGCTTAGTGATAACCTTGCACATTTTATTACGTGATATTTTTTTTGGGTGATATTTAGTTCAGTTATACGCTAGTAAAGATGATTGTTTTTGTTTTCTTTTGTTTCGTTTCTGCGGTCGTCCGTTTATACTCCCACGACAAATCACTTAGCATAGTCTGGCAAGATAATAAGAGAGATGATAGACGGACTTTTATTAAACTTTTATTAAATTACTAGCACTCGCTTTTCAAAAATATTGTTGAAAATATTAATTGTACTTATTTTAAGCTTATATAGAAGACACACTTTTGCGTTGTTTTTAATTTTTCAAACTGTTAGCCGCAACACTTTGAGTGAATGTAGCGGGGAAAAAAGTGATCAGTAAATCAGACTCCGCTCCACAACATGTTGAGTTTATCAGAAACTTTTGCGTTCAGTGGGTTAAAATTTTTTTGCGTTCACACACACACGGTTGCACAACAGTTGTGCTTCCTAAAAGCACCCAAAGATCATTAGTAGAGGATTTGGGACAGATTTCATCGTATATTGTGGCCACACTTTAAATAAATTCCAAAATCTAAGTAAGACATTTCAAAATAAATAATTCTTTCGATATTTCGCTATTTCTATTTCTTGTGGAAATTTTTTTTCCACACATTAACTTGGTTTGAGCCGCAGATTTCCATAACATTATATTTTTTTATTGATGATATTGGTCGTGGCTTTGATAGGTTTAAGCTGAAAAAGTGCGAAAAAGCTGTAGAAGCTGAACGCTATTGCTAATGCATGTAAACTGCCATATTAATACACTCCGTGCCAAAATTATAAACGGATAAAACTTTTACTTATATTTTTTGTTGTGCTTAAATGATCATAAATTAACTTATGCAATTTCACAAGTGTATTAAAAGAGATAAGTGCACATATCAAACAACAACACCTATAGTCAGTAAAGAAAGACTATGTAAAAAGTACTGTTACAGAATTATAAACGCATGTGATTGTTTTTGTAAAATAATATTTATTTCAGCTCTTTAATAATTTGTTATGTTTTCACTCTTTTCTTTGACTTCAAATATCCTATTAGGCATTGAATTAAATAAAGCCTGTACTCTTTCCGTGCTAAGAGAATCCCATGAATGAATAATAACCTCTTTTAAATTTGCCTTGGTAGAGTATTGCCTATTTCCTCCGTAAACTTCTCTTACTAAGGCACTACACATATTTTCCATAATGTTCAGGTCTGGAGAAATTGATGGCCACTCATGAAGAGGAATGATGTTGTCTGCTAACCAACTTAAAGTCCAACTTAAAGTCCGTTGCTGGAAAACAAGATCTTCACTCGCATGCTGGTTAAAAAAAAAGGCAAAAATTTTTCGGATTGTACACCGATGTACTCTTCTGAATTCATGCGTGTGGATGGGAAATGCAGATCAAGCTTTCCAAGTGTGTTGACGGCGCTCCACACCATCAGTGATCCACTCCCAAAATTTATTTTTGAAAAGTACCGTGGTTCATGACGCAAATCCCTCCAATATCCATTAAAGCCATCAGGTCCGTCTAGATTAAATTTCTTTTCGTCAGAAAAGATAAGCTTTAAATAAATTTGGTAAAATTATTAATTTGTCAAAACTTGATTTTTTATGAAAAACTTTACCAGATTCCAATTGCGCCCCATGATCCAACGAGCAAAGTTATCCAACGGTTAGTCTAGGAATCAATTTTTTCATTTTTGAAAACCTAATCTTACCCGAAGCTTTTAAAGCCCGGCGTATTGTGTTTCGAGAAACAGTTGGGTTACATTCAGCCTTGATATCACGAAAACTTTTTGTACTGTTTTGAGCCACGCAACTGGCTAAACTGGCGCAACGTCGAACTTCGCGGCTGCTTAATATTTTTTGATTTTTTGCTGCATAGTTTTCATTATTTTTCAAAAAATTCCGTACAACACAGTCACTTCTACCGATTAGCCGGCTTATTTCGCGGAAAGATTTTTTTCGGAAGCAAACCCTAAAATTTTGCCTCTCTCCACTTCAGTTAGTTGCTAACTCCACGCGGCATTTTGATAAAACTTAATTTAAAATGTGCTAAACTGTTTGCTTATTTAAACAACCACTGATGAGTTTATAATTCTTTAACAGTAATTTTTACATAGTCTCTCTTTGCTTATTATAGGTGTTGTTGTTGTTGTTATTTGATTTGTGCACTTATCTCTCTTAATACAGTTGTGAAATTGTCCATCCAGCAAAGCAGTATCCCGGATATCCGGTATACGGCCAAATCACTATCCGTAACATCTCTAGTTTTTATTTCTGCATCACAAAATCAGTACAGACATTCATCTTTACTTACAGCCATATACGACACTTATTAATTTAAGGGAATAGCGATGTTCACATTCATTCAGTTCGTCATATAACAAATGGTCATACTGGACTTTATTATTGCAATCAATCCAGCTGCCAAATATTTTGATGGTGTTTCAGTTTGTTTCGTTAATCCCAACATCAAATGCCGATGCGGAACGTCTATTTTCACTAAACAAATCAGTTTGAACGGATTATCGAAATTCTCTCACCATTGAAAATGTGAAAGGAGAAATTCAAATAAAGTTTAACTTTGGAATGGACTTTAAAGTATTTTATAACTACACTGAGAGAAATATGTGTTCAAATTAAATGAATTTATGTTCATATCAAACGAATTCTTTTTGAAATAGATCTTGAAACAAAATAATTTAATTTAAACACAACTGTTTTTAAAGTTAAAATCAAAACAAAAGTTTTTGTTTTTTTTTTCTTTAAAATAATAGTTTTGTTTTTAAAACAGTAAACGAATTTGAAACAAAAATTTTAAAATTTAAAACAAATATTTTGAATCATAATTTTTTCGATACCATTTTTTAAGCTTTTCCGAGTTTTTGGCATCAGATTCATAATCAGCTGCCCTCGGAACCCTCCGAATACCAAATGTTAAGTTTATTCGATGAGGTTTAGAAAGTGAAAGAGGATTTTAAAGAGGATTTTAAGAGGATTTTAAATAGTGAAATTATTAATAAGTTTTTATATTGTCTAATGATCAATATTTGTCACAACAATACAAAAAATTCAAAAATTGTCATAGTATTCACATAGTTTAGCAATCATAACATTTAATTAACATTAGGGCGCTCTCCATATTTTTTGAGCTTTTTTCGGGATTCCGGGTAGCTCGAAAACCCGGGTAACCGGGCACTACCCGGGTAATTTGATAAAAAATACCCGGGTAGTTTCTAACTTTCCGGGTAGTAAAGAAAATTTTAAATTCTAATAAGGAAGTTAAGCTTCTAAGCTGCATTTTCGTTGTGCTTAGTTGCAATGCATAATCTTCATTAACAAACCAAACACAACAGCAAATGAAAAACAAAAAACAACCAATGCTCAAAAAATTGGCATAAAAAGAGCAAAAATTTTTTTCTCAATATAATTGCAATCGCACTCATATAAAACATAAATAAATTTAAAATATAAAATCTCGAAACTACCCGGGTAGCTGGAAATACCCGGGTAGCTCGAATTACCTGGGTAGCTCGAATTAACCGGGTAGCTCGAAATACCCGTTAATACCCGAAACTACCCGGATATGGCCCGGATAATTCAAGCTACCCGGCTAGCCCGGGTACTCGAAACACTCGAAAATCGAGAGCGCTACTTAAAATGTTGTCAACATGCTTTGTATTTGGTCAGGAATTACTTTATGCTTCTTTTGTACCTGCTAAACATACGATTTAGCAGGCATATACGAATCAAATTGTCATAGTAAAAATAGAAAAAGTATTCATAGATAATTCATAGAAAAAATTCAAAAATTGTGTCATAGTATTCACATAGTTTTTTTGTTTGTTATTTCAAAGAAATAATAAGAGAAAATAAAAAAAGGGAGTTTAAGTTGAAATTCTTTGCGTTTCTATTTCAAATTTTTTTTATGGTTTTTTTCTCAGTGTATGTTTTAAAAAACTAAAAATTTATTAAATTCGCTAGATCAAAAATAAAATACGAATTGTTAACTTGTAAATATTAAAATATGCATATTATTAACCCTTTTGACCCCGCTCCTGAATTGTATTTATTAAATCTAAATTAAGCATTTTTGAAGATTTCTAGAGCAGTGTCGGGCAAAAATGATCCTATTCACATGTGATTGAGCTAGCATTTGCTGCCGACGTTAATATTTCCACATGTACACAAAAAAACTTCGTCTGGCGTACGAAATGTAGCCGAGTAATGGCTTTGGCTCGTGATGTCAGTTGACGTTAAGCATTTAAGAATGTAAGAACTCGCTTCGCAACCTGTGTCGACAAGGAATAACCGCTAAAGTCGAGTTAGAACAAAATGAGGTTATCAATTTCTCTGCTTTTTTCGCAAAGAAATACACTAGTACGCAAATTTTTATGGTTGTATCTTGAAAATTTAATGTTTGAGGCCATCAAATCTAAGCAACAAAAGTCAGGCTATCCTGATATTAGGGAGCAATTTTCATCTGAAAAATGCTCTTCTGAAATTTTGAAAATGAGTTTAGCTGTTAATCCTTGTCGACACAGATATATATACGCAAAGAAAAATGTTTAATGAGAAATGGATCCCAATGTGCACAAAAACGGATGCGGATCCGTTTCGAACCCGTTACGAGTCCGTCAGAGCGGAATTTTTTTTTTTATGTTTCGATGGATCCGTTTCGAACCCGTTACAAGTCCGTCGACGCGGAAACTTTTTTTTGTGTTTTTACGGACCCGTTTCGAGCCCGTTACGAGTCCGTCGACGCGAAATCGTTTTTTAAATGTTTTGATGGACCAGTTTGCACCCGTTACAAGTCCTCAGAGCGGAATTTGTTTTTTTTTGTTTCGACGGATCCGTTTTGAACCCGTTACAAGTCCGTCGACGCGGAATGGTTTTTTTATGTTTTGACGGAGTCGTTACGAACCCATTGCGAGGACGTCGACGCGGAATCGTTTTTTATGTTTTGAAGGACCCATTTCGAACCCGTTACGAGTCCTTCGAAGCGAGTCTGTCAACGCGGAATCGTTTTTTTAAGTTTTAACGGACCCGTTTCGAGCCCGTTACGAGTCCGTCAGCGCAGAATCGGTTTTTTATGTTTTGAAATAATATTTAGAAGGTAAACATTAATCAACCATCGCGGTTTGATTTTAGAAAACGTTTTATAAATTGAAATTACATCTCATAAATTTGAAAAAAGCGAAATTTAGATAAATTTTAGCAATAATTTGCCTACTTATTATAAATTAAAATAGGAAATTTTGAATTGATTCAAGCAAAAAGTGGCTGGTTATTGAAAAACAAAAAAAAAAAATTCGGATGAACTGACTGATAAGGAGAAAAGGTTGAATTTTCCTTGTGCTTCTTTTTTTTCTTTTGCACATAGATTTCGTAGGCCCTTTACCCCGATCCAAATTAGGAAATACTTTTGCATTTGTGGTTTTAGATAACTTTACAAAATTTATTATGGTTAAGACATTGCGCAATGCAACCACTTAATGTGCAGTGCAGGCCCTTGAAGAAATTTTCAACTTGTTCGGTGTTCCAGAAAAGATTTTAGCAGATAATGGATGCCAATTTGTTTTAAAAGATTTTAAAGAGCTCATGGATGAGCATGGAATACAGCAAATACTGACTGGATATTATTCACCGCAAGCGAATGCCTCGGAGCGCACAAATAGGACAATTTTTACTGCCCTTCTTATGTATGTGAAAAATGATCAAACCGAATGGGACAAATATCTAGGAGAGATAAGTTGCTCTTTGCGAAATGTAGTTCATGAATTCACAGGTTTTACTCCATTTTATCTTCTTTTTAGATTTCATATGATGACGAATGGGAAAGACTATGCTTGTTACGAAGGTTGGATAGTTTAGTGGGTGAAAGTCCAGAGATTTTAAATCGTATGGATCACCTTACAAGAAGTCGTGAGAAGGCTTACATGTTTTTGAAAAAGGCTCAAGATATTCATGCAAAGTCATATAATTTGAGAAGTAGGCCGACGGAATTCAAAATTGGTCAGGTAGTATTTAAAAGAAATTTTTATAAAAGCAATAGGCTGAAAAAGTTTAATCCGAAATTAGCTCCAAAATTTACGAAATGTAAAGTAAAGAACAAGATTGCAAGCTTTATATATCAACTTGAGGATCTAAATGGCAAAACGTTTGATAGGATACATGCGAAAAACATATTTTCTGCTGAGCCCGGCTTTAATGATTAGAGCATGAGATTTCAGGGAGTAGGCCAGCCCCACGTTGGGTTGAAATCATATATTACACGATGCCTTTTTCCAAATTAAACTTTTAATAAAATAAAATTTTATTATTTTAAGTTGAATTTGTTTTGTAGTGTCATCATTAGATTAAAATTGTAAAATAAAAACAAATTAAAAAAAAAAAACATTACATTGTGTTGCACTTGAAATAAAAATGAAAATTTTTTGATTTAAAATTACGTTAATACTTTTACTAGATTTGGCACAGATTTGGTTTTAGTTTATTGCACAAAGAATTACACTTATTCTCAGTGAACAACATTACCGATACACGAACATTAAAATGTTCGTTGAAGTTATAAAGGTTCTATTAAAATTATGTAGCATTAACTAATAATCAAAAAGAAATTGAAGATTTATGAATATTTCATTGCTTTTAATAGTTAAAAACTGAGGTCAGCTTAGAAGAAAAACAAAACAAATTAATAGAAGATTTGAATTTTTATATAAATTAAAAGAGACGCTAAACCTCAACATGATCACTTGTAAAACTAAGTAGTGGTAAACTGAGTTTTATGCAATCTTAGATCTCAATAAGGTGACGAAGTGGCTTTCTTTTGCGTTTGATGTTCAACGAAGCCAGACAACATTATTTGAAATTGCTTAGCAAAACTCTAAAATTAAATAAAAGACCTTGTGTTTAAAATTACAACAATTATATTGTATTGGGATGCATTTAAGAAATGCCAACAAATTTAGCAATTAAAGTTAAATTTATTATACAACTAACTAAAGAGGTACAGTAAGATGTAAAAATACTTAGTCATGTGTACTCAATTCTACAAGTAAATTATTTTAAATTACAGAAAGCAGAAAGCTTCTCTTTAAGTACGAAATACATAAAATTTATTGCTTACTAAACCGGCTATGTAACCAACATGAATTACGGCTATGCAGAGAAGCAAATATATTGAAAGTTTACTCCAACTTCAATGGTCACATCATAACTAAAGTTAAATATATATAAGTGAACACATATATATATAACGCGTGCATATAAATTCATATCTATATATATATATCTACAAAAACGAATGATTGTTTAAGATTTAATAATGGTGATGTGGTATTTAATAAATTACGTCTAATTCCTCGTAGTAATGAAATTTCCAGCAAGCTCTTGGACAGCGAACGCTCATGACATGTCAAGATCGTCGGATCCAGGAAATCATGTAAGTCCGTATTTAATTTTCGCATTTATCAAATTATTAAAAATCACTTAAACCTAATACCAAACTCATATATATTAGATTAATTGCATTAATTGAGCTAACGATTAAATACTATCACAAAATTATAAACTCACTATTCCGATACGTCATGTGAACTTTCAATTTTGTTTTTACTTTTTATATATGCTGCTTTACTAAGCCAAAATAGTTTAACTAGCACTGAATTATGTCATAGAGTACATTATTTTTTTGTTGTGATTATTGAAATTTTATGATATCTAGTTCTTTGAAAACATTTACAAAAAAAAAAAAAAAAAATTTATAAAAAAATCAGGAAATTTGAAAAATATATAAATTATCTCGTTTATAAAACCTTACAAATGTCTTTATTTAGGCACTAATGAGTTTCTTGGCCTTAGCAACTTGTCTTCTTTGGCATCATCTTCGTTAGCAACATTTCGCTCATTGAGAACATTGAGTGTTATAGCAACATCAAGTTTTCCAGAAACATTACATGCTTGCGGGAAACATGATGCTGACGGATATTTGCTTGGACGCATTTATATACATCAAAACTATTTGCTTAGTGATAACCTTGCACATTTAATAACGTGATTTTTTTTTTTGGGTGATATTTAGTTCAGTTATACGCTAGTAAAGATGATTGTTTTTGTTTTCTTTTGTTTCGTTTCTGCGGTCGTCCGTTTATACTCCCACGACAAATCACTTAGCATAGTCTGGCAAGATAATAAGAGAGATGATAGACGGACTTTTATTAAACTTTTATTAAATTACTAGCACTCGCTTTTCAAAAATATTGTTGAAAATATTAATTGTACTTATTTAAAGCTTATATAGAAGACACACTTTTGCGTTGTTTTTAATTTTTCAAACTGTTAGCCGCAACACTTTGAGTGAATGTAGCGGGGAAAAAAGTGATCAGTAAATCAGACTCCGCTCCACAACATGTTGAGTTAATCAGAAACTTTTGCGTTCTGTGGGTTAAAATTTTTTTGCGTTCACACACACACGGTTGCACAACAGTTGTGCTTCCTAAAAGCACCCAATGATCATTAGTAGAGGATTTGGGACAGATTTCATCGTGTATTGTGGCCACACTTTAAATAAATTCCAAAATCTAAGTAAGACATTTCAAAATAAATAATTTTTTCGATATTTCGCTATTTCTATTTCTTGTGGAAATTTTTTTCCACACATTAACTTGGTTTGAGCCGCAGATTTCCATAACATTATATTTTTTTATTGATGATATTGGTCGTGGCTTTGATAGGTTTAAGCTGAGAAAGTGCGAAAAAGCTGTAGAAGCTGAACGCTATTGCTAATGCATGTAAACTGCCATATTAATACACTCCGTGCCAAAATTATAAACGGATAAAACTTTTACTTATATTTTTTGTTGTGCTTATATGATCATAAATGAACTTATGCAATTTCACAAGTGTATTAAAAGAGATAAGTGCAAATATCAAACAACAACAACAACAACAACACCTATAGTCAGTAAAGAAAGACTATGTAAAAAGTACTGTTACAGAATTATAAACGCATGTGATTGTTTTTGTAAAATAATATTTATTTCAGCTCTTTAATAATTTGTTATGTTTTCACTCTTTTCTTTGACTTCAAATATCCTATTAGGCATTGAATTAAATAAAGCCTGTACTCTTTCCGTGCTAAGAGAATCCCATGAATGAACAATAACCTCTATTAAATTTGCCTTGGTAGAGTATTGCCTATTTCCTCCGTAAACTTCTCTTACTAAGGCACTACACATATTTTCCATAATGTTCAGGTCTGAACAAATTGATGGCCACTCATGAAGAGGAATGATGTTGTCTGCTAACCAACTTAAAGTCCGACTAGATGCGTGACATGAAGCATTATCTTGCTGGAAAACAAGATCTTCACTCGCATGCTGGTTAAAAAAAAAAGGCAAAAATTTTTCGGATTGTACACCGATGTACTCTTCTGAATTCATGCGTGTGGATGGGAAATGCAGATCAAGCTTTCCAAGTGTGTTGACGGCGCTCCACACCATCAGTGATCCACCCCCAAAATTTATTTTTGAAAAGTACCGTGGTTCATGACGCAAATCCCTCCAATATCCATTAAAGCCATCAGGTCCGTCTAGATTAAATTTCTTTTCGTCAGAAAAGATAAGCTTTAAATAAATTTGGTAAAATTATTAATTTGTCAAAACTTGATTTTTTATGAAAAACTTTACCAGATCCCAATTGCCCATGATCCAACGAGCAAAGTTATCCAACGGTTGGTCTAGGAATCAATTTTTTCATTTTGGAAAACCTAATCTTACCCGAAGCTTTTAAAGCCCGGCGTATTGTGTTTCGAGAAACAGTTGGGTTACATTCAGCCTTGATATCACGAAAACTTTTTGTACTGTTTTGAGCCACGCAACTGGCTAAACTGGCGCAACGTCGAACTTCGCGGCTGCTTAATATTTTTTGATTTTTTGCTGCATAGTTTTCATTATTTTTCAAAAAATTCCGTACAACACAGTCACTTCTACCGATTAGCCGGCTTATTTCGCGGAAAGATTTTTTTCGGAAGCAAACCCTAAAATTTTGCCTCTCTCCACTTCAGTTAGTTGCTAACTCCACGCGGCATTTTGATAAAACTTAATTTAAAATGTGCTAAACTGTTTGCTTATTTAAACAACCACTGATGAGTTTATAATTCTTTAACAGTAATTTTTACATAGTCTCTCTTTGCTTATTATAGGTGTTGTTGTTGTTGTTATTTGATTTGTGCACTTATCTCTCTTAATACAGTTGTGAAATTGTCCATCCAGCAAAGCAGTATCCCGGATATCCGGTATACGGCCAAATCACTATCCGTAACATCTCTAGTTTTTATTTCTGCATCACAAAATCAGTACAGACATTCATCTTTACTTACAGCCATATACGACACTTATTAATTTAAGGGAATAGCGATGTTCACATTCATTCAGTTCGTCATATAACAAATGGTCATACTGGACTTTATTATTGCAATCAATCCAGCTGCCAAATATTTTGATGGTGTTTCAGTTTGTTTCGTTAATCCCAACATCAAATGCCGATGCGGAACGTCTATTTTCACTAAACAAATCAGTTTGAACGGATTATCGAAATTCTCTCACCATTGAAAATGTGAAAGGAGAAATTCAAATAAAGTTTAACTTTGGAATGGACTTTAAAGTATTTTATAACTACACTGAGAGAAATATGTGTTCAAATTAAATGAATTTATGTTCATATCAAACGAATTCTTTTTGAAATAGATCTTGAAACAAAATAATTTAATTTAAACACAACTGTTTTTAAAGTTAAAATCAAAACAAAAGTTTTTGTTTTTTTTTTCTTTAAAATAATAGTTTTGTTTTTAAAACAGTAAACGAATTTGAAACAAAAATTTTAAAATTTAAAACAAATATTTTGAATCATAATTTTTTCGATACCATTTTTTAAGCTTTTCCGAGTTTTTGGCATCAGATTCATAATCAGCTGCCCTCGGAACCCTCCGAATACCAAATGTTAAGTTTATTCGATGAGGTTTAGAAAGTGAAAGAGGATTTTAAAGAGGATTTTAAGAGGATTTTAAATAGTGAAATTATTAATAAGTTTTTATATTGTCTAATGATCAATATTTGTCACAACAATACAAAAAATTCAAAAATTGTCATAGTATTCACATAGTTTAGCAATCATAACATTTAATTAACATTAGGGCGCTCTCCATATTTTTTGAGCTTTTTTCGGGATTCCGGGTAGCTCGAAAACCCGGGTAACCGGGCACTACCCGGGTAATTTGATAAAAAATACCCGGGTAGTTTCTAACTTTCCGGGTAGTAAAGAAAATTTTAAATTCTAATAAGGAAGTTAAGCTTCTAAGCTGCATTTTCGTTGTGCTTAGTTGCAATGCATAATCTTCATTAACAAACCAAACACAACAGCAAATGAAAAACAAAAAACAACCAATGCTCAAAAAATTGGCATAAAAAGAGCAAAAATTTTTTTCTCAATATAATTGCAATCGCACTCATATAAAACATAAATAAATTTAAAATATAAAATCTCGAAACTACCCGGGTAGCTGGAAATACCCGGGTAGCTCGAATTACCTGGGTAGCTCGAATTAACCGGGTAGCTCGAAATACCCGTTAATACCCGAAACTACCCGGATATGGCCCGGATAATTCAAGCTACCCGGCTAGCCCGGGTACTCGAAACACTCGAAAATCGAGAGCGCTACTTAAAATGTTGTCAACATGCTTTGTATTTGGTCAGGAATTACTTTATGCTTCTTTTGTACCTGCTAAACATACGATTTAGCAGGCATATACGAATCAAATTGTCATAGTAAAAATAGAAAAAGTATTCATAGATAATTCATAGAAAAAATTCAAAAATTGTGTCATAGTATTCACATAGTTTTTTTGTTTGTTATTTCAAAGAAATAATAAGAGAAAATAAAAAAAGGGAGTTTAAGTTGAAATTCTTTGCGTTTCTATTTCAAATTTTTTTTATGGTTTTTTTCTCAGTGTATGTTTTAAAAAACTAAAAATTTATTAAATTCGCTAGATCAAAAATAAAATACGAATTGTTAACTTGTAAATATTAAAATATGCATATTATTAACCCTTTTGACCCCGCTCCTGAATTGTATTTATTAAATCTAAATTAAGCATTTTTGAAGATTTCTAGAGCAGTGTCGGGCAAAAATGATCCTATTCACATGTGATTGAGCTAGCATTTGCTGCCGACGTTAATATTTCCACATGTACACAAAAAAACTTCGTCTGGCGTACGAAATGTAGCCGAGTAATGGCTTTGGCTCGTGATGTCAGTTGACGTTAAGCATTTAAGAATGTAAGAACTCGCTTCGCAACCTGTGTCGACAAGGAATAACCGCTAAAGTCGAGTTAGAACAAAATGAGGTTATCAATTTCTCTGCTTTTTTCGCAAAGAAATACACTAGTACGCAAATTTTTATGGTTGTATCTTGAAAATTTAATGTTTGAGGCCATCAAATCTAAGCAACAAAAGTCAGGCTATCCTGATATTAGGGAGCAATTTTCATCTGAAAAATGCTCTTCTGAAATTTTGAAAATGAGTTTAGCTGTTAATCCTTGTCGACACAGATATATATACGCAAAGAAAAATGTTTAATGAGAAATGGATCCCAATGTGCACAAAAACGGATGCGGATCCGTTTCGAACCCGTTACGAGTCCGTCAGAGCGGAATTTTTTTTTTTATGTTTCGATGGATCCGTTTCGAACCCGTTACAAGTCCGTCGACGCGGAAACTTTTTTTTGTGTTTTTACGGACCCGTTTCGAGCCCGTTACGAGTCCGTCGACGCGAAATCGTTTTTTAAATGTTTTGATGGACCAGTTTGCACCCGTTACAAGTCCTCAGAGCGGAATTTGTTTTTTTTTGTTTCGACGGATCCGTTTTGAACCCGTTACAAGTCCGTCGACGCGGAATGGTTTTTTTATGTTTTGACGGAGTCGTTACGAACCCATTGCGAGGACGTCGACGCGGAATCGTTTTTTTATGTTTTGAAGGACCCATTTCGAACCCGTTACGAGTCCTTCGAAGCGAGTCTGTCAACGCGGAATCGTTTTTTTAAGTTTTAACGGACCCGTTTCGAGCCCGTTACGAGTCCGTCAGCGCAGAATCGGTTTTTTATGTTTTGAAATAATATTTAGAAGGTAAACATTAATCAACCATCGCGGTTTGATTTTAGAAAACGTTTTATAAATTGAAATTACATCTCATAAATTTGAAAAAAGCGAAATTTAGATAAATTTTAGCAATAATTTGCCTACTTATTATAAATTAAAAAAGGAAATTTTGAATTGATTCAAGCAAAAAGTGGCTGGTTATTGAAAAACAAAAAAAAAAAATTCGGATGAACTGACTGATAAGGAGAAAAGGTTGAATTTTCCTTGTGCTTCTTTTTTTTCGTTTGCACATAGATTTCGTAGGCCCTTTACCCCGATCCAAATTAGGAAATACTTTTGCATTTGTGGTTTTAGATAACTTTACAAAATTTATTATGGTTAAGACATTGCGCAATGCAACCACTTAATGTGCAGTGCAGGCCCTTGAAGAAATTTTCAACTTGTTCGGTGTTCCAGAAAAGATTTTAGCAGATAATGGATGCCAATTTGTTTTAAAAGATTTTAAAGAGCTCATGGATGAGCATGGAATACAGCAAATACTGACTGGATATTATTCACCGCAAGCGAATGCCTCGGAGCGCGCAAATAGGACAATTTTTACTGCCCTTCTTATGTATGTGAAAAATGATCAAACCGAATGGGACAAATATCTAGGAGAGATAAGTTGCTCTTTGCGAAATGTAGTTCATGAATTCACAGGTTTTACTCCATTTTATCTTCTTTTTAGATTTCATATGATGACGAATGGGAAAGACTATGCTTGTTACGAAGGTTGGATAGTTTAGTGGGTGAAAGTCCAGAGATTTTAAATCGTATGGATCACCTTACAAGAAGTCGTGAGAAGGCTTACATGTTTTTGAAAAAGGCTCAAGATATTCATGCAAAGTCATATAATTTGAGAAGTAGGCCGACGGAATTCAAAATTGGTCAGGTAGTATTTAAAAGAAATTTTTATAAAAGCAATAGGCTGAAAAAGTTTAATCCGAAATTAGCTCCAAAATTTACGAAATGTAAAGTAAAGAACAAGATTGCAAGCTTTATATATCAACTTGAGGATCTAAATGGCAAAACGTTTGATAGGATACATGCGAAAAACATATTTTCTGCTGAGCCCGGCTTTAATGATTAGAGCATGAGATTTCAGGGAGTAGGCCAGCCCCACGTTGGGTTGAAATCATATATTACACGATGCCTTTTTCCAAATTAAACTTTTAATAAAATAAAATTTTATTATTTTAAGTTGAATTTGTTTTGTAGTGTCATCATTAGATTAAAATTGTAAAATAAAAACAAATTAAAAAAAAAAAACATTACATTGTGTTGCACTTGAAATAAAAATGAAAATTTTTTGATTTAAAATTACGTTAATACTTTTACTAGATTTGGCACAGATTTGGTTTTAGTTTATTGCACAAAGAATTACACTTATTCTCAGTGAACAACATTACCGATACACGAACATTAAAATGTTCGTTGAAGTTATAAAGGTTCTATTAAAATTATGTAGCATTAACTAATAATCAAAAAGAAATTGAAGATTTATGAATATTTCATTGCTTTTAATAGTTAAAAACTGAGGTCAGCTTAGAAGAAAAACAAAACAAATTAATAGAAGATTTGAATTTTTATATAAATTAAAAGAGACGCTAAACCTCAACATGATCACTTGTAAAACTAAGTAGTGGTAAACTGAGTTTTATGCAATCTTAGATCTCAATAAGGTGACGAAGTGGCTTTCTTTTGCGTTTGATGTTCAACGAAGCCAGACAACATTATTTGAAATTGCTTAGCAAAACTCTAAAATTAAATAAAAGACCTTGTGTTTAAAATTACAACAATTATATTGTATTGGGATGCATTTAAGAAATGCCAACAAATTTAGCAATTAAAGTTAAATTTATTATACAACTAACTAAAGAGGTACAGTAAGATGTAAAAATACTTAGTCATGTGTACTCAATTCTACAAGTAAATTATTTTAAATTACAGAAAGCAGAAAGCTTCTCTTTAAGTACGAAATACATAAAATTTATTGCTTACTAAACCGGCTATGTAACCAACATGAATTACGGCTATGCAGAGAAGCAAATATATTGAAAGTTTACTCCAACTTCAATGGTCACATCATAACTAAAGTTAAATATATATAAGTGAACACATATATATATAACGCGTGCATATAAATTCATATCTATATATATATATCTACAAAAACGAATGATTGTTTAAGATTTAATAATGGTGATGTGGTATTTAATAAATTACGTCTAATTCCTCGTAGTAATGAAATTTCCAGCAAGCTCTTGGACAGCGAACGCTCATGACATGTCAAGATCGTCGGATCCAGGAAATCATGTAAGTCCGTATTTAATTTTCGCATTTATCAAATTATTAAAAATCACTTAAACCTAATACCAAACTCATATATATTAGATTAATTGCATTAATTGAGCTAACGATTAAATACTATCACAAAATTATAAACTCACTATTCCGATACGTCATGTGAACTTTCAATTTTGTTTTTACTTTTTATATATGCTGCTTTACTAAGCCAAAATAGTTTAACTAGCACTGAATTATGTCATAGAGTACATTATTTTTTTGTTGTGATTATTGAAATTTTATGATATCTAGTTCTTTGAAAACATTTACAAAAAAAAAAAAAAAAAAATTTATAAAAAAATCAGGAAATTTGAAAAATATATAAATTATCTCGTTTATAAAACCTTACAAATGTCTTTATTTAGGCACTAATGAGTTTCTTGGCCTTAGCAACATGTCTTCTTTGGCATCATCTTCGTTAGCAACATTTCGCTCATTGAGAACATTGAGTGTTATAGCAACATCAAGTTTTCCAGAAACATTACATGCTTGCGGGAAACATGATGCTGACGGATATTTGCTTGGACGCATTTATATACATCAAAACTATTTGCTTAGTGATAACCTTGCACATTTAATAACGTGATTTTTTTTTTTGGGTGATATTTAGTTCAGTTATACGCTAGTAAAGATGATTGTTTTTGTTTTCTTTTGTTTCGTTTCTGCGGTCGTCCGTTTATACTCCCACGACAAATCACTTAGCATAGTCTGGCAAGATAATAAGAGAGATGATAGACGGACTTTTATTAAACTTTTATTAAATTACTAGCACTCGCTTTTCAAAAATATTGTTGAAAATATTAATTGTACTTATTTTAAGCTTATATAGAAGACACACTTTTGCGTTGTTTTTAATTTTTCAAACTGTTAGCCGCAACACTTTGAGTGAATGTAGCGGGGAAAAAAGTGATCAGTAAATCAGACTCCGCTCCACAACATGTTGAGTTAATCAGAAACTTTTGCGTTCTGTGGGTTAAAATTTTTTTGCGTTCACACACACACGGTTGCACAACAGTTGTGCTTCCTAAAAGCACCCAATGATCATTAGTAGAGGATTTGGGACAGATTTCATCGTGTATTGTGGCCACACTTTAAATAAATTCCAAAATCTAAGTAAGACATTTCAAAATAAATATTTTTTTCAATATTTCGCTATTTCTATTTCTTGTGGAAATTTTTTTCCACACATTAACTTGGTTTGAGCCGCAGATTTCCATAACATTATATTTTTTTATTGATGATATTGGTCGTGGCTTTGATAGGTTTAAGCTGAGAAAGTGCGAAAAAGCTGTAGAAGCTGAACGCTATTGCTAATGCATGTAAACTGCCATATTAATACACTCCGTGCCAAAATTATAAACGGATAAAACTTTTACTTATATTTTTTGTTGTGCTTATATGATCATAAATGAACTTATGCAATTTCACAAGTGTATTAAAAGAGATAAGTGCAAATATCAAACAACAACAACACCTATAGTCAGTAAAGAAAGACTATGTAAAAAGTACTGTTACAGAATTATAAACGCATGTGATTGTTTTTGTAAAATAATATTTATTTCAGCTCTTTAATAATTTGTTATGTTTTCACTCTTTTCTTTGACTTCAAATATCCTATTAGGCATTGAATTAAATAAAGCCTGTACTCTTTCCGTGCTAAGAGAATCCCATGAATGAACAATAACCTCTATTAAATTTGCCTTGGTAGAGTATTGCCTATTTCCTCCGTAAACTTCTCTTACTAAGGCACTACACATATTTTCCATAATGTTCAGGTCTGAACAAATTGATGGCCACTCATGAAGAGGAATGATGTTGTCTGCTAACCAACTTAAAGTCCGACTAGATGCGTGACATGAAGCATTATCTTGCTGGAAAACAAGATCTTCACTCGCATGCTGGTTAAAAAAAAAGGCAAAAATTTTTCGGATTGTACACCGATGTACTCTTCTGAATTCATGCGTGTGGATGGGAAATGCAGATCAAGCTTTCCAAGTGTGTTGACGGCGCTCCACACCATCAGTGATCCACCCCCAAAATTTATTTTTGAAAAGTACCGTGGTTCATGACGCAAATCCCTCCAATATCCATTAAAGCCATCAGGTCCGTCTAGATTAAATTTCTTTTCGTCAGAAAAGATAAGCTTTAAATAAATTTGGTAAAATTATTAATTTGTCAAAACTTGATTTTTTATGAAAAACTTTACCAGATCCCAATTGCCCATGATCCAACGAGCAAAGTTATCCAACGGTTGGTCTAGGAATCAATTTTTTCATTTTGGAAAACCTAATCTTACCCGAAGCTTTTAAAGCCCGGCGTATTGTGTTTCGAGAAACAGTTGGGTTACATTCAGCCTTGATATCACGAAAACTTTTTGTACTGTTTTGAGCCACGCAACTGGCTTAACTGGCGCAACGTCGAACTTCGCGGCTGCTTAATATTTTTTGATAGCCGGCTTATTTCGCGGAAAGATTTTTTTCGGAAGCAAACCCTAAAATTTTGCCTTTCTCCACTTCAATTAGTTGCTTACAACGCGGCATTTTGATAAAACTTAATTTAAAATAAGTTTATAATTCTTTAACAGTAATTTTTACATAGTCTCTCTTTGCTTATTATAGGTGTTGTTAATGTTGTTATTTGATTTGTGCACTTATCTCTCTTAATACACTTGTGAAATGGTATAAGCTAAAATATGATCATATAAGACAACAAAAAATATTAGTAAAAGTTTCAGAGTGTATGAGCTACTTTATTATTGTGCTATGATTGTAACCTGTCGAATTAGATATTGTAACGAATTTTTTATTCTTATATTCTTTGTTATTTATTAATATTATTAATATGTATATGAATGTATAACTTTGCTTAAAATACTTGTTTAAAATATTATTTGTATTCATTGATGTTTATTTGAGATATTTCAAAACATATAAAATAAAATTTTCATTCAGATTTTCATCTTAAAGAGGAGACAACGTTTTAATTTGGAAAGGAAATTTTAGCTCAATAAAATATTTTAAGAATATTTTTTATTTAAAAAGGCAAACACGAGAGCGACTGGCGTCCCTCGTTAAATTGGCGCCCAACGTAAATTACTAAAATCTAGCCGCAAAATTTTCAAATCTGCTCAAGGCTAACCGCTTAATGCCTGCCCAACATTAATGAAAACCGAAAGTGCACTCAATTGGCTGCAACAACGACCAAGCATTTAAACTGCTAATTGTGGTTCTCAAAAGAAGTACTATCCCTGCCGCAGCACCTGCATATATGCTGTTTGTGCTCGTCACCAAGCGTAAGTTTTTCAGTCGCAGTAACGTCCATTCATCTACTGTTTGTACGATTGCTTACGGAAGTCCTGTCCCTGCCTCAGCCTCTGTATCTGTGCTGTTAATGCTCATCATCAAGCCAACTGAACACGTACTGTTTATGCTCATCATCAAACGCTGGCTTTACACCCGCAGTAACGCATATTCGTCTGTTTCCGTGTCCATCTAACGAAACCGCTCATTCGAGAAATACGAGAGAGACCGGTACTGACGCTTTTGCTGTCTTACCAAGTCCCTCGTTACATCTTTAAACCAACGTTCATCATTGCAAACGCAGTACCGTATATTCGTCAACTGTTTCAGCGTCCATTTAACGACACCATTCATTCGAAAAACACGAGAGAGACCGGTACTGACGCTGTTGCGGTCTTACCAAGTCCCTCGCTACAGCTTTAAACCTACATTCATCATTGCACCCGCAAATACGTCTATTCTTCTACTATTTCTGCAATCATCTAACAAAATCGTTCATTTAAGAAATACGGGAGAGACAGGTACTGACGCAATTGCAGTCTTACCAAGTCCCTCGTTACGACTTTATAATAAGATCTAGAAGCAACCTCTTTCGATTCTCCATACAATCAGAACGTTTCTCAGAAGCGAGATCCATTCTTCTCACCTACATCTGGTTCTATAACCCCTTTCCACTGCTACAACATATTGTTCGTGCTAGTCTCTCTCATTTTATTTAATTCTCAACAAAGACCTCTCCCAACGACAACATGCATAGAAGTCCTCGTAACACTTCAGCTGCTGCTGCATCAACGTCGTCTGCTGTTGATCATAATACGAGTAGTTCAACAAATATAATCATGACTCGTGATCAATTTGCAGAACTGTTAGAGAGTGTCCAATCTAGATCGGACGTTCGATCATCTTTTAGTAAATGCAGTGCTCGTTTTAATGGGGATCGAAGCACAAATAATATTGAGAACTTTATAGCAACTATCCAAGTATACAAAGAAGCCGAGAGCATCAGTGATAGATTTGCTCTTGCGAGCCTTCCACTATTACTTGAAGGCTATGCATCTTCTTGGTGGCAAGGTATAAAAGATGAAATAAAAACTTTCGATGAAGCAATCAATCTCTTGTTGCAAGCATTCTCTCCACCAAAGCCTGATTGGAGAATCTTTGCTGAAATAAACAAAGATAAGCAACATATGTCGGAATCGACAGATAGTTTCATCTGCCGCAAACGAAAACTGTTTGCTCAGCTCAAAGAAAAATTGAGTGAAAATGCTATGCTTAATATTATATACTCTCAACTCTTGTTTCAAATTCGCGATAAAATTTCAAGAGAAGATATTCGCTCTTTTCAGGAATTGTTGCATAAAGCTAGAGAAGCTGAAGTCGTAGCTGCAATAGTGCAACAGGAATAGAAGACCAAGTCAAACTTAAGGCCAGTTTTTCAATAAAACGCTGCTCGTTCTGTCGCAAACGTAACCATTCTGCTGAAGAATGTTACAAGAAAGCTCAACTTGAAAAACATAAACAATCACAAGATGAGCGAACTACTCTCAATTGTTATGGTTGTGGCGCACCAGGCTTTTATCGTTCAAACTGTCCCAACTGTAACAAATCAAATGCAAACAAAAGTCCGGTACGTATAGATTTCAATTCAATACATACCTCAATAGTAGGTAGAAGTGTCCCTAGAGTGGCATTGAATATAAACGGATTAAATGGTGAAGCTTACATAGACACCGCTGCAAGAACAAGCGTTGCTGGATATATTTTATTCAAAAAACTACAAGAAATAGGTGTAAAGTTCAAAGAGATGTATGCGGAGTTGGTTATGGCAGATGGTATTCCAAAATACCAAAAGGTGTTCTCAACGGAAGCAGATATTGTCATAGGAAACAGAATTAAAAAGATAAAATTGATTTGCCTTCCCGCAGCAGGGAATAACCGCACGTTGCTCGGTATAGATTTCATGGAGCAAGAAGGTATGGTGCTCGATTTGGCGCAACGTTGTTGGTTTTATAAGGATGACCCAAACACAATTTTTGAATTTAAAATGCAATCCACCGAATCATCCATAATTCCGGAAAATACATCATCCACGTACAACTATTCACCAGAAGAAATAAAGAAAATTTTTGGAAGTTCTATTCCTAATGATTTACGCTTATTTAAAAATCGCGAACTTTTTCCGCCTATGAAAAAATTAAAATTAATAAAAAATAATGAAACCTGTTTATTGAGTTTGAATTCTTTTGAAATTAAATTACGTTCAGATGAAGGACCACATCTTAAAATTAATGAAAGAGATTTATTGAATAATATTTTATTAGAAAACACTAATATATTTGATGATATTAACAAGCCAGTACCGTTTATTGAGCATTATATAAACACTGGCACACATGAACCAATTTCATGTTCTCCATATAGACTCTCACCAGTTATGAAACAAAAATTAAAAGCTGAAATTGATGATATGTTAAGTAAAGGAGTTATTGAAGAAAGAGAGTCACCATGGGCTTTTCCGGTTGTTATGATCCCAAAAAGAATGGAGAAATCAGAGTTTGCATTGATTATCGTCGCCTTAACACCATTACTATAACAGATACATACCCACTCCCAAGAATTGATGATCTTTTACATGCAGCTAAATCAACGCCATATATGACTACTTTAGATCTAAAGGCTGGCTATTGGCAAATCAAAGTTGCAGAAAAGGACAAACTGAAGACAGCTTTTACAACACCATTCGGCATTTACGTATTCAATCGAATGCCTTTTGGATTAAAGAATGCTCCGGCCACTTTTCAACGTTTAATTGACAAGTTTCGCAACGGGTTGCCGAATATTCTTATATTAGCATACCTAGATGACATAATTATATGTTCAAGTAACTTCAATTCTCATGTGACAGATCTTTGTAAAATTTTTAAAAGACTCAAAACATTTGGATTCCATTTAAACAGAAAGAAATGTTTCTTCTGTCGACCAGAAGTTAAATATTTAGGTCATATATTGACGAAAGAAGGATTAAAAATTGATCCTGAAAAAACAGAAGCTATTTTAAAACGACCAAATCCCAAGAACCTTAAACAATTAATTTCATTTTTGCAAACATGTTCATGGTATCGTCGATTCATACCAAATTTTGCAAAAGTTTCTAGAGCGTTATCAAATTTAACAAAGAAAAATATAAAATGGAAATGGCTGTCTGAAGAACAATCGGCTTTTAATAATCTGAAAACTCTTTTAACTTCACCACCAATTTTGCGTCAAGTGAATGAAAATCAACCATTTATTCTTAAAACCGATGCTAGCAACTATGCTTTAGGAGCAGTTTTACTGCAGGGGGAGAAAGAAAATGAGCATCCTATTGAATATGCAAGTCGTTTATTACTCCCTGCAGAACGAAATTATTCAACAACAGAAAGAGAAGCACTAGCTGTCGTATGGGCTATTCAAAAGTTTCGCGGTTATGTTGAAGGCTCCGAAATAACTGTTCTCACAGATCACCAACCATTAAAATGGCTGTTTTCCTTAAAATCACCAACTGGGAGATTAGCCCGATGGGCATTAATGTTACAGATGTACAACATTCACTTTGGATATACACCAGGTAGACAAAATGTAGTTGCAGATATGCTTTCGAGGCCACCAGATGAAGAATTGGACACCTACAGTTTTGCAATACTTGCTTTTGAAATAGATCTACCCCGAAAAGGAAGGGAAGAATACAGAAAAGCTCAAATGGAAGATTTAGATATCAAGAAAATTATAAGCTCTTTCGAAAATAAAGACGAAGACATCACTAGGTACACAGAGCGAGGTTATATAATGCTAGATGGAATTCTTTATCGCTTTTGCTCAGAAGAAGATTCGGAGGAGGGACAACTAGTCGTACCAAAATTAATGAGACAATTAATATTACATAAGTATCACGATGATCCAATAGCTGGCCATTATGGTGTTGAAAAAACCATCAATCGGATTGCGCAAAAATTGTATTGGTCTGGAATGCGCTCAGATATCACAAAATATGTAAAATCTTGTGTGGAATGCCAGAAACATAAGCCTGCAAATTTAAAACCAACTGGCTTATTACAAACAGTATCTAGCAATCAACGTTTCGAAGTCATTGCTGTGGATTTATTCGGACCATTGCCTTGCACAAAAGATGGTTATAAATGGATTCTGATTGTTGAAGACTTATGCAGTCGATGGGTAGAACTTTTTGCACTAAAAGAAGGTACATCAGAGAATTGCGCTTTAACTTTATTAAATGAAGTTATATTAAGATTTGGAGTTCCTCGACGAATACATACCGATAATGGATGCCAGTTTATTTCGGCACTTATGCAAAAACTAACATTTTGTTTGGGTATAGAACAAAATTTCACACCAGTTTACCATCCTGAATCCAACCCCGTCGAGAGAAAGAATAGGGATTTAAAAACTCAACTTTCAATCTGTGTTGGAAAAAATCATAATGAATGGAATAAAAAAATTGCTGCAATACGATTTTCAATGAACACTGTAAAGTGTACTAGCACGGGATATTCAGCCGCTTATTTAACATTTGGACGTGAGTTAAGAAAGCCAATTGAAGTGCATCATGATTTGAGAGCACTTGTTACATCCGAAAAATTTTTACCTGAAATTACACCACATTTATTACATCTTGCAGATGCATTAAAATTTGCACAGGAGGCACAAGAACAAATGCAAGACAAGAACAAACATTTTGTCGACTTAAAACGTAGACCACAACCTAATATAAATATTGGTGATCGTGTTTTGGTTTCAACGCATGGTTTGAGAAAATTGAATCACGATGAATCTTCAAAGTTTTTACCACGACGTGATGGTCCATACCGTGTTATTGCTAAAAATGGTTCCTGTTGCTATGTCATTGCATCTGAGTTAGACCCCAATACTCCACTAGCAACATATCATGCATCAGCACTGACTTTGTTTGATGGTCCAAGTACTCCAGTATATCCTATTAAGCGCCGTGGTCGCCCAATAACAAAGAAAAGAGACAATTAATTCATAACACAAGATTCCCAATATTAGTAAAACTCATGGGATATAACAACTACTCATATTTAGTTTGTTAACAACGAGCCAGTGGACCCACTATCCGGTTGCCGGATATTCGGCCATCCAGCAAAGCAGTATCCAGGATATCCGGTATACGGCCAAATCACTATCCGTTACATCTCTAGTTTTTATTTCTGCATCACAAAATCAGTACAGACATTCATCTTTACTTACAGCCATATACGACACTTATTAATTTAAGGGAATAGCGATGTTCACATTCATTCAGTTCGTCATATAACAAATGGTCATACTTGACTTTATTATTGCAATCAATCCAGCTGCCAAAAATTTTGATTGTGTTTCAGTTTGTTTCGTTAATCCCAACATCAAATGCCGATGCGGAACGTCTATTTTCAATAAACAAATCAGTTTGAACGGATTATCGAAATTCTCTCACCATTGAAAATGTGAAAGGAGAAATTCAAATAAAGTTTAACTTTGGAATGGACTTTAAAGTATTTTATAACTACACTGAGAGAAAAATGTGTTCAAATAAAATGAATTTATGTTCATATCAAACGAATTTCTTTTTGAAATAGATCTTGAAACAAAATAATTTAATTTAAACACAACTGTTTTTAAAGTTAAAATCATAACAAAAGTTTTTGTTTTTTTTTTCTTTCAAATAATAGTTTTGTTTTTAAAACAGTATACGAATTTGAAACAAAAATTTTAAAATTTAAAACAAATATTTTGAATCATAATTTTTTCGATACCATTTTTTAAGCTTTTCCGAGTTTTTGGCATCAGATTCATAATCAGCTGCCCTCGGAACCCTCCGAATACCAAATGTTAAGTTTATTCGATGAGGTTTAGAAAGTGAAAGAGGATTTTAAAGAGGATTTTAAGAGGATTTTAAATAGTGAAATTATTAATAAGTTTTTATATTGTCTAATGATCAATATTTGTCACAACAATACAAAAAATTCAAAAATTGTCATAGTATTCACATAGTTTAGCAATCATAACATTTAATGACCATTAGGGCGCTCTCCATATTTTTTGAGCTTTTTTCGGGATTCCGGGTAGCTCGAAAACCCGGGTAACCGGGCACTACCCGGGTAATTTGATAAAAAATACCCGGGTAGTTTCTAACTTTCCGGGTAGTAAAGAAAATTTTAAATTCTAATAAGGAAGTTAAGCTTCTAAGCTGCATTTTCGTTGTGCTTAGTTGCAATGCATAATCTTCATTAACAAACCAAACACAACAGCAAATGAAAAACAAAAAACAACCAATGCTCAAAAAATTGGCATAAAAAGAGCAAAAATTTTTTTCTCAATATAATTGCAATCGCACTCATATAAAACATAAATAAATTTAAAATATAAAATCTCGAAACTACCCGGGTAGCTGGAAATACCCAGGTAGCTCGAATTACCTGGGTAGCTCGAATTAACCGGGTAGCTCGAAATACCCGTTAATACCCGAAACTACCCGGATATGGCCCGGATAATTCAAGCTACCCGGCTAGCCCGGGTACTCGAAACACTCGAAAATCGAGAGCGCTACTTAAAATGTTGTCAACATGCTTTGTATTTGGTCAGGAATTACTTTATGCCTCTTTTGTACCTGCTAAACATACGATTTAGCAGGCATATACGAATCAAATTGTCATAGTAAAAATAGAAAAAGTATTCATAGATAATTCATAGAAAAAATTCAAAAATTGTGTCATAGTATTCACATAGTTTTTTTGTTTGTTATTTCAAAGAAATAATAAGAGAAAATAAAAAAAGGGAGTTTAAGTTGAAATTCTTTGCGTTTCTATTTCAAATTTTTTTTATGGTTTTTTTCTCAGTGTATGTTTTAAAAAACTAAAAATTTATTAAATTCGCTAGATCAAAAATAAAATACGAATTGTTAACTTGTAAATATTAAAATATGCATATTATTAACCCTTTTGACCCCGCTCCTGAATTGTATTTATTAAATCTAAATTAAGCATTTTTGAAGATTTCTAGAGCAGTGTCGGGCAAAAATGATCCTATTCACATGTGATTGAGCTAGCATTTGCTGCCGACGTTAATATTTCCACATGTACACAAAAAAACTTCGTCTGGCGTACGAAATGTAGCCGAGTAATGGCTTTGGCTCGTGATGTCAGTTGACGTTAAGCATTTAAGAATGTAAGAACTCGCTTCGCAACCTGTGTCGACAAGGAATAACCGCTAAAGTCGAGTTAGAACAAAATGAGGTTATCAATTTCTCTGCTTTTTTCGCAAAGAAATACACTAGTACGCAAATTTTTATGGTTGTATCTTGAAAATTTAATGTTTGAGGCCATCAAATCTAAGCAACAAAAGTCAGGCTATCCTGATATTAGGGAGCAATTTTCATCTGAAAAATGCTCTTCTGAAATTTTGAAAATGAGTTTAGCTGTTAATCCTTGTCGACACAGATATATATACGCAAAGAAAAATGTTTAATGAGAAATGGATCCCAATGTGCACAAAAACGGATGCGGATCCGTTTCGAACCCGTTACGAGTCCGTCAGAGCGGAATTTTTTTTTTTATGTTTCGATGGATCCGTTTCGAACCCGTTACAAGTCCGTCGACGCGGAAACTTTTTTTGTGTTTTTACGGACCCGTTTCGAGCCCGTTACGAGTCCGTCGACGCGAAATCGTTTTTTAAATGTTTTGATGGACCAGTTTGCACCCGTTACAAGTCCTCAGAGCAGAATTTGTTTTTTTTTGTTTCGACGGATCCGTTTTGAACCCGTTACAAGTCCGTCGACGCGGAATGGTTTTTTTATGTTTTGACGGAGTCGTTTCGAACCCATTGCGAGTACGTCGACGCGGAATCGTTTTTTTATGTTTTGAAGGACCCATTTCGAACCCGTTACGAGTCCTTCGAAGCGGAATCGTGTTTTAATGTTCTGAAGGAACCGTTTCGAGACCGTTACGAGTCTGTCAACGCGGAATCGTTTTTTTAAGTTTTAACGGACCCGTTTCGAGCCCGTTACGAGTCCGTCAGCGCAGAATCGGTTTTTTATGTTTTGAAATAATATTTAGAAGGTAAACATTAATCAACCATCGCGGTTTGATTTTAGAAAACGTTTTATAAATTGAAATTACATCTCATAAATTTGAAAAAAGCGAAATTTAGATAAATTTTAGCAATAATTTGCCTACTTATTATAAATTAAAATAGGAAATTTTGAATTGATTCAAGCAAAAAGTGGCTGGTTATTGAAAAACAAAAAAAAAATTCGGATGAACTGACTGATGAGGAGAAAAGGTTGAATTTTCCTTGTCCTTCTTTTTTTTCGTTTCTTTTTCACATCAGTCAGGCTTGTTTCAATTTGTTTTGTTTGTCGCGTGCCTTTGAACAAATCGGTTGTGTGTTGAAGTGGACAGCACAATTTTATTATATGTATGTATTTTAATAATAAAATAATAAATAACAAATAAGTGCATTGCGTTGTGATGTGTTTATTATTAAGATAAAAGTGCGGTCTTATATAGTTTTTGATAGAACTATGCAAAACAATTTAAAGTGTTAAAAATTATTACGCAACTTTTTGCGCACTTGAAACGCACTTGAAACGGCGTGCCTTACTTCGCTTTGTTGTTGTTGCCGCTTTGTAATTGTGGTATTTTTATCGGCTGCTTCTGTTCGTGTCAAAGCAAATGCAAAAAAAGGCACATGAAAAAAACAGCGTCACTTGCATTACTTTTGCGTTGTTGTTTTGTAATTGTTATATTTCTCACTTTTGCTTAAGGTTGCCACTTGAGGAAGTGTCTGCATGCTGTTTTCTGTGATGAATTAGTTTGGTGATGAATTAACAAAAGATGACTTGGTTGGCGGAGAAAAATGCGGAGGAGAAAAATGCGGCTAAAAATTTAATTGTCGTTGCAGCTATCCGAGGTACTAAATGTTTGTAAATGCTTTAGTACATTACATGTATTTGCTTGCATTTGAAAGTTGAAAATATTGTTGCGGAAAGCTTACGTTTGCATTGCACTCCGCTTCATAAATTCTTATATATTCCAACTTTTCGTTCGTCAATGACTTTACGCTTATGCACGCAAATCAATGCTGTGTAGTTGACATAGTGGTGACCGTGTCATGCAGGTTTAGTGTGTGGCTTAGCATGCTCGGAGCGCGGGTTAGATCCCCAGCCGCGGCGAAAAGTTTTTTTCAATAAAAAATTTTTCTGATCGGTCACCACCTCTCTGCAGAAAATGGCAAACCTCAGAGAATAAATAATGCCATGTAAAGTTTCTTGAGAACATGAACTTTAGCCGTTCGGAGTCGGCATAAAACATGTAGGTCCAGTTCTCGGTCAATTGTGTGCAAACATTTAATAAGAAGAATCATAAGAAGCTCGGTCAAAGTCCTTTCAAGGGCTGAAATGGCCAATTTGTTTTTTTTTTTTGTTACTTGACACTTTAAATTTATAAATCTTTTATTTAAGTTTCCTCAAGTGCATTTTTAAGGAAATATGGAATCGGCAGTGGGTATATCGGTTGTGGAGGACGTTGTGAAGAAGTTCTTCCACTATGCAAATGATCGCATTACGAAGAAGAAGAAAACTGATGGTATATATTGAATTATAAAATTATTTTCATATTCATATCTATATATTATATCTTCATATCATTTTTATATAATTTTCATATCCATTTTAAAGCATGTTATATAATTAAAACTACAATAATTTGCCACGAATTGAAATAAAAAATTGATACAATTAAAATTTTGCGTATTGTTAAAAAAAAACGGGTCCGTCGCGGATTCTCATTGTTAAAAATAGCGAGTACGTTGCGGATTCTTTTTTTTTAAAAAAACACGAGTCCGTCGCGGATTCGCATTACTTAAAAAAGGAGTCCGTCGCGGATTCGCATTATTTAAAATAGCTAGTCCGTTGCGGATTCGCATTATTGAAAAGAACGAGTCCGTCGCGGACTCGAATTATTAAAAAAAAAACGAGTTCGAAACGGACTCGTATATGAAGTCCGTTCCGAGTTCGAGACGGATCCGGGGAAACGGTAAAAACGATTCGAATTTTTGAGAGGAATTTCATATGAAAACGGAACCGTAACGGATCCGAAACGCAATCCGTTTCGGAAAAAAAGTACGAAGAAGTGAGTCCGTTTCGAATTCGAAACAGATCCGTATGGCACACTGGGATGCTACATTTTTGTCGCTCTCTCTTGGACACACACACAAGCTTGCTTGTGTATGAATTGGTTTGCCCGACACTGTTCTAGAGATATCGTGTCACTACCCAATAAGCCAAAAAACTGACTGATCCGGCAAAACGGCATGTACTCGTACCTTCAATTAATGCTTTTACAGATTTCAGCTTGATAACTGTTTTTTGAGGCAAAAAAAGCATAGTTGGCAAAGAAAATTGTTTTGTTTGTAAATTATTTTCAGTTTTAATATGATGTTATAAAATAATAAATTATAATAATATGTTAATAATAATATGTTTAATTACACTGGTTTACAAATAACGAAAAGTTGTTTGTACTTTGAATGCCACTATTCTTTTCTCATGTAAAATCGGTCGCTGATTCCGAAAAAAAATTTTTTTTTTTTCTGTCACTCCGTTTTCGAGATATTGCCCACTGTAGGGTTTTCAACGAAAAGAAAAGTTGGTTCCACTTAATTGCATATATCTCCTGAACCAACAACAGTAATCTTACAAACAATGCCAACATCATTTTTTGGTCGAGCTGTTAGTTTTGGCGGAATTAATTCAAATATCGGGGATTTTTTTATTTTTCAGAAAAATTTCCAAAAAAAGACAAAATAGTTGCAAATTTCGTTAAGAACTCAAAATATTTTGTTACTTTTGATATTTTTTACTAAGAGCCTTTATTTTTCCAAAAAAAATAAGCTATTGTTTAAGAAAATCTATTGAGAAATGAAAAAGTTGTGTTTAATGGAACGAAAGCACCCAAGTTATGTTTTTTTTACAAATTTTATTGTCATATAAATAAATTGGGTTATTGTACTATAATTTTTTATTTTTCATTTTTATTGTTCATAGGAATCAAGTCAAGAGTTTTGCGAAAGAAAAGATAAGAACAAACACGCTACAATAAAAACAGGTAGGCTCACGACTGAGAGTGCCACCGTCGAAACCGTCACAGCAAAACGTCTGATTTCGACACTTATGGCTATAAGAAAGAGAGCCTACCTGTTTTTATTATGTTTCGGCGGTCGCGCTCGGAGTCGTGGACCGACCTACCTTTATTGTACCTGCAGCACTTTCGAGATGCATAAAAGCAAAAACATTCATGCACTATACTAAAAAACGTGGCAAACAAAGGGACGCACAATTTGTAACGAAAGGAAAAAATAAGATATACTTCAAAATAAAATGAGTAAAAGACTGCGAGAATTCCAGTGTAAAAACTACCCCGATATTTTCTGCTACGTGTGCGGTGAATTTACTTTCGAAAAGAACTACTCCAATTAACATATTTTTATACCAACCCACGCAACCTTAGGTCTATATCTCTCTTCCACCTGAACTTTCACCGCACCGACTATGGATGCAGTGAACCCATAACCAGAATGCTTCGGGTAACCAATAATTTGATCAACGAATTCGATTTTCATCTGAGCAGACCACTACTCCAAAATATCCTCCTTAACTCTCCAACACCACTTCATCCGCCTCTCTAATGTACTCTTCCAGTACAAGATATGATACTATTGTAAATTAAGATATGATACTACTGTTAGTTAATTATAAATTTTAGTTTTTTAGTTTTTGTTTTAAGTATTTAAACTGCTTGTATTAAGCTTATCCAAATAAATATATAAAAAACTTCTTACTTTTTTATTATTTTTTTAATATAAAAACTGCAATTATTCAAATCAATGTCTTGTTTGATGAGTTAGTTCTGTTTGACGGTGCTAAGAAATCAAAGTTGCTTGTAAGCAACGTTGCGGTCGAAAGGGGTAAACTGGGTTCTCTGGTCATTGAATTTTGAATAAAATACATTAATTTTAAAGCTTCATATCGCTCATTTTCTTCAAGAAAGTCAACTAAAAAAATCAATTTTCAGTTATCATATTTAAAGTTTTAATTTTATTCTCACCTTACGATTGAGTGACTCATTTTCTTCTGGAGCGAAAAGTATTAAAGATATACATACATTTAGAAAACAAGAAACAGAGCGATACGCATACATCTTTGTCCCGATTTTTTAGTTTGTGTCCCGTTTTTTTTTTCAAAATCCCGATTATTAAATTAAAAACAAGTGTGCGTGTCAGCTCCGACGCGCGATTGGAGTTTACTTATTATCGATTGCCTTGGAATTTAATAAAATAATATACAATAGGCAAAGTAGGTAAATATATAAAATCATAATTTATAAACAGTTGACAATATTAATTTCATTACCAATATGTAATGTCGTTACCAAAAACTGAGGCAATAAAATTGAAAAAACTAAAACTGGAAACGTGAAAGTCTTAAGTAAAATATTTTACAAATCGTAATGATTGAAACATATCTAGACGTCCCCAGATTTCTTCTAAAAACTAAATCTAAATTAAGTTCATCACTCAAAAATTTTATTTGAACATGAAATCCATTAAAGTTTCAATGACCCAACCTAGACCTCATCTAGGATAGTCCCGTTACATTCGCTTGACCACAGAATCATCTACTTATGTCTTAATGCTTCATAGAATCCATAACATTGGATTTGCCATAGAATCATCCATTTTGGTCCTAATGTTCCATGAAACCCATAAAAGCTCCAATGAACCGAATGTGACCTCAGATAATCCCATTGCATCCGATTGACCATGGAATCATCCATTTAAGTCCAAATGTTGTATGGAACCCATACAAGTTCCAATGACCCGCCTGTGGCCTCAGATAATCCCATTGCATCCGATTGGCCATAGAATCATCCATGGTGGTCCAAATGTTCCATGGAACCCATTGAAGTTCCAATGACCCGCCTGTGACCTCAGATAATCCCATTGCATCCGATTGGCTATAGAATCATCCATTTTAGTCCAAATGTTCCATGGAATCCATTAAAGTGCGAATCACTTGCCTGTGACCTCAGTTAATCCCATTGCATCCGAATGGCCATAGAATCATCCACTTTGGTCCAAATTCTCCATGGAATCCATTAAAAATCCAATGACCCACCTGTGACTTCAGATAATTCCATTGCATCCGAGTGGCCATAGAATCATCCATTTTGGTCCCAATAGTCCATGGACGCCATACAAAATCCAATGACCCTCCTGTCACCTCCATAGAATCCATGGAATCCATTAAAGTGCAAGTGACTTGCCTGTGACCTCAGTTAATCCCTTTGCATTCGATTGGCCATAGAATCATAGAATCAAAGTTGAAAATTCAAGAGTAACGGAAAAATGGTTGAAAATATGATTGAATTTTCAACCGTAACACCTGTTATGGACTTTACGCCTGCTTCACAAAGCCCACCAAAATGTGAGGAAGCAGGGGATTACAGTGCCAATCAGTACCTAATACACCAAACTTTCCTTCAAATCGTTAGAAAGTGACATTTGGCTTTTGTTGAAGAGAACTTTAAGCTCTTTTGACGCACCAACAAAATTAGTGCCGCAGTCAGAATATAAGTCGGTACAATGACTGCAGTGTGAAACAAATCTTCTACATGCTACTAAAAATGCAGTTGTGGTTTAATCTGACGCCGCTTCTAGATGCAGCGCTTTAGAAACCCTGCACACAAATAGGCATGTATAGAAAGGTGGGTCAAATTTTTTTTTTCCAAATCCATTTCTAATATTGAAAATATGTTGTTTTAATGTCAATAACAGACCTGTAAAATAATATTAGTTTATTTTGAGGGTAAACGCCCGCGCATCGATCACCGAAGCCTATAATGATGTACTATGGAGCGATTAGGACAAATAAGAGGGAAAAATTATTTTGTTAACTTTTTTGACCGTTTTTGGTATTTTAAGCCTAGCAAAGTATAAAAAAGAGTTTTTAAGAATCTACGGGCCTCAGTAGTCGAGTGGTCAGCATGCTTGACTGCCAACCCAGAGGTTCCGGGTTCGAATCTCAGTCTAGCCATCATCTCTCGATAGCGCAATCCATTCACCGTAACTGTTGATCCAACCTCATTTTCGAAAAACTAAGGTCCAATGACCCCGCCGGACCATAAACCGCACCAAACAGTCACACGTTGAGGATGGAGAGTAGACCGTACCTCAAAAAAAAAGTGCGCCGTAAACCAGCGAATATGACGCATTTGTGCAAGACAATTACGAAAAAAATTTTTTTTTTTTATTGACCGAACGTAGGGGTCGCGCATTGACATATTTCTTCATGTCTCTGGTGTTTACAGTCGGATTTTAAAGTTTGGTACAACAATGTTTTTGTCTCAAGAAGATCAAATTGACCTCTTTAGAAGTCCTTGACCTCAGGTGTACCGTTCTAGTACTTACCCTACAGATCTCAGTTCCTACCATCCTAATGTACCATCCTTATATCAAAAAAATAAAGCTCTTAAAATATCATTAATCTTTTGCCCAGGAAGTATATCGAAATTTCTAGCAGAACTATTTTTAAAAAATTTTTGAAAATTTTTTTGCCGAACGTAGGGCTCCCTTTTTTCATTTTCATCATATCTTCGGTGTTAAAAGTCTGATCATATTGAATGACATATCGATGTTTTTGTTTAAAAGAGACCAATTATTTTTAACATAAAAAAAACAATACTTCTACAAGCCCTTGGAAGGCCTCAAAAAATAAAAAGAATAAAAAAGAATGCCTATGCTAACAGAGGTATCAATACTATTTTTGTTGTGATTTTCTAAATATACAATGTATAATTATTTTCACAGCCACATTGAAAATAGCAATTTCAAACACTGGCTATTGCAATTCGTTTTTCCCCGTGAAAAAACAGTTGAAAATTGCGTCTGTCTAATATTTATTTCAAACGAGAGTTTTATAGAGTTTTGATCATACGTTTTGAAATACGGTGTAATGAAGTTTGTGGAATGCCCAATTCCAAAAAACGAAGTGGAATGAACAAACCTGGGTTTTTTCAGCACTTTGGGCTACAGCAGCAATATTCTCAGTTGTTCTTGAGCGACGTGCACGGGTTTTATTCTTCACATCACTAACTTGTCCCAACAGCTCGAATTTTTCCACCAATTTCAGTATTGCGGTCCGAAAAGGTGCTTCACGACGACCAAAAAATGCTTTAGTTTTGCGAACTGTGACTGCAAAATTTTCACAATTTTTGTAGTGAATTTTTATAATTTCAATGCGTTGTTGAAGCGTGTAGCGTTCCATTTTTATTAATGGCGTAGTTTCTACATGTCAAATGTCAAAAAATAACAGCTTCAAAAGTGATAGCTACCGAAATAGCGGGCTATTCAAAATAACACCTCTTATTGGAAAACCCTTTACAACATTATACACTTGTTTCTCTTGATTTTCACTTTTCCTCCAACTATCTATCACCCTATTTACCTGAAATCCTTTGTTCAAAGCTAGAAAAAGTACGTCATTTAAAGTATGATTTTCGACTAAAAACAACATTTTTTCGGTCCGCCAATTCTTCGACACATCACTAATTAACAAATATATAAGACTGTGGAGTCTTAAGTGGTATGAAATCTTAATTTTTTTAAAGCTTCCATGTCATTCGCAGGCAGTTGAAAGTTCTGCAAGAATAGTGACAAAAGCATCTACATGTGTCTTTATGCGATAAAAACTCAAAAGAATGTTGAATACGAGCGAAAGTGTAATCCAGGAAACTTATACATACCTCAATTTGAGAGTATAAAAAAATTTGTGGCCTAAACATAATAATTTTGATTTATTATTTACATTATATAAATATTTTCTACTGCCAAATTCTTGTACTACGCTGCTTTCCCACTTATATTTTATATTAAAGATATGACTTAATACAAAAATTTTAGCCAATTACAATTTTTTCCACCTAATTTAATGTAGCATTTTTTAACAAAATTGGCCCAGCATAATCTACACCGCTTTGTTCAAAAGGCCTTGTAACGTTAAGTCGTGCGGGCGGCAAATTACCAATTATTTGCTGAGATATTTTCGCAGTGTATTTAAAACATACTAAGCAACTGTCTATAAGTTTCTTAGCAAGCTGCTTGCCGGAAATAATCCAAACCTTGCGATTGACATATGCCATTGCCTGACTATCACCGCCATGTAAAGTTTTTTCATGTGCATCTAAAATGATTATTTTAGATAACGGATTAAATTTAGTTAATATCATTGGATGTTGAATATCTAGAGGCAGATCGGCGTTCTGAAGACGTCCACCTACTCTAAGATATCCGTCATCGTCTATAAAGGGCATAAGTTTTATCAAAACTTTGGATTTAATTACTTTATTACTTTTCATTGTTTCAATTTCAGATTGCAAATCGATTTGCTGAATAATTTTTAAAATTTTATGAAAAGTATTATTCAGTTCAACTGCTTTTTTTTATTAATTTGCATTTCTTACAGGATCTATAGCAAAGCAATAGAACGCGCAGCATTTTACTCAATGAAAAGAATTTCAATAAACAACCTGGATAGGAAACACTACTTACAAAATTGGTTACGATTTTAGGTTTAACTTATTCTAAATCAGTTTGTTTTTATTAATTTATTTATTTCTTTATTATAAGCTAAGTCTTTGAGGCTTTATAGCTTTTAAAATTTAACCATTCGCAAATAATTTATTACAATCAGGAAATGGAAAAAAACCGTTCCTTATACGTACCGAATAAAAATCGCGCGCACTCAAACATTTTTCTCTCTCTATTCCGCATTTGGCCCTTCGACTCAAACACAAGCACAATCGCTACCACGCAGAAGAAAGAGATAAAATGTAAGGGATTGTGCTGTTTGATCAAAAAACATTATTTGCTTTGTTGTGTTTTTTGATCTTGATCAAAAAATGATGTACCGAATGTTAGCGTTGCAGAACAGCAAAAAAACATGTTGGCGCATGCTACAGTTTTGTATTTAAGACGCCGGCACACAGTGTTTCGTTGCTTACAAGTTGGACGGAGAATATTATTTTGTGGATTTTTTTAGTAGTTTTCGATGTTTAAGATGGAGGAAAGTTAAAAAAAGTATTTCAGATATTTTGGACAATTGCGCCTGGCAGCTGCCATACAACTTAAACATATTTTGAGCTATATCTTAGATATAAAAAAGGCGTGAATAACGAAATAAAAAGAAAACACATGACATGTGATTTCCAAAATAAATCAAAAAAGTCAGCATGATCGGCCCAGTGGGCGTGGCAGTTGCCATGCAACTTAAACACATTTTGGGCTTAATCATAGAAATTAAATTTGGAACAATAACGAAATTAAAGGTAGATATTTAATATGTGAAGAATGGGAGCTATATGTTGTTGTTGCTCACTTGTTTATGTTGCTAACTTGTATGAAATTAAACACTGTTAGCCGTCGTCTTTAAAAAACATTGAAGCATGCTCCAACAAATTGTTTTGCTAAAACGTACAAATATGTAATTGCCAGACAAAGAAACCCCAAGTGAGGTGATCGCGTTCGTTTTGCAAAAGAAGGCCATTAATTTATTAAAAGTTTAAAAGGATTTGCCAAAAGAATATGAAAAGTTTTTAATTAATTTTATTCAGTTTTTATTGTACTTTAAGAAAAAATAAAGAAAATTCAATATTCGAACATACCACTTAAAAGAAAATATATAACAGAATTCATTGTTTAGTTTTAAATTGAAAAAAATAAAATGTATTAATGAAAAATTAATTGAAACAAAAATTTAAAAATATATTAGTCTTCATAGTTAAACTCTCCATTGACTCTTACTAATAAAATATGCTACAAATTGTATGCTGTTAATCTATTGCGCTGGTCACTTAATATGTATTTCAATGATGAAAACAATCGCTCCACACTTACATGCGTTGATGGTATGGCTAAGACAACATTAGCTACAGTGGACAAAGCATTATTTTGTGTACTCCAGAATTGCAGTAAATTTGTATTAAGAGGAAATCTTGGCAGTCGTTCGTACAACAAAATATCGGTCTCTATGCAAGATAGTGATACTGCCGCTGACTCGTTCTAGGAAACAGGATCGAGGCTCTGCAAAAATTCAGATACTGTTCTTGGTAGTTGCAAAATGCTGCTGCTGCTTGAAGCCTCATCTTGGTTTTCTTCTGGCTGGTGCAAAGGTTGATTAGAGTGATAGTAGTTATCTGTTGGACGCTTCTCTGACTCATCAGTAGTCTTTATCATTATTATTAAAAAGTTATCATTTTTGGCAATTGTTGTAGAGATATGTTAGTTATGGATTAAAACGTAATGGCACCTATGTTTTTCCTCCTAGCTCCCTAGGGGGACGTTTGCAACCACACCCACACATACAAATATTTGCTCGTATCATGATGGGGAATCATACCCTGCATTATTGTCCCCTAGCTCTGGGACACCCTGTATAACAATTTAAAATACAGTATAATAACAGAAATATTTTTACTTACTTACTTACTTAGGTGGCCATGACAACCCGTTGACGGGTTACGGCCGACTTCATCAGTTCTCGCCAGGCGTCTCTGCTTCGCGCGCGCCGTCTCCAATCTCTTTCACCAAGCGCGGTAAGGGCTTCCTCGGCCTGGTCAATCCATCGGAGGCATGGTCTTCCTCTTCGTCGTCGACCCTCGGCTTTCGCCTCAAACACCTTTTTCGCTGGAGCTTCTTCATCCATACGAAAGACATGACCCAGCCAACGTAGTCGCTGAATTGTTATATGCTGGACTATGACAATGTCGTCGTAGAGCTCGTACAGTTCGTGGTTCATTCGAATGCGATAGTCGTCGCCAACTCGAACAGAACCAAAGATTTTGCGAAGAACTTTCCTCTCGAACACCGTAAGAGCGGCTGCATCTGTTTGCGATACCACCCATGCCTCAGCGCCATAGAGAAGCACAGGTATGATGAGCATCTTGTAGAGTGTTAGTTTTGTCGATCGAGAGAGGGCTCTGGAACCTAATTGCTTACTTAGCCCGTAGTAGCACCTATTAGCAATTGTTGTTCTTCGCTTTATCTCCAGGCTGACATTGTTGTTGCTGTTTACGGCGGTGCCAAGGTATGTAAACTCCTTGACAACTTCAAAGTAATATTTTCCTGCTGTAACATGGGAGCCCAGACGCCGCACTTCCCTATTTGCAGACAGCATATACTTTGTTTTTCCCTCGTTCACCGTTAAACCCACTTTGGCTGATTCCTTTTCGATAGCGGCGAAAGCAGCGGTTACATCTCTCTTGGTTCTGCCGATGATATCGATATCATCAGCATACGCAAGGAGCTGGACACCTTTGTAGAAAATGGTACCATTTCGATGTCCACCTGCCTTTCGTAGGATCCCCTCCATGATGATATTGAAGAGATCGCCTGATAGCGGGTCGCCTTGTCTGAAACCTCGTTCGGTATTAAAGGTTTCGGAGAGGTCATTTCCTACCTTGACGGAGCTGCATGTATTGCTCAACGTCATCTTGCAGAGCCTTATCAACTTTGCAGGTATACCGAACTCAGACATTGTTGCGTACAGGCAATCCCGAATCGGGCTATCGAACGCAGCTTTGTAATCAACAAAGAGATGATGGGTGTCGATTTGGTTTTCGTGGGTTTTCTCCAGGATTTGACGTAGAGTAAAAATCTGGTCTATGGTGGACTTGCCAGGACGAAAGCCACACTGATAAGGTCCAATCAGTGTTTTGGTATGCGGCTTCAATCTTTCACACAATACGCTTGAAAGAACCTTATATGCGATGGAAATAAGACAGATACCTCGGTAGTTGGCGCAGATTGTCGGGTCTCCTTTCTTAAGTATAGGACAAAGCACACTGAGATTCCAATCGTCGGGCATGCTTTCTGCTAGCCATATTTTGCTGATGAGTTGATGCATGCACCTTATCAATTCACCGCCGCCGGTTTTAAACAATTCAGCAGCCAGGCCGTCAGCACCTGCGGCTTTGTTGGTTTTGAGTCGCTGGATAGCGACTTTAACCTCGTCATGGCTAGGTGGTTTAATTTCCACTCCATCATCGTCGATTGGTGGTGTCAGACTGCATTCTCCAAGGGCGGAATTGTTGGTATCGTCGCCTGCAAGCAGATTGGAAAAATGCTGTCTCCATAATTTCAATGCGCACTGCGTATCTGTAACCAGATCACCATTCTCATCTCTACAAGTGGATGCTCCGGGCTTGAAACCTTGGGTTAGACGCTTAACCTGCTGGTAGAATTTTCGAGCATCCTTCTTGCCCTGGTACACCTCAATTTTTTCTCGCTCACGCTTTTCCTGCTCTCTTTTTTTACGTCTGAAAAGGCATCTCTCTTCCTTCCTCTTATCGCGATAGTTTTCGTGCATGGCTCGCGTTGCAGCTGACTGCAGCGTCTTTTTATATGCGGCGTATTTTGCTGCTGTCGCGTCGCGACACTCCCGGTCATACCATTGGTTGCGAGGTTGCGGGCGCCGAAAACCAATGACTTCTTCAGCAGCAGTGCGCATGGAGTGGGATATATGCGCCCAAAGTCCGCCAGCGTCGTCGAGGCAAGAGTAAGGTTGGTTGAGCTTAACCGAGAGTTGAGCGGAGTAGGCCTCGGCGGTCCGTTGTGATAGCAGCTTATCGACATCAAGCTTTCGTTGCACACCTGTGCGTACATTCTTCGCATTGCACAATCGCATGCGGATCTTGGCTGCAACAAGACAATAGTCGGAGTCAATATTGACCCTCCGAAATGTGCGCACATCCAGTACACTTGAAGCGTGCCTTCCGTCGATCACAACATGATCAATTTGGTTTCGCGTTTTTTGATCCGGGGACAGCCAGGTTGCCTTTTGAATATCGGGGTGTGGGAATCTGGTGCTACTAACTACCATGTTTCGCGCCGCGGCGAAGTCGATCAGTCTTAGACCGTTATTCGAAGTGGTCTCGTGGAGACTGAACTGACCGACAGTGGAGCCAAAGATGCCTTCTTTTCCGACCTTCGCGTTAAAATCGCCGAGAACTATTTTTACGTCGTGGGCCGGGCAGCGATCATACACGTCCTCTAGGCTCGCGTAGAAGGTGTCCTTGACAGCATCGTCTTTTTCCTCCGTCGGGGCATGTGCGCAAATTAGGCTGATGTAGAAGAATTTCGCCTTGACGCGGATAGTCGCCAGTCTTTCGTTCACAGGTGTGAACCGGGAAACAAGTTGGCGTAGTTTCCGACTTACGACGAATCCACATCCAAATTCGCGCTTCTCCGCATGGCAGCTGTAGTAGATATCACAGTCTGCTCTCTTAGAGCAGTCTTGTCCTTTCCATCGCATCTCCTGGATGGCGGTGATGTCAGCCTTTATTTTTTCGAGAGCTTCCGCCAGTTGGACAGTGGCACCTTCCCTATAAAGGGTCCGGACATTCCAGGTGCATATCCGTAAATCATTATCCGTTTTTCGTTTGCGGTGGTCGTCAACGTAGTGGGGGTTCATATCCGAGGCTGATTTTGTTTTCATTGGGAAGTTATAATGTGGTTGGGACCCAAACCCTACGCACATTCCATTTTTAAGGTCTTGAAGAGACCCCTCAAGTTTTTAGTCTAGAGGAGACCTCGCCGCTCAAATGAGCCGCCAAAGATTATCGGGTGATAGTTTTTGACGTTTCCAGGAGACACCACGCGGAGGTTTTGAGTCGACTTGAGACGATTTCGACATGGATAATGCTGGCCTCGCCAAGTTGAGGCAATCAGACACGTTGCCATGTGAAGATCGCCCCATTGACGTAATTTAAAATTCGACGTTTCAAAAAAATACAGATTAACATTGTGGAACCAAGGCAAACATGGTTGTGTATGTAAAGCATCATGGTATCGGCCTAGAACGGTGGAAGGTATCAAGACAAACAAGGTCTGTACGCCACACTTAAAAGTATAACCATATATATAATACGTATTGTTCACAGCAAGGTGGTATTTTGACAAACAAGGTCATATTTACCACACCAATTTCGTTAAAAACAAAGAAATGGTTGCGAACGTTGGCACTGAGACAACTAGGTCTCATTGGCCTGTCGTATTATTATATGTCATACAAATTGTTCTCGCATGGTTGTAGGACAAATTCCTAACGATACAACCAGCACAGCACAACCGAAAAAATGTGTTTACATGCACCAAGCATGTTCGATTATATTAATTTAGGAGGTCCAAAACAGGTTTAGGTCAGGTCCATTCATATGTATGTGAAGTTTTATGTATATCCATAACCAGGTGAAAATGATGTGTCATTGGAATAATATGATCATAATCACTGTCGGTACTGCAGATAACCTATTTTTTAATGTTTAATTGAGTACGTGGATTCATTTAGAGATATAAAATTTGAAAGAGAATTAAAGTCTCCGCAAGCGCTTCTTAATGGTCCGTTTTGCAAGTAACTATTTCTACAAAAGTTCATAAAAAGTAATTCAAAAGAACTTCGAGGACGAAGTGGAATATTAAAGTAAATTTTACTCAATTAATATGGACTGTCTACATATCCATGTTAAAGTTTAACTGACATTAAGCATAACTCGCCTTTTTTTTAAAGAAGGAATATTTATTAGCTGTAGCCGATATTCATAAGGTGGTAGATTATTTATTTTATTTATTTATTTATTTAATTAACTATTAACAGTAGCGGTGTGACGACTTAAAAAGCACAAGCAAACCTCATAGAAATTCTTAAAGAGGGACATGTTGTGAATCTATCGCACCTTGTCAGACCTCTCAATGTCGTCATAGTTTTTTGCAATTAATTTTTAAAGTTGAAGTGTTCAAATACTGTTGTGCCTACTTTCATTGAATTTTTAGTCATTTTTAGTCTTGTCGGAAATAAAAACTAAATTGCACTTCTTTTCATTAGAATTTCACGTAGAATAAGGCTGTATATAAATAAATTTGATTAAATACAAAATGAAGTGTGTAGCGAAGCAAATTCCTTTGTTTTTCGTTAATTTTAGAAAAAAAATTCATGTTTCTATGAATTTTAATGACATATTGTTGCATGAGTACCATTATTATTTTTACAAAAACTCATTGGCCCTTAGAAATAAAGAAATTCTAAGTCGAATCTTTGTTAAAGTCGACTTTATGTTTGTATCGGTAGTAAAAATAACAAAAAAGTATCTTCTAATTAGAAAACATCTAGTAGAAGCTTGCCAGTTTCTAAGTCAATTTGAAAGTGACAATTGAGAAAATAATTGCAGTGAATATGGACGATGAAAGAATATTTCAGGATTTAGAAATAATAAATGATAGCAGAAGCACCAGGGCACAAAAAAAATACAAACGCCGTTTAAATGCTCTGCAATACTACAATGATGTAGATTTTAAAAATAATTACCGGTAAGATATAATATTTTATATAAAAAAACAATTTATATCAATAAAATCTTTTTCATAAAAGATTTGGTCGAAGATGACATAAAACCTATGAGCAATAAAGGATCCTCTATCCCACCACTTGCAATGGTTTGCATCTACTTAAGAAATCTTGCTAAGGGTAGCTATCAACTAGACACTGCTAAGCTTTATATTTATTTGTGAATTTGCTGAACCTCAATGCAATTTTTTAGCTGACATACACGGAGTAAGCCAAAAAGCGGTCAGCACAGTTATTAAAAAAGTGGTCAACGCCTTGGCTTCAAAAATTCCACAGTTTGTTATTTTGCCGGAATCCAGTCAAAACCCGAGGGAAATAACAGAGATTTTTTTAATAAATATGGGTTTCCTTAATGTTTCGGTGCTTTTGACTGCACTCGTATTAAAATTAAAAACCCCGGTGGAGAGTTTGGAGCATGATTCCGTTGCAGAAAAGGTTTTTATTCCCTTAATGTGCAAATGTTGGTCAATTCAAAAAGTGCAATTTTGGACATTGTCGCACGGGCAGAGGAAGTGATCATGACTCAAGGATGTACAATTCATCTAAAATAAAAACACGCCTTCAACGTATGAATCGCATGGGTGGCATAATACTTGGTGATGGTGGATGTAAGCAAACCAATATAATGATGACACCATTTTGATTTTGTACAACCCTAACCGCTGAAGAGCAAAGGTATCAACGACATCATATTCTCGCAATAGGAGTAGTCAGAAGGACTATTGGTCAGCTCAAAAATTCCTTCAGATCGTTTTTCAACGGTTTGCAGTGCAATTTAAACACTGCAAAAAATTCAGTAGCTGCCATAGCAGTCCTTTGGAATATTGCTAAACAGAAAGGCGTTTCTTTATCAGACGATACAAATGAATGTGGTAACAACGTTTTAAATTTCAATCATAAAATAAAAACTTAATTTATTCACTTCCATATCACCAGAACAACCAACAAATTTCAACTTCAATACCACAGCAGAACATAACGAGCAAAGAGGAAGATAATTTAGAAGCATGTTTATTGCTAGACACTTTACAAACGCTAACACTTTATAAACAAAATCATATTTTTAACCGACTTCAAAAAGGAGGAGGTTCTCAAGTTTGTTGGTTTCTCTGTTTTTTTTTTTTTTTTTTTTTTGTGAATGTATGTACATCGATTACTCCTAAAGTACTTGCCCGAATGCCGTAATTTTTTGTCAACATATAGAGACCGTCAACGCGAAGGTGCCCGTCTATAAAAGTGGGCGGTATTAGACCAAGGGGCGTGTCGCTATAAGAAAAACACTGTATCTCAGTATATATTGCCACTAGAGAAATAAAATTCACTGTAAAATTAGAAGGGCAGGCACAAATATTAAAACAACAATCACTTAAGTGGGCGTTGTTCAAAAAAAAAGTTGTGGGAAAAACTCTGTTTCTCGTCTGAAATTAACACTAGAGTACTGAAATTTACCAAAGAGGTAGGCACAATTATTGAAAATTACTATCAATAAAGTGGGCGTTATTCGACAAAGGGGTGTGGCAATTAAAGACAACTACTGTGTACGATTTCAGGGTCGCTAAATCGTACGGTTTTCATGGTCATTTGAAGTTAATTTTTTCATTTAAAATTCATGTATCGGTCTTGGCACTGCAACTTGAGTCAGCTAAAATATTACCTCTTTCGAGGCCTTGGTTTAGCACATTGCTCCCACCTGCAACTTTGGCACGGTAAACAAATGTATAACAGCAACAAAACTGCACTAAGCAGTCTGCTGAAATACTACCCCGTTAGCCAATGCATGCTTACATAAATTGCTGACATAGCTTTTGCAGTTCCAAGACCGTATATTTGTCATTAAAATATATATGTAATTTTTTAACATTGTTTATTTGTCATTAAAATATATATGTAATTTGTTTATTGTATTTTAATTTGTTTATTGTATTTTATATTATTGGGTTTTCGCCTATAAAAGGGTCGAAAGCTCATCAATCCAGTGTTTCATTTTACAAGCAATCGGTTCAAGTGCCGTATTGTCACTCAAAAAAAAAAAAAACAATAAGTCCAAGTTCATGTGCTTGGGACTTAAATCTAAAAGAAAATAATTGAAAAAAAACGCTTATTTTTACATTTGGCGCCCCCGGGTGGACTCGAACCACTTCGACGTTAATCGACTACAGAAGCCCGCCCGCCACTTTTTCAATCAACAATCATTCCATAAAATCACCGCCAGTCAGGGAGAAGAAATGGCTACTTTTGAGGAAGTAGTAAATGACCAGAAAAGGATAGGTGAGGCCATACAACGCCTCATCTCAAATTTTAAAAAGGACTCACCAGACAGGAAGAAGTCCAAGGAATATTTTGAAGAACGTCTTCACCGTCTCAGCAGCCAATGGGATATTTTCGAGGAAAATGATAACAAGTTACGGACACTTACTAACCAGCCATTGGAGCAGGAATATTTCACCTCAGGCTATTACGAAAAACTTAATGATCTATCAAGCAACCACATTCAATTATTTCAAGATGAAATCAAGCGCTTAGAGAAGCAAGATAGTACCACTGGCAACGAAAAAGACATGTCATTCTCAACAAAGCAGCCTCAAGCAGCAAAAACTATACCAAAAATCATGTTTCCACAAGCAGGAACAGATGCATCAAATTTTCAACAATCAGTTTCACAAGAAGCAACAAATCTTATCAAAATGATACGAAGGCAACAAGCAATTCTAAACTCTCTCAACCGCCTGCTTGATGGCGTAACAAAGGATCCAGGCGACCAGTCACAGTATCACGAAGTCAACCTTCAGCAAATTAACAAGCTCTGGCAAGAAATCGAGGAAATAAACTACAGTCTGTGGGAAAATTGTGAACAACCAAGCGATCTCGGATACAATTTTGGAAGTACATGGCATGTGAATCAAGAGTGCATGCTACTCGAATACAATTATCTACCACAACCAGTGCAGTACCACGATCAACATGTGTTGCAAGCGAAGAAACACTTAGACTTCCAAGAGTCGCCATTCCACAATTTGATGGGGATTTTCTGAAGTGGCGACAATTTTATGAACTTTTTTCTCAAATGGTAGACCAACAAGCATTGCCGAAAATTCATAAAATGTGGTATCCAAAAATAAACCTATCAGGAGAAGCCGAAAAATTGATCAGGCATCTGTCTCTCACCCAAGACAATTACGACGTGGCTTGGGATATGCTGCGAGATAGATACAATAACAAACGAGTACTGTGCTCCACGTTAATACAGAGGATGTTGGGGCAAGAATTCAGCGCTTCATCGGTTTCTTCCATCAAAAATTTGCATGATACAACGCAGGAATGCCTGATGTCACTGGAAAACCTCGGAATAACTACATCATCCTGGGACCCACTACTTCTTCACTTACTTGTGAAGAAGCTTGATAGATCAACGCACATTAGATATGAACAATTCCTAAAAAACCCTAAGGAGTTACCGAAAATAAAGGATTTTTATACCCCCACGCGTACTGCGTAAGGGGTATATTAATTTTGTCACGACGTGTGTAACACCCAAAAGGAGGCGTGGTAGGTATGGAAAAGTATATATATTCTTGCTCAGCATCACCACCTGAGTTGATTTAGCCATGTCCGTCTGTCCGTCTGTCGACACGATTACAGCCGCAATTTTGAAGCTATCGTAATGAAATTCGATATTTAAGCTTTTTTTAAAAAAACTAAGATCAAGTTCGAGAATAGGCTAAATCGGATGAAAACCAAGCCTACCTCCCATACAACCCAAAAATTGAAAACTCTACAAAGAAGCTAATATTAAAGCAACAATACTGAAATTTGGTATATGTGTATTCTATATCAAAACTGAGATGTTTTAGAAAAATGGACGTCATCCACCCACTAACACGCCCACCTCCCATACAATCCCAAAATTACAAAATCTATAAAGAGGCTAATATTAAAGTTATAAGACGGAAACTCGGTATTTGTGTATTCAATGTTAAAACTGAGGTGTGTTATAAAAATGGGCGTCATCCACCTACTAACACGCCCACCTCCCATACAACCCCAAAATTGAAAAATCTATAAAGAGGATAATATTTAAGTTATAAGACGGAAACTCGGTATTTGTGTATTCAATGTTAAAACTGAGGTGTGTTAGAAAAATGGGCGTCATCCACCCACTAACACGCCCACCTCCCATACAACCCCAAAATTGAAAAATCTATAAAGAGGCTAATATTAAAGCTACAAGACAGAAACTCGGTATTTGTGTATTCTATGTCGAAACTGAGATATGCAAGAAAAATGGGCGTTATACAAAATCTAACACGCCTACCTCCCATACAACCCCAAAATTTAAAACTTTATAAAAAGGCTTATATTTAAGCTGCAGGAAAACAATTTGATATGTATGTTTTTTAGACACATACAAATAATAATATCTCTCAAAATCTCATACAGAAAGCTCTCCAATTTAATATTCTTCCACCCTTAAGAATCGGCCGTGGGGGTATTTTAACTTCGGCCAAGTCGAAGATATACCTTACTAGTTTTATTTTTTTGGAAGCCCAGTTTCAATCATTAGAAGCAGTTAATAACAAGGATAGACAGGGATCAGCAAGATCATATGTGCCAGCAATATCAACAAATCAATACTCTCAATATGAGTGCAATGTATGCAAGTCTGGAACTCATCCATTATTTGCTTGCAAGACCTTTTTACTCTTGAAGCCAGCAGAACGGCTGCAGGTAGTAAAAAACAACAAAAGATGCGTCAATTGTTTAAAGGAGGGACACGCCGCAAGTTCCTGCGAATCAAGAAAATGCACAAGATGTAACAAAACACACAATACGTTACTTCATCTCGACAACCAAGATAATTTGAAAATTTCGTCAACATCATCCAACAACCAAAAAAACTACATCAGCAAGGTCAGCCCGTTCATCATCATCAGCATGCAGCAAACAAAAGGCTATGTCTACAAAGCCAATCAGTTCATCATCATCCAACAACCAAGGATATATGATTTTAAGTTCAGGAAATGCACCCACATCGTCATCTAATAATACGGGATCCATGCCAGTCAGCTTATCCGCAGCAGATAGGTCTATCTGCAACAAATATGTCATGCTCAGCACTGTTCGTATTCATCTTCTAACAAACAGTGGTCATGAGCTGGAATGCAGAGCAGTATTGGACTCCGGCTCGCAAGTCAATCTCGCCACAGAGAGACTTGTTAAGAAGCTAGGACTCCAACAAAAACACTCTTCACTAATCATAGAAGGAATTGGAGCCAATAAAAGGGATTGTCAGGCGCGAATAAACGTGACCATGCGATCTCTCTTAAATGGGTTCGAATCACGGCTTGAAGCTTTTGTATTACCAAAAATTGTTAACGATCAGCCGTCACAACTGATAGACGCATCGTCATGGAACATCCCTTCCAATCTACCACTTGCTGACCCAACATTTCATCAGCCCGGTCCAATAGATGTACTGTTAGGAGCAGAATTTTTCTATCAAACCCTTTCAATTGGTCAAATCAGACTAAGCGACAAGCTCCCAACTCTACAAAACACTGTATTTGGCTGGGTGATATCAGGCAGAATAGAAGAAACCAACACTACCTCTGCAACTTGTGGCATTTTTAGTGCAGATGAAGAGACCACAAATGGTTTACTCGAGAAATTCTGGAAACTAGAGGAAGTTGAGAACACAAAGCAACATTTTTCAGCTGCAGAAAAACGATGCGAAGCGCATTTCTCCCACAACACTCGAAGAACATCTGAAGGACGATTTGTGGTAAAAATTCCATTCACAGACAATCCATCAACATTGGGAGAATCACGACAACTGGCTCTTAATAGATTTTTAGCTTTAGAAAGGCGGTTGGCTAAAAACCCTGAGATTAAGCAGTCGTACGTCAACTTCATGGACAAATACGAACTCTTAGGACACATGTCTGAAGTGTCTAGTAAGGACATTTCACGAAAACCATGCTACGTCATTCCACACCATTGCGTAATCAAACCGGATAGTAGCACCACTAAATTGCGGGTGGTGTTTGATGCATCAGCAAAAACATCAACCGGATTATCTTTAAATGACATCATGCACACAGGGCCAATTATCCAAAACGAGCTATTCAGCATCTTATTACGTTTTAGACTACCGAAATCTGTCTTCACAACAGATATTTAGAAAATGTACAGACAAATTGTGATCGATCCACAAGATCGCATGTATCACATTATTATCTGGAGAAAACATCCCGAAGCAGAGATTAAATATTACCAGCTGAACACGGTGACTTATGGGACCAGAGCAGCACCATATTTAGCAATCAAATGCCTGTTGCAGTTAGCTAAAGAAAATCGCTTAGCATACCCGTTAGGAGCCGCAGCGTTGGATAACAATTTTTATGTGGATGATGGATTATTGGGAAGTGACAGCCTCACTTCGGCTGTTTTGCTTCAGAAGGAAGTCACAACAATTTTGAAATCAGCAGGATTTGAATTGCGAAAATGGTGTGCTAATCACCCTCAACTACTTCAAGGCATCCCAGCAGATCAAAAAGAAATAGACCTCGACTTTGATGAGGACTCACGTGACTCTATCAAGACATTGGGATTAACATGGCTGCCAAAGAACGATGCATTCTGCATTAAGGCCAAAACCATTTTTAACAGCACCACAAGAGTGTCAAAAAGGAGTGTGAGCTCAGACTTGGCACGGATATTCGATCCATTGGGTATCTTGGCTCCGGTAGTTATCAACGCTAAAATATTTATGCAAGATCTTTGGAAACTGGAGGTGGCATGGGATGAAGCACTACCCGCAGAATTACACAGCAAATGGATTACATTTAGAAACCAGCTTCAAGAAGTAAATGATAAGCAGATCTCTCGTCATGTATTTAATGGCAATGTGCCAGACTCATGTAAACTACATGTTTTACTGACGCTTCAGAAAAAGCTTATGGGGCCGTCACATACATTCGGTCTACCACCAAGGATGGAAGGGTTACTACAAGGCTGTTGTGTGCCAAATCAAGAGTCGCACCCATTAATCGGCAGCATCAAACAATTGCCCGATTAGAACTCTGTGCGGCCCTACTAGGTGCACAGCTGGCAACCAGAATTCAACAAGACATTCAATATGGAAGTGAATCCACGTTCTTTTGGACTGATTCTGAAGTTGTGCTTTCATGGATAAATGCGGGAGTTCGAAATTTGATTTCAATTGTATCGGACGTGTTTTCATTGAAAAATTAAAAAAAAAAAATAATTTTTTATCGAAAAATTTTCAAAAATTGTCAAAAATTTTCATAAAATAAAATAAAAATTTTCTTAACTTAAAATTTAAAAACTTTACAAACGTTTATGATGAACGATGGAGACACAAGCGCTGTTTTCCATCAAAAACCTCCAGATGACATCAATACTAACAATTCGGACTATGGACAAAATGTTCCGGCAGCTTTCAATTCACCCGAAACTTCCGCTACAGTTGTGGAAAACGGCATTGAGGACAAAAATGAGCCAGCTTCACAAAATGTGTACTGGTTTGGCGAAGAAAGGTTAAATGCAGCTATGGAAGTCAACGAAGAGGAGTTTCAACTCGTTCAACAAAAACGCATGAAACGTTCAAATGGTGGCAAAATTAAGGACTGTGATGTCACCAATTTGCAGAGTAAGAAAACTTCAAACAATTTGACTTCAAGTCAAAATAGGTTTGCCATTTTAGGCAACTTAAATATTGAAAGTAATTCGTTACCTAAAACTAACCAACCTTTGCAAAATGTAAAAAATCCAGGTAAAAGTGGAACTGCACAAAAGTCCAAAAACTTGTGTCCCCCTATTTTCCTTAAAAACGTGAATATCAAAAATTTAGTAGATCAGCTAAATTTAAAGAGCCCAAAAATTAACTTTAAAATTGTGAACAAAAGTAATCAAAAAAGTAAACTCTATTTAGATGACTTTTCTACTTACATTGAAATGATGACGTTGCTTAGAGACCAGGGTATTGATTCTTACTCCTTTACTCCACCACATCTTAAGCAGGTGAGCTTGATTTTACGGGGCCTTTATTTTCAATCTGCCCCAGATGACATTAAACAAGCTTTAGAAAATGAGCTTCCGGGAATTTGCGACAAAGTAACAAAGTTTACAACTACTTTTTCGATTCGCAATAATTTGGATACAGGACTTTTTCTAGTAACTTTATTGCCTGGTAAAAGATTGGGGGATATAGAAAAACTTCGGTACGTTTTAAACCAGTCCATTTCCTGGGAAGCTCCCAAGTCAAAGTTTCAAGAGATTCAGTGCAAGAGATGCCAATTTTGGGGGCACAGCGCTCGCAACTGCAACCGACCATATGCTTGCGTAAAATGTGACCAGGTGCATAAACCAGGCGAATGTCTGCTAAAAAAAGATAGCAATTCAACTCCATTCTGTATAAATTGTCAGCAGTCTGGACATCCAGCAAATTATAGAGGTTGCCCCTATTTTAAAGCTTACAAGCAAAAATTAAAAAATAATATATCTGCTGCAAAAGAAAAGAAACTTAAAGCTTTAGATGCAGTCAATAATACATTAAATAAAACAAATTTAGTGACTCCAAATAAATCGTTTGCAAGTCATTTTCATAGTCAAAATTTCTCAAATAGTAATTATTCACCACTTCCTTCAAAGCCTTCATACATTGAATCATTTTTAAAAATGGCAAACATATTTTGTCCACCAGAGCCAATTTCACTAGATTCAAAAATTAAAAATTTTATGCAAAATTATCAATTTCTATCCAAAGAAAAAGCAAAAGAAGAATATCTCAATCTACTAAAAGAAGTCAAACACACGTATGGTCCATAATTCTTTAAACCTACTTACATTTAATACTAGATCATTGATTGATTCAAGTCGGAAAATTGAGCTCTTGAAAATTTTAGAAGACAATAAAATTGATGTTGCTTTCATTCAAGAAACGCATTTATGTAAAAATTCTAAAATACGTATGGAAAATTATAATTTTATAAGAGATAACTCATCTCAAGGCGTTGGAATAGCAATAAAAGCTACTTTTAAACATACCACATTGTTTATTCCAAATTTGAAATTTCCAAATTGTTTTATCCAAATTAGTCTCACATTTAACAGTGTTAAAAAAACTTTTTTAATAGGTAGTATTTATTTTCCATGTAATTTTTCAACTATAGATTTATACGAAGGCTTAGTTAAAATAAACAACTTTTCGAAAAACTATGACGGTTCTATCATTGGTGGGGATCTAAATGCAAAAAATCAGACTTGGGGTGATAGTTCCGATAACCTTAACGGTAAAACTTTATATAGCTGGCTCCAAAATTTTTCGCTTGACTTTAGTCGAATTTGTGATTCAAGCCCATCATTTCCAAACGGTTCGTCCTTCCTGGATCATTTCCTTATAAGTGCAAATTTAATTAATTTAATTGACAACAATTTCAGTGTTTCAAGTTTACCATCATTTTCTGACCATTTTCCTCTAAAATTAAAACTTAATTTGGTTGATTTCAGCTTTGTCCTCAACCAACCGCGTTTCGTCACTTCTTTTAAAAAAACTGTTTGGAAAGATTTTCAAGCTGACTTAGACAATAATATTTCCCACTTTTCGCCCCCACCAGATTGCAATTTAGATAATAATGCAATAAATAATTTGGCTGAAAACTTTACAAAAGCTGTGAACTCAACTACTTTAGCACATACTAAAACTTTTGAACTAAAAAATAAAAAGATTGTTCTTCCAGATAAAATTAAAAAACTTTTTAAAATTAAATACTTATGGCAAAAACAATTAAAGCAAATTTATCACAGAAATTTTAACAGGAGAAACCCTGAATACCAATTATTATCAACTCAACTTCAGCTTTTAAAAACAATTATAAAGGAACAAATCGAAATTCACCAAGCACAGGAGTTTAATGCTAGACTTCAACAAATTAAACCCGGTCCTAACGCGTACAGCAAAATTTATAGTATAATTGGAAAAAACAGAACTAGCAGCTGCGATAAAATAATTGTAAATGAAGAAATTATTTCCGAGGATGAAGAAAAAGTCGAGGCTTTTCGTTCACATTTCATCGATATATATAAAGAGGTTGTTCCAAATTCTCCAAATATGTCCTTTATAAAAAATGTAATAGATGCCAACCTTTCTAGCTATCCATCCACAATTTGTAATTTTAGTCAAAATTTTTCCTCTCTACGAAATTCAGATAATATTCACTTTATAACGCCTGAAGGCTTGATAGAGATAATTAAAACGTTAAATGCAAAAAAATCTTCAGGAAGTGACCAAATTTCAAATTTTTTAATAAAAAGGTTTTCGTTCTCTGCTTATGAGTTGTTGACAATATTATATAATAATTGTATTAACAACGGTTACTTTCCTCATGCGTGGAAAATTGCAAAAATTATTCCTTTAAAAAAGAAGGCTGCTAATTATAATCTTAATAATTTTAGGCCAATTTCGATGCTTTCTAATTTAGGTAAACTTTTTGAACAGGTTTTAAAAATTAAAATGAATTTAAATATCACTTCTGATTATATTCCATGCCATCAATTCGGGTTTAAAAGCGGTCATTCTACTACTCATGCCCTTCTAAAATTTCACAATGATATCATCTCCAATCTGCGTGAACAAAAATGTACAGTAGCTGTATCGCTCGATATCGAAAAAGCATTTGACCATGCCTATCATGATGGCATCTTATATAAATTAATATGTATTGGTTTCGCGCCTTTTATAGTAAAAATTTTCAAAAGTTTCTTCAGCAATCGTAAATTTTTAGTACACATTAATGGAATTTCTTCTGAACTAGGCTCTGTTCAATGTGGGGTACCTCAAGGTGCAATTTTAGCTCCGCACCTTTATAATATTTTTATACATGATTTTCCGCATGCAATTTCTGGTTCGAAAAGTATTCTTTATGCAGACGATTCCTTGGTATATGCACACGCTGTGTCTCCGATTGGTGCTTTGAGTATGGTCTCTAACCACTTGAATGTCATTAATGACTATTATAAAAGCTGGGGTATTAAAATAAATGCTTCGAAATCTGAAGCCATTTGCATAAGAAATGCATCTGGAAAATGTAAATATTTTGTTGTTCCTGAAAGCAAAAAACTCACTTTATCCTTGAATGGTATTCAAATTCCATTTAAGAATAGCATCAAGTATTTAGGAATATCTTTCAACAAGCTCTTAAAATTTAATGAACATGCCCGGATGGTTCTAAAAAAAGCTAATAAAATTAAATCAATGTTTGCAATTTTGTTTAATAATAAATTTTTAAGCCAACAAACCAAAATTTTATTGTATAAAGTAAGTGTTCGTTCTGTTATGATGTATGGCTTTCCGATTTGGTTTACTGTCTCTCCTTCAGTAGCCAAAGAATTTGAAATTTTAGAAAGGAAAATACTTAGAAAATGTGTGAATCGTTATTTTGAATCATTTACAAAACGCTTTTCAAACAAGTACATATATTCTAAAGCCGATGTTAATCCTTTTTGTTTATATGCAATATCACTTCTTCAAAAATGTGTTCATAAATTAAGTTTTCACGAAAATCATTTAATTTCAGAAATAATAAGCTCTCAACATTCATTTAGCTGGTCTAATTGCCAGTATTTGTCGCCTTTAGGAATTTTGAATGAAAGTATTTCAACAGATTTGGACTTTGCAGCTCCACTTTTACCTGCATTTTATAAAAATATATCTCCCGGCACTCATAGAGGCTAAAAATCATTTGTGTATATAATTCAATAATTTTATTATTATAGTTTGGTCAACAAGTTTTTTTTTCTCTCCTTATTTTGTTTTTTAGTTTTAAGATCTAGTTTTAAGTTAATTTGAGAAAATAGCTTCTCACGAAAGTTTATATGTGTCGGGAGCAAGCACATCCATTCTCTAATCGAATTTATATTAATTTCCATTTAATTCTAGCAAGTTGCTTTTTCTTATTACCATTTAGAGAAATACATTATAACTCTATATTTAAGTAACAAATTGTAAAATCTGAATCCTTTGTAAAACTAAAAAAAGAAAAAAATATTTGAAGAGTCTCAATAAATTAAATTTGAAAATTTGATGGATAAATGCGGAAGCATCATCATATGAAGTTTTTGTGGCCAATCGCGTTGCAAAAATTCAGGACTGCTCAATAGCACAGCAATGGCGTCATGTATCATCAAAACAAAATCCAGCAGACGTCCTATCACGAGGATGCGATCCAAGGACTTTCAAACAGTGTGATTTATGGTTTTACGGACCTTTCTTTCTGCATGGAAAGGAATCAGTTTGGCCACAACCGTTTTGCACTAATAAATTTAAACCAACTGAAGAAGGCAAAAGAAAGGCACAAATGTCTTTAATAACAGCAAGAAGTGAAGCAGAGAACATGATATATTCAATTAATCATGGTAATTCTTTTAAGAGACTACAGAGTATTCTAGGCTTCATGATCCGATTTGGAGAACACACACGAAGTGCACGAAAAAATCATCAAACCTCGTGGATGCTAACTCCACTTGAATGTGACAAAGCACTTAAAGTAATTGTGCGAACAATGCAGACGGCGGATTTCAATTCAGAAATTTTTGCCTTAAAGAAAAAGGGTGTGGTCAGCACAAGCAGTTCAGTACACAACCTCAAACCATTTTTGGACAACGACGGCATTTTAAGAGTAGGCGGCCGACTAGATGCATCAACACTTCCATATGAAAATAAACATCAAATGCTAATTCCTTACATTGATCCCATAACAAAATTACTAATGCAAAAAATACACGAAGATCACATGCATTGTGGCCCAACCGCATTAATTGCACATACAAAACAACGCTTTTGGCCCATCAAGGCAGCAAGCATGGCAAGGTCAATCGTTCACCACTGTGTCCGATGTTACAGGGCACGGCCACAACTACTTCAACAAGTCATGGGAAATCTGCCAGCAACGAGAATTACACCAGCACGACCGTTTATAAACGCAGGAGTGGACAACTGTGGACCTTTTTGGATTCATTATAAGCTGCGAGGAAAAAGACCGACCAAAGCATATTTGGCCATCTTCTGTTGCTTTGCTACAAAAGCAGTTCATATGGAACTTGTAAGCGACCTTACAACCAACGCTTTCATCGGTGCCCTAAAACGATTTATCAGTCGACGAGGGCGATGCCAAAATCTCTACAGTGATAACGCAACTAATTTCATTGGAGCAAAAAATCAACTTTCAGAATTATCAGCACAATCCACTCAGCTAACGCCCAAGATATGATTATGAAAACATGTAATGAAAGGGGAATACATTTTCATTTTATTCCACCCAGAGCTCCTCACTTCGGAGGACTATGGGAAGCTGCAGTAAAATCCGCGAAACATTTACTACTAAGAAGTGTTGCATCCGCATCTCTCACATACGAAGAGTTAGAAACCATTTTAGTCGAGATTGAAGCAATTTTAAACTCACGACCAATTAGTCCCATGTCAAACGACCCAAACGACTTATCTGCGCTCACTCCTGGATATTTTCTGATCGGCGAACCATTAACAACGCAAGTAGATGCAAGATCTGTGGAACCAAAAGTTTCCTTAGGAACACGCTGGAAGGCAGTATCACAAATAAAACATGAATTCTGGCAAAGATGGTCTCGAGATTATCTCAACGAACCTCAGTACAGAAATAAATGGAGAGAGCAAGCCAACAACATTAAGCCTGGTACCGTAGTCATCATCAAGGAAGACAACGCTCCTGTACTTCAGTGGCCATTAGGAAGAGTCACGAGAACCTACAAAGGGGATGATGATGTAGTCAGAGTAGTGGACGTAAAAACGGAGTCGGGAATTTTCAAACGTCCCATACATCGATTAGCCCCATTACCAATTGAAGACAACAAGTCAGACATATCTGTAGATGTTAGGCTCATAAATAACAGGTCACCTAACAACCATGATGATGAGGAAACAGATGTAGTACGCAAAAAGAGAAAACATTCATCAAACAACCTAGTCTCAGTGTTACTAATCGCTATGCTTACGCTACCTCTGGTCATGGCAAATGGAGTCAAAAACATAGAGTTTGCTGATGACTTAGGTATGCACTTCGAAGGAATAGGTACAATAAAAACATCTAGAACAAAGTGGCAGCTTATTGTTTACTATGATCTGGAATCATATTGGGAAGAAGCAAAATCATTTTCAAATGGAGCGGCAGCATTACAGCAACTATGTCAAGAACTAAAGCAGATGGGTGCCTGCAAAACCGTCGTAAACACGCTTAAACATTTTGAGGATGGACTCAACGAAGAAAACAATCTTTTAACAATCAAAAGAAACAAAAGACACACAGCCGACCCTTCAGCAGTAAACAGAACCAGAAGAGGTGCCCTTAATATTGTAGGAAACATTGCAAGTTCATTATTTGAAGTACTGGACTCAGATTATGCTGGTCCAATGGTTAAAACCATTGAAATAGTCAAACAAAACGAAGGTCATCTCCAACTATTACTCAAGAATCAAACATCGATTCTCGATTCAACCATCAACATCTTCAAACAGGATCAAACAGCTATTAAAAATAAATTTAACGATATTGACGCACACTTAAACGAGATATGGTCAAAAGTACATGAAATTGAGGACACTAACTATCAATATCAGAGGTTCCAAATCTTCAATTCTTTAGCCATGCAACTCACAATTATAGCAGCAAATTTACAACGCATACAAACGTCAATCATAGACGTATTAACGGATACTCATCACGGGAAAATAAGCCCAATTTTGCTATCACCAAACCAATTACAGGAGGAATTGGTTAAAATTCGAAACTATCTGCCGTCAACCTTGCAACTACCAGTTGAACATGATGAACGCATACAACTTTATAAGTTAATGACAGTAGAAGAACGATTAACAGAAAACCATGTTATTTTTAAAATTTCCATACCTCTGTGCGATCAAGAAAAATTTCAGCTATTCAAGATTTTCCCGGTTCCCACTTCCGTAAACCACAGTGTCATTTCAATCATACCTTGTGATGACATGATTGCTATCAATGCTCATCGAGACCAATACTTTCCCATGAGCACAACCAAACTACAATCCTGTATTATGACAACGGGACATTCATACATATGCCCCAACATCCAGTCTAAATACAACAAAGGCTCAGCCATATGCTCCTGTGAGATGCAATTGCTAAATAACGACACCCAATCGGCTTGCAATACAGAATCACTGCAAACAAATTCAATATGGACCCAGATGTCAAACACCAATCAGTGGATGTATGCTGTAACCATTCCCAAGAGAATAACTGCAGTATGTGAAGGTCAAAGTCAACAACTCACCATAAAGGGGTCCGGAATTCTTTCACTGCAACCACAGTGTGCCCTAAAACAGAATTTCATCACCATTCAAGGACACCAAACCTACTCCAGCAATCGCCATGTCTCTTACACCAGCTTAGGGAAAATGACAGATATTGTACAACCCAAGCAACCTGATTTATTTGCCCAAAAAACTGAACAGTATAATACGCAACTAAGAAACCTCACGGAACTTCAAAATTTATTGTCACACCAAGAATATCTGGATCTTCCGGCACAGATTAAACACATCAACTTTCATTATTCAAAAAAAAGATGTACTGCATTGATTCTGTCGATAATCATCACCAGTTACACCATCTGGAAGGTAAAATCGAAGCAACATAAACCGCAACCAACAGAGACAAGATACCCCCAGCCTACTCCTCGTCGCAGATCAACAACCTTGGACTTTGAGGTCACCGTATGAAGAAATTATAAATTTTGTAAGGTCATCAGAATTTCAGACCTTACCAGGGGGAGAATGTACGATTTCAGGGTCGCTAAATCGTACGGTTTTCATGGTCATTTGAAGTTAATTTTTTCATTTAAAATTCATGTATCGGTCTTGGCACTGCAACTTGAGTCAGCTAAAATATTACCTCTTTCGAGGCCTTGGTTTAGCACATTGCTCCCACCTGCAACTTTGGCACGGTAAACAAATGTATAACAGCAACAAAACTGCACTAAGCAGTCTGCTGAAATACTACCCCGTTAGCCAATGCATACTTACATAAATTGCTGACATAGCTTTTGCAGTTCCAAGACCGTATATTTGTCATTAAAATATATATGTAATTTTTTAACATTGTTTATTTGTCATTAAAATATATATGTAATTTGTTTATTGTATTTTAATTTGTTTATTGTATTTTATATTATTGGGTTTTCGCCTATAAAAGGGTCGAAAGCTCATCAATAAATTCAGTTTTATTGTTACCAGTAAAAACTCCACATCCAGTGTTTCATTTTACAAGCAATCGGTTCAAGTGCCGTATTGTCACTCAAAAAAAAAAACAATAAGTCCAAGTTCATGTGCTTGGGACTTAAATCTAACAGAAAATCATTGAAATAAAAACGCTTATTTCTACATACTGTATCTCGAATAATATTGACACAAGGGTACAGAAATTTATTACAGCGGTAAGCACAATAAGGACAAATTTTAGTAAAAAAAAAATGAGCGTAATTCTATAAGAGGTGTGGCAATATTAAAAAAACACTGTATCTCGAATATTATTGGCACTAGAATACTAAAATTTAGTACAGAGGTAGGCACAAGTATAAAAAATTAATTATAATCAAGTGGGCGTTGTTTGATAAAGGGGTGTGGCAATATTTGAAACTCATTGTTTCTCGAATAATACTGACACTAGAACACTGATATTAAGTACAGAGGTAGGCACAATTATTACAAATTAATACCAAGGAAGTGGGCGTTATTCGACTTGAGGTGTGGCAGTGTTTGAAAAAATTGTATAATTTTGACACAAAGGTGATAAAATCCAATGTAAGAATGGGTAGAATTATTGAAAACACTATGATAAAGTGGGCGAAATTCGACAACGAGGCGTGTCACTATTAGAAAAAACATTATATCTCAGTCAATATTGACACTAGAGTATTGAAATCAACACAAGAATAGGTAGAGTTATAACAAAACACAATCAAGAAAGTAGATTAGATTCAAGAAAGAGGCGTGTCACAATTAGAAAAACACTGCATTCCAGTAAATATTGAAACTTAGGTACTTATATTTGGTAGGTGGGTAGGTAGAATAATTAAAAAGGTGGGAGAGATTATAAATAGCGTGAGGCACTTCAAGGAAATACTGTATATCGGTTAATACTGATGCTAGGGAACTGAAATTTGGTGCAGGGCAAGGTTGAATTATTTTAAAGTATGATCAATAAAGTACATATGCGGGATTGAAAATAGGGCGTGACACTTTAATAAAAATTGTTAAGAGGCAGAAATTGAAAATAATCAACAAACCATGAATACTTAAGGTACTATTACAGTGTGAAGCTATTAAAAACAACACCTTTTTTATTAATTTTTTTTACATAGTATTAATAAATTATTCAATTCAAATTTATTTACATAATGTACAGTTAAAGTCGAAGATATAAAAAAAATGTTTTTGTTTGATTTTGTATTTGTTGTTTCTTTTCTAGAGGTCGTTGAAGTTGGCGACTTTAAAAAAAGGTTGTCAGTTGGTTTCTCGTCTCCAGCATTTTCAAGGCGTCTGAAAGTAAAAAATCAAAGTGCATTCTTCAGTAAAAGGTTGTAGTTGAGCACTCTACCTACGCAAATAAAAAAAAAACAAAACACAAAAAAATGGCATGCGTTGAAAAACAAATTTACAAAAAACCCCTGTTTTTGGCAGAATTCCTTGGCCATAAAAAACAAAATATAAAAGTTTCTCGGCTTTTTATAGGTAGAGTGCTTAACAGGGTCTATGAAGATCACAATGAATCAAGATTCATCGAAATCGATCAAGCAGAACTCGAGATATCTTAGAAACCAATTCGAAAAAACTTGTTTCGAGAAAAACGCGATTAGATTTTCTTCTATGAACGATAATATATGAAAAATGCGCGACATACGAATATAATGTATGTTATATCTTTTTTTTATTTGATATTTTTTTCTAAAATTTCGTGCACGCATTCTAAAAACCTTAAGGAACCAGATTCTAAAGAAAACAAAAAAATTATTTTTCATTTTTTTATACACTGTAATAGTACCTTAAATATTTGAAATTTTCCTTAATAATTCTTGCAAATGTATTAAAAAATTCAAAAGAGTAAAGAATAAGAAACGACAGAAAAAAAACATTTTTTTTAAATTATGAGCTAAAATAATTGTATTTAAAAACTTTTCCTAAAATTTATCATATTCTCTAAAAAGAAAGAAATAAAAACTTTTTAACAAAAAAAAAAACAAAATTCAAAATCACTACAGAGTAAAAAATAATTTTAAATTACTTTTTCTGTTAATCGTCGTAAAATCTGATAATTTATTTATATACATGATTATATTGGAAATCTTATTATTTTAACTTTTCCTTATTTGTTTTATTTTTATCATAAATATATTATTTGTGTTTTTGATAATAAAAGCTTCGAAGTCGGCGCTAATAAAATCAGTTTTTTTGAGAAGCTGCAACACACAATAGCATATTCAATGTCAGTTTTCCAAGCTCACTCAAACAGTAGATTGAGAATGTTTATGTATGTTAAGCTTTTAAAATTACTTTAAAACTTAAATTAATAAAAAAAGTTGAAATTTGGGCAGGGATGGTAAAAATATCCGGATTTAATGACAAAGATTAGCGCCGACAAAAAAGCTTTTATGATAAAAAAAACAAATAATATATTTATGATAAAATAAAACAAATTAGGAAAAGTTAAAATAATAAGATTTCCAATATAATCATGTATATAAATAAATTATCAGATTTTACCACGATTAATAGGAAAAGTAATTTGAAATTATTTTTACTTTGTAGTGATTTTGAAGTGTGTTCTTTTTTTGTTAAAAAGTTTTTATATTAAAAATTTTTGTTTATTTTTTAATTATAATTTACAAATTAATATTATAATTTACTTTTTTTATTAATTAAAAGGAGCAAAACATATTTATATATAAATACTTTTTTTATTACTATAATACTATTTGTTCTTTCAGTGCTTTTACTTTAATTCGATTTTAATCCCACATTATTTTGAAAATTGATTTCTATTTGTACTTTGTTATTTGGAATTAAAATGCATTTAATTTTTATCAAGCTCTTAAGGAAATGACAACTTCATTCGTCGGTGTTGTTGACTCTAAATTCAACAACACCCAAATGATTGATGGCGTAAAGTAGCTTCAATAACTTGATGAGCTGGATTATGACATACAGGAACTATATATGACATACATCAGTTATAGAGCTGATGGATTTCCACTTCTAGTTCTTTTGATTTTCTTTTTTGATTCTAAAATTTATTAATTCTAATTTTTTTAATTTAATTGCTCTTTTCAATTTAAAAAACTCCCTTTTATTTTCCGTCTCGAACTTGATTTGGTCCAACCTAGCTTGAAGTAAGTCAGTGGCAGTAGTGACGGTTTTATTGCAGCATTTTTTGCGGAAACCACACCAACGGCGGCGTTACTGTCACTACCAACAACCACACCGCCGGCACTACTTCCATTGCCAACACATGTTGCCGTAGTCTTTTCGACAACCGCACTGCCGACATTTATCCCGCTTGCTATAGCTCCACTGTAGTGTGCATCGTTATCGAACATAGCGTTTTCTTCCTCGAAATCCATCGGCAATAATTCCTGTATGGCATAATCCAGCTCATCTGGTTGTTGAGGCTCCTTTCCGCCACCAGTTGCATTAACGTCCCTTTTTAAAGCAGCTATATTTGTTCGCATTGTCGTCTTCATCCTCGTCCACTATGACTTGAATTTTGGAAGTGCTGAATACACTCCATTGTCTTCCATTTCCTTGCTTATGGTCATCCAAGCAGCATTTCTTTTTTCTATAATTTGGGTGTTGTTGATTTTGAAGTCAACAACATCGACGAATGGAGCTATAATTTCCTTGAGGAGCTCCTTCTCCAACGTCCAATTCCGTTCTCTTCCACGTTTCTATATATATATATATATAATAAGGCGTAGTGAAATGTATGAGATGAGATTTTTGCTACGAAGCGGGATTGAGAAACTGAAAACTTACAGCATTATAAGTAATTTGGCCGAAGGATTCTGCTCTCCGATGAATTTCGAACCGCCTAATTTTTAAAAATAGCTTTTGATATGAATGCGTTTAAGAAATATTGGTCCAAGAGGTTTTTTTGCTCATAAAAGATGAACTATTGTTCTAGATCAATGCTAGATAGTGATAAAAATTTTACCACTAGAATAAAAAAGTGTTTGCAAAATTTTTGCAAAAATTTTGTTCATCCACTATGGCCCCATCCTACGATTTCTGAAAGAAAAAAACTGATTTTTAGGTTTATTGCTCCGGAACATGAGTACAAATACAAACATTTTGATGTATTCATCGATTGTGTGATATACCTGGTTACTGAGATATATATTTTTGAAGAACAAAAAACGCAATTTTTTCCTTTTATTGTGAATTTTAGAATTTCAAGTTCGATATTAGAGAAATCGAAAAATGTAACTCTTGCTACGCTAACAAATTTGGAATAACTATTGGAAAAAACGAACAGATGACAACAAACTCTGTATCCCGGGAACCAATCTCTAGTCCAACATGTGCTGCGTTACATAACTTAATTTAATTGATGGGCACAAAAGAGATTTGAGGTGAGTTTGAGTGAGTTACTCATTTATCAAAATTAAGTGGTGCAATGTCCCACTTCAAATGAGGTGTGTCTCGTGTTTAAGGGGGTCCTCTGGTAATCTATGCCAAATTTTAGCCGTTTTTCAAAATATTGTGGAAAGAGAACGAGTAAAGATATTTTAGTTCCGTTTTTTGATTTGGGTAGCTTAATTTATTGAAAAAAATACAAAATTTTGAAAGAGTGAATTTATGGACCGTTCAGAAAGTTCTCGGCCTGGTAACGAGGTTCTCCGGAAAAAAGGTGGGTCCAAATTGCGCACGATTCCAAGAGTAAACATCGTCTGAAAAAAAAAAAAAAATATTCAGTTACTTAGAATGAATGTCCCTATAGCCCCTACCTCGGAAACAAAAATCGAAATTTTTTTAGGGGGGGAGCCGCCACTTTGAAAATGAAAAATCGAATTTCGACCTTTTTTTTTGTAGTCTAGTGTAGAAAAAAAATAGTAAACATTATTTTTTCGAGTTTTCAAGTTTGAGGTAGGGGCTATAGCGGCGTAAATTCTGCGTCGTTTCATGCCTCATATATTAAAATCGGTCAAAAACTGTTTGAGTTATCGTGCGCAAAGTTTTGAAAAACATGGTTTCGAGAAAAACGCGTTTAAAGTTTTGACTTTAATTTTGAGGCACACAAATGACATTAACACATATTTTTTTAATACAATACTTACGAATATTAATCGGCAATTCCAGCCCCATAAAGTGTGCCTTCCTCCATCTCATAAAACGAGTTTTCCATGGCTTTTTGGGCTCTGCGGGCTGTGCGACCCTCTTTCGATGATGCGTACGTTTTTAGCTCTGAGCGTTGAAGTCGTTTTCCGTCGCGAGATTCAGCATACATCTCGGCTTGTGGGCCGATGACAATACCCATTGTTGACATTATTTTTAAAATACTTGTGAAGCCTTCGTTGAAAATGCAGGTTGCCAGAAAATTTGCGATTTCGACTGTGGTAGCACCACAGTGGATATGTTTCGGCGCAAAGGTCCACAAAAGCGAGTTGAACGATTCGTTACAATTTTGCGTTTCACCTCCAGTGCATCGGTTGAGTAGATCGTCGGATGATAACGCTTCGTATATGGGCTTCATTACTTGCAGAACCTTTCCATCAAGTGGGGCGTACGTGTACCTTCTCTCCCTATTCCAAGCAATCTCATGGCATATATCAACCGGCGATTTACAACAAAAGATTTACCGACCACCGGCGAAGAATTAATATACTGTGTAGCTTTACATTGGCACTGCAGACTCACTTTGAAGCCGACTCCACGCATACATGTTTTTCCAAATCGAATTTTTTGTTTACATTGGGCGCAGATAACCAGAGCAGCAAGCGTTTGGAAAAATGAAAAAAATTCCAAGAAACAGAACTGGAGGTTGTTTTCGATGATGACTTCATTGTCTTGCGTTTTCTTCAATTTTTTGGCCGATGTGCTGGCAAAGTCGGTGTCCTCTACTTGGGAGTGCTGGTTTCCACGGAAATGCCTCTTTTTTGTTCGATACGCGTACTTACGCGGCGCGTTTGGGTGGCTTTTTTTATCCATAGCAAAAAAAAAACACAAAACGATTTTTCTTTTATTTTACAACAGCAGTTATCGCGCACGCGTAGCTTTCAGCGTTCGAAAATAAACTGAATCTCGTTCGTTTGCTTCTTTCATGTGAACACCTGGGCTCAAAATCATTTCAACCCCTAAATCAAAACATGCAAATTAATTAAACTTGATTTGATTTGGTTTTTTTAAAAAGTTTTTATTTCTTACTTCTACTCAACTTAAAGCTGAACTTAAAACTGATTGAAAACAAACTGGAAAACAAACTGAAACTAAAACTGTGTTGTAGGTCCATTTAAACGTTTTTAATGTATTCTTAGTAACTCACAATTTTGTTTACATTTATCATTTAGATACTGAATAAGGGGCTGTGTTAACTCCCCCCTTTCTTTAAGAAGAACCGTCCCGGTTCTTTACATTTCTTCGTTAATTTTTTTACTTAATTCTAAGAACATTTTTTCATTTTGTTTGGACCTTCGTTTCTTAATATAAATTTTAATCTTGATATATATAATGGATATTACAATAAATAAAAACAAAATTATAGAAAACCAAATTACAATATTAATCGAGCTTTCATCATTATATTTTGACATGAGACTTATATTATTCAAATTTAATTCAATGTCTTTTGATTCTATATATTCTGTTATTAAAAATTCATCGATGGAAACTGTTTTGAGATAATTAGTGATTTTAGTCGTTGGATTTTCAAAAGTGATATTATCAATTTTTGTATAATTATCAAATATTATTAAATAGGTTCCATTAACCTTATGCCAATCAACTATATGTTCACCGGAAATTAAAATTGCACCTTCTGCTATTATTTCTAAATCAAGATTTTGCTTTTTAATTTTTTTACATTTACCATTTTGCTTGTTTAAAATATCAACTAAACATGTATTATTATTTCCGATTTTGCAAAAAGTATTTTTTATTTCTGTTTTACAATTTTGAATACTAACATAAGTATTATTACAATAGGCTATTTGTTTTTCCAACAGTAACTTTCCATCGTATTGATTAATGGCTCTTGCTTCGTATATTTTACATAATTTTTGTATAATTGGATATTTAATATATATAGCAATGACATCTTTAGTTTGGATAATTTTAAATTGTGATACGTCAAGTAAGTCTGTTAAAGTTAAGTCTTTGTGTTCGTGACTAATAATTTCTTTAATCTCTTTTAAATTTAAAATTGCTGGATTTAAAATATTTGCCTTTGCCAAAGCTATTGTCTGAATTAAATTATGTAATTCATTGATAATTAAGTTGTTCCTTTGTTTCAAAAACTTTACTATTCTTGAACTTCCTTTGAGATTATTGACTGTTTCTGTTATTTCAGTTATTGCCTTAAATAATTTAGAATTGGTAACAAATTGTTTATTATTATTTTCTGCAAGTTCATTTAATTTGTTTTTAATTAACACGAAATCATCATGATCGGGAGTTCCCGCAATCCATTTCCAGATTGTTCCTAACTCATTTATACCCCTTTTGGTTTTTGTTTTATACTTGTCTATTTTGTCTAACTGTTCGAGTAATGTGTCAATTATCTCTAGTTCAAATTTTATTTCGAAAATATTGTCGTCATAAGGACTTAATTCTTTGTATGAAGAATAATTGTGTCTTACATTTGTATTGGGTATCTCAAAACTTATGTATTTTTTTGCGTCTATTAAGTTCCTTGTTTCCGTTAAAATGTTTTCGTAGAAAGTTAGATTTGTCAAGTGAAATATATTACCAAAGTCATTGTAGAGAGCTACTTCAAATCTTTCTACTAATACATAATTCTCTCTAGTGTAGTCCACGATATCAGTAGCCTTGATGAAATGTAATTTAACAATTATTAGTAGTAAATATTGTATCATTTTCTGAAAATAAAAAATTAGGATTTTATATTATCTTTATGAACTATCCTATCTCTATTATATATCATAACCTTATTTCCTAAGTCTTGCTTAACCTTTTGTCTCTTATACTTTGGTTTAAGCTTGTTTCTTTCTGTGATAATTTTTTCATATATTATATCTCCTACTTGAAAATTTTTAATTTTCCTCTTTTTATTGTGCTGATTGAGCATTTTTTCTTGAGCCTTTGTTAATTTTAAATGTAAATCAGCGTGTTGTATTTTATTATAAAATACCTCGAAGGGTTTTTCGTCGGTAACTGAGTGTATTGTTTTGTTGTATTGTTGTACCGCTTTAAATATAGATTCTACAAAACTTATTAACTCATATTCTTCTTTAATGCATCTTGCCATTTCAATAAGAGTGGAATGCACTCGCTCAATTTGGCCATTTGTTGTACTATGCTTAGGATCGCAAAAAAATATCTCAATACCAAATCTGCTCATTAATGTTTTGAATTGTAATGTTGTGAAACCTGGTTCATTATCAACTGTTAATATTTTTGCTTCCGGAAAATGCTGTAAGATTTCTAATACTTTTTCTTCCAGCTTCGTTTTGTCATCTATTAATTTTACTGCTAAATATTTCGAATAAGAATCCAAACAAGTTATAAATTTTAAATTTTGTGCAAAAAATATGTCCAAGTGTATTAATTCCCCCTCTTTTTTTGAGATTGGAGCCTCTCCAATCGGTATCTTCTTCGGATGTCTGGAATATTTGTTTTTATTGCATATTTCACAATTACGTATAAATTCTTTAAACTGCCTGCTCATTTTTGGCCAATAATATTGTGTATAAATTTGCTTAAGGTTTTCTCTATAATTCCTATGAGCTCTATTGTGGGTCTGCTCAATTATGTTACCCTGATCCTCTCTATTGATTACATCTAAAGGAAAATTTTTTGTATGTACAAATTTAATGTTAAAGTGTTGTAATAAACTATCTTTTATTTCATAAAGATTTTCCACTGTACAATAAATTGCTGTTATTATTCCTGGTCGCAAAAATTCTTTTAAAATTGTTAATAAATTTTCAATAGTGTCATATTCGATTATATGCCTTATATTCCCAAAATTACTGATTGATTCATGAATGGTAAATCTAGCTTTGCTTAATAAAATTTGCTGCTTAAATTGATTTAAGGGCTTAGTGGTCTCTTGAATTTGGTTGTTGTCACTGCTTTCTGCAGAGTGTTGCGTTTCTGTTAAGGAAGAGCTATCAGATAAATTATTAAGGTATTGTCGAGATAATGCATCTGCAACTACATTAGTAGTTCCAGGTTTATATATTATTTTTGGAGCATACTCCTCTATAAAGGCATGCCAACGCTTCATTTTGGCGTTAGGATTTCGGACAGAAACAGCAAATGTTAATGGCTGGTGATCCGTATGGATCTCAAGATCTGTAACACCATACAGATAATTTCTTAAGTTTTTCAACGACCAAACAATTGCGTAAAGTTCTTTTTCATTTGTCGCGTAGTTTTGCTCCGTAGAATTTAATGTTTTCGAAATAAAGGTAATTGGTTTACCTTCCTGCGTTAATACCGCGCCTATAGCTAAATTAGAAGCATCTGTAGTAAGAACAAATTTTTTATTAAAATCCGGCTGGGTCAATTCAACCTCATTACTTAGCAGACTTTTGAGTTTTTCACAAGCTAGTATTCCTTCTTGGTCTAAACGTATTTCTACTTTTTTTGACATATATTGCGAAATTCTTCCGTTTTCGCCAGAGAGATGCTTTGTTAGGGGTTTTGTAATTGAAGCATAATCTTTAATAAACTTTCGGTAATAACCGGTCATACCAAGGAAACTTCTGAGTTGCCTTAGTGTATTTGGAATTGGAAAATTAGTGATAGTTTCTATTTTTTTTGGGTCAGTTTTAATAATATTTTGTGCTATTATATAGCCTAAAAACTCTACTTGTTTTTCATAAAACTTTGATTTTTCTAGGGAAATTTTCATGCGAGCTTTTTTGAGAGTCTCAATTATTGTTGTTAGATCTTTTGTGTGATCCTCTAAGCTATTTGAATAAACTATGATATCGTCTATATAGACGTGACATATTTTTCCAATATATTTACGTAGTATATTGTCCATTGTCCTTTGAAAAATGCTCGGAGCATTTTTTAATCCGAATGGTAAACGAAGGTACTCATATTTTCCGTTATTAACGGAAAACGCTGTTTTCTCTATGTGATCTTCGTTCATTAAAATTTGGTGAAAACCGGACTCTAAATCTATTGTTGAGAAGTATTTTGAAGTTCCTAAGTTGGAAAGTATAACGCTTACGTCGGGTATGGGGTATCGATCTGAAATTGTTTGTTCGTTCAATTTCTTGTAGTCGATTACCATTCTAAGCTTTTGTGTTCCATCGGGGTTTATTCCTTTTTTTGGAACAACCCAAATGGGTGAATTATATGGACTTTTACTCTGACGTATTATTCCGTCGTCCAATAAATTTTTTATTTCATTATTAACAAACGAATTTACAGAAAGTGGGTAAGGATATTGTTTACTCCATATAGGAGTTCCAACAATAGTCCGAATTTCTGCTTTTACATCCGTTACGAAAGGTAATTTTAAATTTATATTTGAGTGTGTTAACTCAATTTCGTTTTTGATATATTTCCTTAATTTATTTAATTTATTATTTTCTTTGTCGGAATTATCATCGACAGTCTCTTTTGAAATATTATTTCCAAAATTATTTATTGTATTTACGTTGCCGGTAAAATCGTCGGCTGGCGTTTTAGGATTTTTATATCCCAAATAATTTTTATTTAATTTGTTTTCAATAATACTGCCGGTAAACACTTCGGCTGGTGTTCTAGGATTGTTGCTTCCCAGAGTTATTTTTTTATTAATATAATTGCCGGAAAAACCATCGGCTGGCGCTTTAGGACTATCGAATCCCAAAGTATATTTATTTTCGTTTTTATATTTTTCTTTTATCAAATTAACTTCTTCATTTTCGAGTAAATGTATTTGATAAATACTATTATTATAAGTAAGTATTTCTCTTTCAAAATCTAAAATAATTTTAGCCTTTTTTAATAAGCTTAAACCTATTAACAAATCTGCTTCTAAACTTTTAATTTCATAAAATCTTTCTTTTATATTAAATAATGTTAGTTCTGAATAATGTGTTATAATGGTTTGTCCATTGATTGTTTTTACACTTTTTTTAATTACTAGCTCTTGTCTGTCCATTAAGACATTTGGCCTGCAATAGCAACTTGTTGCTCCTGTGTCGATTAATATTTTAAACCTTCGTCCTGTTTTATCGCTGGTTGCGTAAATGTAGGGAAGGTTAAGTCTTCGCCTAAAAAAGCATTTTCATTAATTTGGTTTACCCTTTGGTGCTTTGCTTGTTGATGTTGCGCAGAATTGCCTTGAAATGGTCTTTTTTCTGCGTAATTATTTCTTTGTTGTGGATTATTTTGAAAATTTGACCTATACGTATTATAGGTTGGTTGATTAAAATGTGGTCTAATATTGTTCTGATTCTGGTGCCAATTATTAGGTGGTTTATTATAATTTCCTTGTTGTTTAATCATTGAAGAACCTCTGTCAACGTCCATAGGTTCTGGCTTTGGTTGTGAGAAATTATTGTTAGCTCTTTGACCAAAGAAATTATTTTGTCTATTATTATTTTTTTGTGGGTACCTTAAATTATTCTGAAATCTGTTAGGATCATTTGATCCCATATTTTTGTGAAATTGAAGGGCAAAGTTTGCTCTCATATTATTGGATTCCAGCTCTTGAGCTTTGGCAAGAGCGTTGGGGAGATCTCCAGGGGATAGTGAAAATAGAATGTTGGAAAGGGGCGCATTTAACCCTGTTATAAAAACACGGAGGGCATTTCTTCGATGTGTGTCATTTAATACCTTTGTTAATGGAGCATTATTGCCGTGGGTCATGATAGTTTTATTTATTAAAAGAGTCAGTTTTTTGTTGATTAAATTGTAGTAGTCCATTATAGTTAGATGTCCTTGTCGAAGGACACTTAACTCCTGCTCGATAATGTGGGTAGGTCGCTTATCGGCGTAAGCAAAGTCCAGTCTGCTTATAATAGCGTCAAAATTTAGTGGTGTTCCGTGGTTAGTTAGTACGTCGTTTGCCTCTTGGCTTATTTTGTTCCTTAAAATTGTAAGTGCAGCGAAATATTTTCTACTGCCTTTATTATATAAACTAAGTGTATTATGGGCAGCTTCTCTCCAACTAACGTACCCATTTCCAGAAAATTCTGGCAATGATTTGATTATATCTAATGTTTCCGTACAAGTAATTGAATCGTCAATTGCCTCTTTCTCGAATTCAGTCACTGAGTCTGACCCTGTCAATATTTTAAGTTGGTTTTTTAATTGCTCTATTTCAGTTTTAAAGCTAACTGTATTGGCTACTATTAATCGAGTGATTAATTCCTGGGTTATTGTTCCTGTATTCATTTTTGCAAAATGTTTTATTATTCGGTCCAGTTTAAAATAATTATATCAAATTTTTTTTATTTCTTGTAAATATACGGACAACTTTTTACTTTGTGGTTTCCTCCACAATAATCACAATATAATAATTTTTCGTATCCTTTTTTCTTATATATAAAGTTAAACATTTATATTCTTTCCTTAAATTTACTTATATAAATTTTAATAATATATTTTTATATATACTCCTTACTATAGTTTTTCTGGAACTTGACATCAGATCCTGTTCCGGTAGTTCTGATTCAGATTCAGATCCTGTTCTTCAGATTATCTGTCTGCGATATTCTTGTTTTTTAAGTTATTATTTTTTTTGTTTTGAGTGTTTTCTTTTCTTTTCCCTCTTTGTGAGGTACTTGTTTTATAGTTTGGTGGAATTCAAAAATAAACTGATCCACTTTTTGTTTGGTGGATTTAGTCAGTATTTTCGTGTGATAATACCGTTGACATAAAGTATTATTAGGTCACACGTTCCACAATTTGCACTTAATGTATTTTACGCACTGTGCTATTTTTTTGGGACTGTTTTCACTTTTTTCTATAACTTGGTATCCGTACCATATTTTCTGGAGTCGAACCGTAAGTTATTAAAAGTGCCGCGAAAAAATTTTTATCGCGGGCCCCACGTTGGGCGCCAATTAATTAAACTTGATTTGATTTGGTTTTTTTAAAAAGTTTTTATTTCTTACTTCTACTCAACTTAAAGCTGAACTTAAAACTGATTGAAAACAAACTGGAAAACAAACTGAAACTAAAACTGTGTTGTAGGTCCATTTAAACGTTTTTAATGTATTCTTAGTAACTCACAATTTTGTTTACATTTATCATTTAGATACTGAATAAGGGGCTGTGTTAACTTGCATGTATACATACTGCATGTATACATACTGTGTGTGTATATTTTGTAATATCAATACATATTTTGGAAGAATTCCACAGAATTTTCGACTAATGACTGCAGGCAAATAAACAACTTTGCTGATGCGTTATTTTGACGAAAACATACCTACACAAAAATGCCTGTATCTCCTAAACTATTTCGAATTTTGAAAAATCCTTTTGGGAAAATGTTTTTCAGTATCTGAGCAATAGAAATATGAAAAAAAAATCGAAAAAACAGAAATCGAAAAAACGGATTACCAGAGGATGTTACACGGTGTCCGTTTGTCCGACCGTTGTTGTTGCTTTTAATGTGAAACTGTCAAAAAACAGTGAGAGTGAGAGCGGATGAACTTTTTGCAAGGCGGACAAAATGTGTTCATTTTGTCCGCTGTTCATGTCAGCAGACAACGCGCAGGACAGTGTGGCGGTGTGGTGAAATAAGTTTTAATACGCTACAGTAGCTAAAAATTACACTTTTTTAAGGAAAAGTACTACTATCCTACTATAAGATAAATGAAAAAATAGTTGTTTTGAACCCTTATTTTTGGCAGATTATATTATTAAAAATATTGACAAGAAAGTGGTGTTGCAAGAAGCGGTAAATAAAATTGTTAATATATTATTGAAATTCATTTATTTTTTTAATAATAAATATTTTCTAATATCTAAAGCTACCAAGTCGTAATCGGTTCCTATGTTGAATAAACAACAAACAAATACCGCATTCAATCACTTTTGAATCTACGCAACGTTGCTTTAAAAGTAATTGTTTTCAAAGTGCACGAAATAAAGTGCAGTAGAAAAAGGTAGATACTCAAACTGAATGAAATGTCAAATGTGTCCGCCCTTAATTTTCTGTCGTGTAACCAACCAGCGGACAAGAGAGTAAAAAGTGTTCATTGCCGTCAGACAAACGGACATCGTATAACATGGGCCTATGAGGATAATGAGGAAAACGTAGAATGAACACAAATACTACTTAAGTGAGTTTTGTTTTTGAAAATAAAATTAAGTTATAAAAAACTTATTCCAGCAAACAAAAATTTAATTTTTTAATAAGTCGTTGTTCATTGTAATTAACGTATTAGAATTTGAAACAAAAAATTATATTTAAATATCAATAGAAATTCAATGAAAAAATCAATAAAAAAGTAATATGAATAATATTAAATATTATAATAATATATCACATATTATAGTTTAAGAACAACAGTTTTGAAACTTTGCCATCAGTAAGTATTTATTTCTTCTTTCTACAATTACTTGTCCAGACTTCAAAAATAGACGAAGTCAACAACATTGAATTGAACATTTTCGTCTTTACTCGTTAAGTAGCGACTCGTCTATATTGGTTAGGGCTTCAGCTGCCAAATTTGAGCTGTTTTGTGAAAATTGAAGCCGTACACATTTTTTTTGAGGATATGATACACACAAAGCTCGTGTATGGAACATTCAAGTTGCCTCTTGTATGAGTTACCCAACACTACTTAATTTGTACTCACGTTCCGGAGCAATAAGCCTAAAAATCAGTATTTTGCTTTCAGAAATCGTACGGTGGGGCCATTGTGGGTGAAAAAAAATTTTGCAAACATTTTTGCAAAAACTTTTTTTTCTAATGGTAACTTCTTATCACTTTCTAGTATCGAAATAGAACAATAATTCACTTTTTATGAGCAAAAAACCCTCTTGAACCAATATATTTCAAACCATTCATATCAAAAGCTATTTTTGAAAAGTTGGCGGTTCGAAATTCGTCGGAGAGCTGAATCCTTCGGCCATGTTGCTTAAAATGCCGTAAGTTTTCACTTTCTCAATCCCGCTTTATAGAAAAAAATTTCACTTCACCTTAATATATAAGTAAGCAAGTACCAATTTAAATACAAAAAAGAAGAAACTTACTTTAAAAGCGGCTCCCAATTGTATGATTGTCAAAACAACAAAAAAAACTAAGCTAATAATAACATGAGCTGTCAAAAGCAAACAAACAAGGGTTCGTTCAGAGATCAAAATTTAAGATCAGTTCACAATAGATGCATTAAATTTGATTTTTGTAAGATTTGTTCTATTACCATGAATCCTTTAAAGTAACTTAGAATCACCTAACTAAATTTGACTTTAGAAGTGACTTTTTCCGTTTCTATTAATAAGGACAATTGCGTGTAAATGTACCTTTACATTGAGCTCAAAAATATCAAAATCGGTTGAGAATTGGCAGAATGGCAGCAATTTTAACGTTTTTTTTTTTCGTCGTCAAATACCGATTCCCATGTATAGCCTTGTTATCATACAAAGTGTTGCCATTTCGTCAAATCTTAACCGATTTTGGTCATCTTTAACTCGTTGGAAAGACGGTATGGTGAGTGACATGTGTACATTTAAGCGCAATGAGTTTTTGTGAAAATAATAATGGTACTCATGCAACATTATGTCATTAAAATTCATAGAAACATGCATTTTTTTCTAAAATTAATGAAAAACAAAGAAATTTTTTTCGCTACACACTTCATTTTGTATTTATTCAAATTTATTTTTATACAGCCTTATTTTACGTGAAATTCTACTGAAAAGAAGTACAATTTAGTTTTTATTTTCGACAAGGCAAATGAATGTAAAAATTCATTGAAAGTCGGCACAACAGTATTTGAACACTTCAACTTAAAAAATTAATTGCAAAAAACTGTGACGACATTGAGAGGTCTGACAAGGTGCGAAAGATTCACAACATGTCCCTCTTTAAGAATTTCTATAAGGTTTGCTCGTGCTTTTTTTTTTTGGTCGATTTCGTCACACAGTGTTATTGTTATACAGATACTATAAGTACATAAATTAAAAGAAAGTAAATAAAATTATTGTAACATGACATCCTTCTTAAATGCTACCCTATTTTGTGTGATCTCAATCGAGTTGCAGGTAGTGTAGTCATATTGTAAACCGGGTCACATCTGCCAAAATTAGTCCTTTTGTATGGTATATAGAGCAATTGCCTTTGCCTAAAATTTCTTTCAGGTGCATACAATTTGAAAAGAGCTAGGAGTGGAGCACAATCAATGTGATTCATCACAACATCCCTGGCAAATACGGCTAGAAAAAAGAAGAGCACATCGCGCTTCAAAGGAAGGCATAAAATCCCAGTGGAGCTTGCGAATTGCTAACCTAGTGAATCACCTTCGAATATTTTCAATTCTTTTAATATTTATAGAATATTGAGGGTCCCAGACAACACAGTTGTATTCTTAAACCGATCTGACAGTTCAAAAGAAAATGGTCCTCACGGTAAAAGGATCAGAGAACTACCTAGTATTGAGCGATGGAAATCCCATCATCACATTCGCTTTTGATATAATAGTATCAAAATGTTTGGCAAAGCTTAACTTTCGCTCAAATAAAACCCCTAAATCTTTCTTCAATTAGACTCTCTCGAGTAATACCGAATTAATAGCATATGATCCTTCGAAAAGTTGGTTCTTCATAGAAAAAAACATGACATTACATTTAGACATATTAAGATGCAATTTATTGGTATTGTACCAAAATTGGAGACTATCCATGTCACGTTGAAGCAACAGAAAGTTTTCATGAGAGTCCACGCATCTAAAGATCTTTACATCATCAGCATAAATCAGACACTCAGAACAGCTAACATAATTCGGAAGATCGCTGATGAATAGAACAAACAACAGGGGGCCTAGGTGGTTACCTTGGGTTACCCCTGAATAATTTTCAGCTATTAATGTACCACCACCACTACCAAAGCCAGTGGTAATGGGACAACGATCACAGCGAAAAACTACATACCGTCTGTCAAAGACCTCAGATGAAAATATGTCCTTAAGCAGCCAGGTTTTAGTCAAAGCGATGACATCGAACGAGCTATCTGATACAGCAGCATTTAACGTGGATGATTTAGTGCGCATGCCTCCAACATTCTGATAATAAACAGTGAATTTATTTATAGTCGGATTCAGAGCATTTTTATATCTTATTAGAGAACAATAGCTTAAATTGAAGATGAGAACATGTTAATGGTCTCATCTTGGGTTAGTCAATATTTGGTGAAATAAGTTATTTATTTTGAACAAAAATATTGATAAGGTACAAAAAACGAACAGTGAAAGGACGTTTGTGGCTTATTTTTAATTTTTCACCCGTCTCTAGCTCCCTGGGCAAAGTGGTTTTGACATTTTGTAAAATTTACAAAAATTTTTATGAGATACAGAGTGTCAGATACACTTTGCCAAACACATATCAAAGAAAAAGATAAGGGAGGTATATACTTACTTACTTACTAAGATGGCGCTTACAACCGTTGGTCGGTTTTGGCCTCGTCTAAGAATTTGCGCCAGTCTCTTTTGTCGTGCGCTTGCTGGCGCCAGTTGGACACAAACTTTCAACGGATATGCGGTCTTCCTCGTCTGCGTTGGCCACCGCTTGGTACCGTATCCAATAATTTTTTTCTATTTTAATACGCTTGACTAAATCGATGTCGGCATATAGCTCATACAGCTCGTGGTTCCATCGTATTCGGTACTCGCCATTGACGCTGATTGGACCATATTTCTTGCGAAGGATTTTTCTCTCGAACGCCCAAGGTCCTTTCATCAGAGCTGCTCAACGTCCAGGTTTGTGATGCGTATAGTAGGATGGGCATGATTATTGACTTATAGAGCGTCAGTTTTGTTCGTCGAGTGAGAGCTCTGCTTCTCAATTGCCTACTGAGCCCAAAGTAACACATGTTGGCAAGAGTTCTCCTTCGTTTAATCTCAATACTGATATCGTTGGAGGAGTTAATGCTGGATCCCAGGAAAACAAAGTCCTTCACTATCTCAAAGGAGGTGATGTCAACAGTGACGTAGTTTCCAAGACGCTGGGACTGTTTGTTTGTTGACACAAGATACTTCGTTTTATCTGCGTTCACTGCAAGACCCATTCGACTCGACTCTTTATCTAGCCTGGAGAATGCTGCACTGACTTCGCGCGTAATATGGCGAACGATGTCAATATCATATGCATACGCCAGCAGCATAACACTCTTATAGAAAATTGTGCCGCTGCGTCTCAGGTCAGCAGCTTGGATGATCTTCTCCATAATTATATTAAAGAAGTCGCATGATAAGGAATCACCTTGTCTGAAACCTCGCTTGGTATCGAACGGAAGGGAGAGGTCCTTCCCGATTTTCACTGCACTGCTGGTGTTGTTCAATGTCATCCTGCAAAGACGTATTAGCTTCAGGGTTGCCACATCCAAAAATTTTCTTTTACCAGAACTCTCAAAAAAATTTCACATTTAAAAAAAAAATTTCACATCCAAATCAAAAATTCAATTAGTTTTAGTTTTTATCATTTTTCTCATGAAAATCTCTTTATTTTTGTTTTGACGATATTGATGAAAACAAGCAATCCCAACTAGCACACAAATTTCTGTTAAGATTGTAGCAAGCTTTACATCAACTCATTATGAAAACTACGTAGTTTATGAAAGCACGCTTATTGACTTCTATAATGGCAAAAAGTTGAACTTTTTGTTAATTTATAGACTTCTTGAACTTTTATTAAACTTCGCAAACAACTTCCGTAGGATTACTGCGATATCTGGCGTTCAAGTCGAATTATGGGCTTTGGTGTATTCAGAGACTTATAGTAGAATTTTGTGGCAAATATTTTTGTGGGAAATTTTAACCCTCTAAAGCCCTGTTTTATTGGCATTGTTTGTCCCTTTTTTTACAATGGGACAAAAAAGACCCAAACACTGAAGAGTTAGAGGGTTAAAATGTTCTAGAAAAATGTTCTACAAAAATGTTCCTCGTATTTTTTTTACATACATTTCCAAACACATCCCATAGCTAAAGTGCAAGGGTCACATAAATAAATAAAACTCGGACGCAAACTTTCAAAACAAGGATACATGCATATTTTTTTTTTTTGTTTTTTTTCATTGAACTACGAAAACTGGCAGCACTACGAAAACAGCAATTCGATGCTTTGCTTCGATTTGCTGAGGGATGAAAATAGTTTCAGCAAAACAGCAATAGAACAGCAACATTTTGCTGCGGTAGTGCTACCGATAGTTTTTCAAAGTAAAAACATACATATACGACTGCGCACAAGTGTACATATTATATAAAAAAACATGCAAATAGACATGCGCCTCTGAAACGACGCAGCATAGAAACGACGAAGAAGAAATCACGAAAGCCAAACGAATACACAACATCCGAAAGCAAAACGGCACTGCTTAATAACTGCTGCTGTCGTAGTGCTGTGACAAATTAGAAGAGCAAAATGAAAAGCAAAGCAATAAAATAATTTATTTTGCTTGCGTAGCACTACGCAGTAAAACAAATTCTTTTTAATGCTGCTGATTTTGCTTTGCTTTTCAAAATTCACACAGCAAAGCAAATTGAACAGCATAACAATGTTTTTAAAAACTGTCGGTAGCACTACCGCAGTAAAAATTTCGTTGCTTTTGCTATTCTGCTGAAAGCAATTTAAGCCCTGCAGTAAAGTATTCAGAGTGCATGTGATTATAAAAAGAGTAAGTTAATACGAGTTAAAGAACATGTGCATATATTTATACATATACTGAGCTCAGGCATATGCACGTATATATAACAGGTGCCACTTGCCACACAGCTAACGAAACAATGGCTTTTTTGCACGACAAATTCAATGGCCGTGTTATCTCACATGGTGGCGATGTCAATTGCCCACCAAGATCATGTGATTTGACACCGTTGGACTTCTTTCTTTGGGGTTATTTGAAAGAAAAGGTGTGCACATTAACGGCATAGAACCTCAATTATGCCTCAGCGTCATCGAAAATTTGGACCATCGGATGGAGGTGTGCCGCCGAAGTCTCGTCGGTCATTTGGCCGATATTTTGTTCTATACATAATTGAACTATACCAATTTTATCATAATAAAAAAAAATGACAGTCATTTGTTAAATAATTTGTGTTTTATTCAAAATCAACATCGGCCCTTAAAATTTAACCAACCTTTATGTATTTCTAACAAACTGCATAATGTATGCATATAATCGTAATGCATTTGAAATGAATAAAACTCATTATTTTCTAAACTAAATATCAACCTGTATAGTATGAACAGCCTGTGTAATGTGAACAGCTCTTGCAAAAAGTAGTTAACGCTATCCAGACTATACTGTAATACCAAACAGTCCATCCTTTAAGTTTTTGGAAAATTAAACAAAATAATTTTTGGTTTTCACTGCAAAAGTTTACCAAAATGAAACTTAATTTCACATTTTCACATCGATAAAAAAATTTACCTGTTTTGGTAAAATTTTCACATTCTGGCAACGCTGATTAGCTTTGCAGGAATACCAAATTCATACATGAAGGAGTATAGGTGACTCCTTATTGGACTGTCGAAGGCGGCTTTGAAATCGAAAAAAAGATGGTGTGTGTCGATTTGTTTTTCGAGGGTCTTTTCCAAGATTTGTCGGAGCGTGAAGATCTGGTCAATGGTGGACTTTCCAGGTCTGAAGCCACACTGATAAGGTCCAATCAGTTGATTAACAATGGGCTTTAGTCTTTTACACAATACACTCGACAGGACCTTATATGCGATATTAAGAAGGCTTATCCTACGGTAGTTGGTGCGAATGGTGGGATCACCTTTCTTGTGGATTGGGCAGAGCATCTGCCCACAATCATCTGGAATGTATTCTTCCGACCATTTTCTGCATAGAAGTCTGTGAATGCATTTAAACAGAGCTTCGCCACCGGTCTTAAACAGCTCAGCCGGTAGGCCATCGGCTCCTGCGGCTTTGTTGTTTTTAAGCCGAGCTATAGCTGTTAAGACCTCGTTATAGTCGGGCAGCGGAACTTCAACGCTGTCATCTATAATTGGGGTTTCCGGTGCTCCCTCCATAGCATCAGTGGACTCTGGATATCTGTCACTAGATTCCCATTCTCATACGTGCAGGAAGAGGCTCCGGTCTTAAAACCATCGGCCAGGGGTCTTATTTTTTCGAAAAATTTTCGAGCCTCATTCCTGTTGCCGTGTATTTCAATTTTCTCGCACTCACACATTTCCGCCTCTCGTTTTTTCGCCTGAAAATGCGTCTCTCTTCCCTCCTCTCATCTCGGTATTGCTCCATAACAGCACGCGTTACAACCGACTGCAGGGTAGCTTTGTAGGCGGTGTCCTTCTCTGCATAGCCGTACGCATAGAGTGGGATATGTGTGTCCACTGTGCGCATATATCGTCGATCGGAGGAGTGCTTTCTTGAAGCAGGAGTGAGACTTGAGTAGCAAAGGCTTCGGCCGTCCGTTTTGACTGCATCTAATCGACGTCTAGCTTTCTTTGTGTAGGATTGCGAGCATTCTTAGCTGCGCACAGACGTGTGCGGATTTTGGCTGCGACAAGATAATAATTCGAGTCTATGTTAGCACCACGGATCGTGCGTCTAGTACACTGGAAGAGTGCCTTCCGTCAATCAAAACGTGATCAATTTGGTTGCATGATTTTTGATAAGGGGACAGCCAAGTGACCTTATGAACATTGAGATGCTTGAATTTAGTGCTACTTACGACCATGTTTCATGCTGCGGCGAAGTCAATCAACCTCATTCCGTTATCAGATGTGTTGTCGTGGAGGCTGAACTTGCCGACTGTTGGACCAAATATGTTTTCCTTACCCACCTCGGCGTTGAAGTCACCAAGCACGATTTTTATGTCATGACGGGGGCAGCGCTCGTATGCATCTTCAAGGCACTCGTAAAAACTTTCTTTGGTCTCGTCATCTTTTTCTTCTGTCGGAGCGTGCGCACATATTAGGCTTATGTTAAAAAATTTAGCCTTGAAGCGGATTATGGCAAGCCGTTCGTTCACAGGAATGAATCGCAGGACATGATGCCGTATTCTCTTGCCAACTACAAATCCGCATCCAAACTCGTGCTTCTCCACATGGTCGCTGTAGTAGATCAAAGAATGCTTGCCGTAAGCACCTCCGTCCCTTCAATCGCATTTCTTGGATTGCAGTGATATCAGAATTATATCTTTCCAAGATATCAATCAGTTGGATATTGGCACCATCCCAATTTAGGGTTCGGACATTCCAGGTGAATATCCGTAAGTCATTATCAGTTTTTCGTTTGCGGTAGTCGTCATCAGATTTGGGGATCATTTTTCTCATTTTTCGTAGTTGTTTCATTGAAATGCTTTTTTATTTGGTGGGCTTCAAACCCAACGCACAACCTTTGATTGATGGCCAAAGGGAAAACCCGCCGCTCAAATTAGCCGCCAAAGTTTATCGGGCGATAGTTTTTGACGTTTCCTGGAGACACCACGCGGAGGTTTTGAGTCGACTTGAGACGATTTCGCCATGGATAATGCTGGCCTCGCCAAGTTTAGGCAGTCAGACACGTTGCCATGTGAAGATCGGCACCTTGTCTCCCTCCTTGTAAAAGGAGGTATATATGAGCATGTAATTTTGAGACTCGAAGAACCGTACTTTGCATGCATACAATAGAATTATATGTCTGCAGCTTATAGGTTACTATTTCTTGAGAGAAATGTGTTGATTTAACCGCAATCAGCGCACCGCCCACCATTAGAGCAATTACCAGGAATAGAGTTTCTATCTTTACGATAAATATAAAATTTGTTGCACAGAATTTCAGAATTCAAAGTGTTAGGTCTAAGCCAAGTCTCACTGAAAGCAATTATATCGTAATGAATCAAATAAATCTGTTACTTTGACTAAATTTCCAGTACTTGAACTGGGAATTTATTTTGTAAGAGTTTCTAAATCTGGGTTTCTAGTACATGAACTAGAAATACCCGCCTCTAAATAAGAACAAGTTTGGTCTTTGGTTTTCTGACTTCAACTGACTCTTTATTAAATTAGAATGATATTATTTATAATGATAAACAATAATACAATAAAACGCATATTGACTACATTCTTAATAAAGCAAAAAAATGTTCTTTTGTTATTCAAACTTAATAAAACGAGCTAAGGACCTTAAGAGCAAAATAAAACTAAATATATATAAACAAATTATTAGACCAATACTTTCGTACGCCTTCCCTGTTTGGTTTAATATATCGTCAAGTCAAGCCTACGTATTTTCGAAGGATATATTTTGCGAATATGTAGTGGCATTAATCGGCAAACTTACCAAGTGGGAACAGTTCGAAAAAGAATTTCAAATCGGCAGTTGTACACAAAATGTGGTATTTCTCGCATTGATATCTTTATGACAAAGTTAGCCATTAAATTTCTAAATAATATTCAATTTGCAAATAACGATCTGCTAAACCACTATCTTCTTAAACAGTTTGGGATACGGCTACCGCTAACAGAACGATATTTATCTCCAATATATTTAAAAGTTCTAAATGAAAATAATCTCTTGTATGACAATAATGCACTGCGTTTTTACCATAGGCGATATAACTCATTTGACATTCAACACAACCTGGTTTACAATACGGTTCAGTTTAGTAACAGAGCAACAACTTGATTAAACATAATCATAGTCTGGTTTTTGGCTTGTATAATCTATTCTAAATTCATATATTCTCTCTCTTTACTAGTCATAGGTTAAGATTCACCCAAATAATGTTATTTCTTTTTGCTGCCATTTTTGGAAAATATAAATTGTTAAGTTTTGCTATTGCAATAAATTGTTCTAAGTTATTGTAGGTACTTACCCATACAACTTTAAATTACAAAATTAAAATCTTTGGAAAATACAATAGTATGTAAGGAATCACTATAAGATAATTTTCGTTTGTTAAGAACTATGTAACCCTAATGTGTTTTTTGGCAAAAAATCAGTTTATCAGTTTATCAGTGTACAATTAAACGCATACAATCTTAATAATATATCAATAGTTAATAATACATAAATATCAATAACATATATACGTGTCAACATTGTAACGGCGCGTAACAAACTAGTATAAGTTTATTTTATAGTTCCTATCATACATATGTTATTGTTATACAAAAAAAAAAAAAAAAAATAATAATAATTTGTCTTGCCCGCCGTAGGGATCGAACCCAGGCCGACCGCATTATATGAATATGTTATATTTATTTAACTTATTATATATTATTATTATTTCATTTAATTATTATTATTTATGAACCATTTTTATTAATTAAATTATTATTATTACTAAAAAGAAAAAACCAAAAACAAACAAAAAAAAAAAAAATATTTTTATCAGCGACCGCTGTGGGGTTCGAACCCAGGCATAATTAGTACAAACATACAAAAAAACAAAAGCAACAACTATTGTAAAACAAGATTAAGAAACAACATACACACACATATAGAACACCTACGCACAAACTATTGACAACTAACTAAAACACGTAGCCAGACTTCGATTGATGTGAGCTTTCAATAATATGATTCACAACTGGTTTTGAATGTCAAATGTTTAAGTAAGCGCAAATTGTTGCAACTGGTGTGACTCGTCGGTGCATAACCTTTTATACGTTTCACGACCATACCTTACTTCTCTGGATGTTTTTATGGTACTATTTTTTTTATTCTTGTTTTTTTTTTTAAATAAAACTTCGGTGAGCTTGAAGTCGGACCTTGCACTAATCTGCTTTTTCGTCTACCCTTCAACTGAATGAAAACCGTTCTGCCTCTGCCTGCTGTGCTGCCTCGCTGCCTCGCTTCTATAAGCCTTTCAGCTGCCCTCACATCAGAGCACTTGTCATATATTCTATTTTGCTTCGCCGCCTGAACCTCGCTAATGTTAAGCTGCTCAGTCGCCATCGCAAAAGTCCTGCTATGCAGTTTAAACTTTAATTGCTCTCGCTGAGCCAACGCTATTATTAAGAAAACCTGCAACCGTATGCTCTGAAGCAAAAGTCCAGATTTTACAAAACTGAATCCGTCGCTAAGCTAGCAGCGCCGCACCGTTGCCATTTCCGTATACCAGAACCGAACCTTACCGATAAAAAGTTGAGCCGCCACTGACTGTTTACTACGTAAGCTGCACTGTTTACTTTGTATATTTTATCATAAGGATTATATTAAGTGATTGAATTTGTACAATAAAGATTGAAAATATAAAGTCATATTCAATTATGTACTTAATTACTGAAAGTTGAGTGGATCCTTCAGAGAAGCTTGGAGCGGCTGAGTTTTACCTCAGCCTTTGATAAAACCACGTCACAAATGGCGCCCGAGCAGGGTCCTGATTCTAACGACGACTGTGGAAAACCGCTTAACACCACCAACGACGTCGGATAAGGACAATCAAACAGCATGCAGCAACAGTCGGAAGCAACAACTATCACCAGGCAACAAAATGACGGAAAGCATTCCTTAATGGTAGATTCGGTCAGCTGGGTTTATCTTCTAAAGAAAGATCGTCTCATTAAAGAATGTCGGAAAATTGGACTAACCACTGATGGATGTACTGTCGAGCAACTTCGCCGTCAACTAAGTGAAGTCATAAAGAAGAAACGTTGCCGGAAATCTACGGAAAATATTTTTAAAGAACAAGAAGATGAAGTTAAACGCGAAGAAAACAAACTCATTTATGAAAGTTACACCGTCGACATACCTTCAACTTCCCGAGGACGCCTTTCGCCACATTTACACCGCTGGACAGAAGGCGAGATGATGAGTACCGTACAACGGTGGGAATTAAAGTTTGAGGGTGGAGAAAACCTACTTGATTTCTTCGAACGCATAGAAGAGTTAGCTGAATGTTACCGATTACCTGAAAATTCACTTCTTCCTGCATTACCAGCAATTTTACAAGGCAAGGCTTTACAGTGGTACCGTGTTAACCGAGGGAGCATCTCATCGTGGAATCACTTCAAAACCGAAATCAAACAATTCTTTCTACCTAAAAGATATCTTGCCCAGCTCGAGGATACTATATATCATCGAAAGCAATGGCAACGAGAAAAGGCCAGAGATTATATACTAGCCATGCAAACATTAGTTCGCCAGCATCCCCAATTAAAATGTTTAGATCACACTGATCGTATATACGACGGATTACGAGTTGAATATAAACTATATGTCAGGCGAAATGATTTCTCTTCCTTGAAGGAGCTAATGGAATTAACAGACGAGTATGAACTATTGAGAAGGGATGAAAATAGGATTTATCGTCCTCAACCAAATCATTTTTTGGGAGCCTCCGAAAACATTAGCTATAATCGGAATACGTATTGCTGGCGTTGCAAAAATCCAGGTCATTACCGCTACCAATGCAAGGGCAAGCGATTACTGTTTTGTTCACGCTGTGGACAAGATGGTGTGTTTTCAAGATCATGCCCATGCCCAAATGACACCACCCCTTTGTCAAACCAGAGCACAACCGCTACGTCAAATCAGTACACCGAATCCCGTTAGTACATTCAAATCGATATTCTTGGGTTAAAAACACATGCATTAATTGATACGGGTGCAACAGTTACCTACATTGGCAGACCAGTACGAAACCATCTACGTCGGAAAGGCAATCAAACACGAGAACATCAGCGAAGTGTACAGTTAGCAGATAAAACCTGTGTAACAAGTTCCGAAGTCTATCCGTTGGACATAATGCTCAACAGCAGAAAAACACGAGTACTATCGTCATACATGCCCACATTAGCAGAACCAGTTATCTTAGGTATGGACTTTCTCACTCAAAGGAATATCAAGTTAACATTGGATAACATCGATTTGCCGACTCAACAGAGAGTGTCAACACCTCCGTTTGAACACCTTAATGCTGTCGTCAGCCGAGAATTTTTAACAACAGAACCGAATTCATTATTGGAAGACCTCATAAAGAAGAACGAAGCATTTGAAGGAATAAAAGATAAAGTAGGAAGTCCACAGTAACCACATCACCGCGATGGAAGCTCTGTGTCCACAAATCACAACAAAATAACATAATTAAAGAGGTTCATGATGACCCAAGTTCGGGTCATCTCGGCGTATACAAAGCAGTTAAACATTCCCAACGAAATTACTACTGGCCAGGTGTGCATCGAGATTTTAGACAACATATAAAAATCTGTGACACTTGTGCAAAGTTTAAAGTGGAACAACACTGTGACATAAAGCTATTATGGGAGGAAGTTAACCAGAATATAACTATTGCATGGAAGCGTCGAAAGAAATATTATAATCTTCGACGCCGAATCTGGAAACCAGCCATCGAGACTTTAGTCTTAAAAAGAGAGGAGCCCTTACCTTCAGCAATAGACTATTTTTTTCCAGAAGCTTGCACCTAAGTGATCCGGTCCATTTATAGTACGACGATTCATATTACCTGCACACATCCAGGATCTAAAAGAATTTACGCCAAGGCAAATATAACGGAGGCCATATATTTATATACATAAAGGGGAAGTTGAAATTTTGTCAATAAGTTTCATTTTAAAATACACTCACTCATCTCGCTTTCGTTTTTTTTACTCATAATTATCCTTTATTGTTTTTAATTCCATTAATTCCGTATTATTTCTTTTTCTTTTCTTTTTTTTATTTTCTTTTCTTCTCCACTGAACTAGTACCATCTACACAATGGAGCGGAAGAGAACAAACACCATCAACCCGGGCCATATTGCCAACATTTCCGGCAAACCACGATGCCAAAGGCACCCTTACCGCTGCAGTACCAAAACCGCCATCAAAACCACCGCCAACACTAGAGTCAACACTACTGGCAAGCAGGAATAATCAGCCAAGCAATGCAGTGGCAAAAATCTTTGACAATACCATCAAAAGAGATTTATCAGCCAACCAAAAAAGATAATCGTGGTACATCCGAAGACGAGGCCAACCTGGTATCGCAGTCACGCTAGTGGACAGCCGAGATACGCTGTCAAGGCCACCGCGTTTTAGTCAAACGCATTTAATTTTTTTTTTTGTTAGTTTACATATACTTTTATTTTAGTTAAAAACCTGAATTGTATTTTTTTTGACCTAAGGTCACCCTCTTAAGTGGGGGGGACTGTAACGGCGCGTAACAAACTAGTATAAGTTTATTTTATAGTTCCTATCATACATATGTTATTGTTATACAAAAAAAAAAAAAAAAAAAAAATTAATAATAATTTGTCTTGCCGCATTTGTCGACCGCATTATATGAATATGTTATACTTATTTAACTTATTATATATTATTATTATTTCATTTAATTATTATTATTTATGAACCATTTTTATTAATTAAATTATTATTATTACTAAAAAGAAAAAAAACAAAAACAAACAAAAAAAAAAAATATTTTTATCAGCGACCGCTGTGGGGTTCGAACCCAGGCATAATTAGTACAAACATACAAAAAAACAAAAGCAACAACTATTGTAAAACAAGATTAAGAAACAACATACACACACATACAGAACACCTACGCACAAACTAAGTGATTGAATTTGTACAATAAAGATTGAAAATATAAAATCATATTCAATTATGTACTGAATTACTGAAGGTTGAGTGGATCCTTCAGAGAACCTTGGAGCGGCTGAGTTTTACCTCAGCCTTTGATAAAACCACGTCACAATATATTAATCTATACTATTATATAAAATTGAAGTGGAAATATTAAGTGCACCAATGACTCCAAAACTACTGGACCGATTTTTATGAAAAAAATTTTAAAATATCATATTTGTGCTACAGAATGCCATAGGTGGGGTTTATTTAAGAAAATTTAACAATAAATATATTTAATAAAGTTGTTAAGTTTTTTAGGAAATTACCACCGATGCTAAGCATTGCTTGGTCGCTTGCTTTTCACGCGTCTGTGTTACGAGAGTTTAAACTTCATGTTGCTATCAACCCTTCTCTTTAAAGTTTATTGATCTCGCTCTCCACACTCATTCGAAGAGTAACCAAAAGCAGTTGGCGCTCTTTGACGTGATGGGAATACAAGTTAAAAAACCTTGCTGTGCTGTTATTGCTGTAGCATGATGAGCTGCAAACCAATGTGTGCATATTTGTTTCGCCGCATGCAATTTCTTTACGCATATCATTATTGTAGTTTTCCAATTATTTAATATTTAAAATGCGGCATTCACAAGTGTGATAGCATATTTTGTATAGATTAAAGATAAATTAAAAGTTTGAAAAATGAAGTGTTCGTATTTCCCTTAACTACAAATAAATGCCTCGACGTAAAACAAGTTTGACAAGTTTAACAGAAAATGCAAGAGCGATGCTCCGCGCTAGGACAGCAAGAGCAGCGACTCAAAGAGAAAATTGTTGGTAAATTATGCATGCAATTATTTGCTTACACGACTGCGATTGGAGTGAATCAGTGGCATAGCTAGGGTTTCTAGCACCCGGGGCCGAAACTAAATTGTGCACCCTTTAAGAAGGTTATACTTAACCTCATTAAAGCAATGCTACGAAATGCATATAATTGCATATAAAAAAGTACTACGAAATGCATATAATTTTTTAAAATAATAGTTTACTGTTATGATATGCAAATGAGTAAACATATATATATTTTAATTCATTGTATTATTTATAAAAGTCGGTAACAATAAACAAAATTAAAAATTAATCTCATCGATATTAATATATTTGATATCATTTGAAAAATAATTTGGTAACTTATACAAAACTGAAAAATTTTCCGCAATCAAGGAATTATTCAAAAATGTTTTGTTTATGCAAAATTTTGACTTGCAATAGTGAGTAAATCCCCAAAGATCTATTTTGAATAATTTTGCATAATAAATGAAAAAATAGGACCGGGAAGTAAGACGTTAACAAATTTTCCCTCAGTGACCCTGAATAACTATCAATTTAAACATTTTTTCGAAATCAATCCACGTCTTCTATATAAAAGTTAAGTGAAAATTAGAACAAAATATTAAAATTAATTTATAAACTTTTTTTCCTAATTTTTATAAATTTCTTTATAGTACTCTTTATACATTTCGAAATTTCAGCTTCGACTTTACTAGACAAGACTGAGGTCTGTAACATTTGACTGCCTTATTCTCAACCATAAATATCACAGTATCACAATATCACAGTGATACCAAATTGATATCAGAAATTTGTTTCATAGTCATTATCTACATAATTCCCAAAGCAAACTTGCCCTGGGAGAACAAGGTCAAGAGTCATGAAAATTAGAATAATTTTTAGAATAGTTTTTCTTAAAAACTGTATTTTTGACAGTTTTTTTTGGTTGATTTGAACAAAATAATAATTATGTATTTTAGTAAATTAAAGGAGTTAGGAAACCATCTTAGAGTTTTAAATAGACATCTTCAAAATAAAATAAAAAAACATCAGAACGCCATAAAATTGTTATAAAACTCAATTTATTTAATTAAAATAAAAAATTTAATGAATTTTAATCAATTTAATTTTTTTTAGAAATTTTAAAGCAAGTTATAAATTGAGCTTTTAAATTGTTATGTAACAGGACACCCAAAAACATATTTCTATTAAAAATTATGTTCTAGCAGGTTAAGAGCTGCAAATAAGGTTTGTTTGTCGATGTATAGTCTCAGAAGTCAGATTCCTGACATTTATGACATGAGCACGTTTTTCTAAAAAGCTCTGGAGAAATGTATTGCTGGAGAACATCCCAGCAAAATCTTTGCGAAAAATTTTGCTGGCATGCTACTTAACTAGCATGTTAAAGCACGTCTTAAGATGAGTTTTTGAAGTACAAAAGCTTTTTTAAATAACATTATGGAATATAAAGTGAGGAATATATATAAAGGAATATACTTTAATTCATCACTTTAATGATGAATAAAAGACAAATGAAAAATAAAACCAATAAAAAATTATCTTCGACTTGCCCGAAGTCAAAATACTCAGGTTGAAGTTTATTCGAATTTATTTAGGTTATATTAATTTGATGACATCACTTTGTAAGGAGGAAAGGCGTATTTTTCTCCATTTTTTTTATAACTCAAACTCAAAGTACGTTTTATTTATCAAGAAAACAAGACTAATGTATGAACTTTCAATTCAACACATTAATTTTGTGTTAATTATGAAGGTTTTGATATTTTGGTGACGTCACTTTCTATGGAAGTATTCACAAAATTTTGTTGAATTTCAACTTCAGGGTATATGTTTCAAATTTAAGCATTACAGTGGTGCTCCAATTAAGCGAACACCGATTTAACGAACTTCCAATATAATGAACCCTTATTTAATGTTCGTTGTTGACTCTATATTGCGAACATTTGAAATTGTAGGTATTCTTTTTAACAAACATTTGCTTCTCTGAGCGTGCTTTGTTTGTTTTTGAATTTGTAATAACATTAAGGGGGTCCTCTGGTAATCTATGCCAAATTTTAGCCTTTTTTCAAAATATTGTGGAAAGAGAACGAGTAAAGATATTTTAGTTCCGTTTTTTGATTTGGGTAGCTTAATTTATTGAAAAAAATACAAAATTTTGAAAAAGTGAATTTATGGACCGTTCAGAAAGTTCTCGGCCTGGTAACGAGGTTCTCCGGAAAAAAGGTGGGTCCAAATTGCGCACGATTCCAAGAGTAAACATCGTCTGAAAAAAAAAAAAAATATTCAGTTACTAAGAATGAATGTCCCTATAGCCCCTACCTCGGAAACAAAAATCGAAATTTTTTTAGGGGGGGAGCCGCCACTTTGAAAATGAAAAATCGAATTTCGACCTTTTTTTTTGTAGTCTAGTGTAGAAAAAAAATAGTAAACATTATGTTTGAGGTAGGGGCTATAGCGGCGTAAATTCTGCGTCGTTTCATGCCTCATATATTAAAATCGGTCAAAAACTGTTTGAGTTATCGTGCGCAAAGTTTTGAAAAACATGGTTTCGAGAAAAACGCGTTTAAAGTTTTGACTTCAATTTTGAGGCACACAAATGACATTAACACTTTTTTTTTTAATACAATACTTACGAATATTAATCGGCAATTCCAGCCCCATAAAGTGTGCCTTCCTCCATCTCATAAAACGAGTTTTCCATGGCTTTTTGGGCTCTGCGGGCTGTGCGACCCTCTTTCGATGATGCGTACGTTTTTAGCTCTGAGCGTTGAAGTCGTTTTCCGTCGCGAGATTCAGCATACATCTCGGCTTGTGGGCCGATGACAATACCCATTGTTGACATTATTTTTAAAATACTTGTGAAGCCTTCGTTGAAAATGCAGGTTGCCAGAAAATTTGCGATTTCGACTGTGGTAGCACCACAGTGGATATGTTTCGGCGCAAAGGTCCACAAAAGCGAGTTGAACGATTCGTTACAATTTTGCGTTTCACCTCCAGTGCATCGGTTGAGTAGATCGTCGGATGATAGCGCTTCGTATATGGGCTTCATTAATTGCAGAACCTTTCCATCAAGTGGGGCGTACGTGTGGTGAAATGAGGCTAATGAGCCTTCTGCTGCTGACTTTTGATAGGCGCACCAGCTGGACTCACCAGGTGGGCAATACATATGTTGTGGATTACTATCACTTGAACTTTTGTGATAAAATGTTGACCATATTTCTTTTCTCATGTTTTCCACAGAGTCCTTATTACGTCGAATAGCAAGTCCATAGTAAGTAGTCAGCTCGCTTATGACTTTGTCTGTCAGTTTGCCAGTGCCTTTTCCACCGATGCCTTTGTTTTCTTTTTTGGCCTTGCGCAGCCGTGTGCCCATGCGTTTTTGCACGTGAGCGATGCACTCCTTTTTTGTGACAACGGGGTCGCCGTTATACGGATCAAGGTCTATAATGGCCTTGAAGGTTTTGCTGTCGCCATCGCCAATATATTTTTCATATTTTATGCCATATTTTTCGATCGATGAGGCAAACATTTCCTTCACGGCATCTACCTCCATCTTGCCCGCACTCCCACTGTGGTTGTTTGTGCATGTTTTCTGGTGCGATTCGTACCATACTTCGAAGTCTGCAGAGTCATTTTTTTTTTCCCCACATTTTGCATGCCTGGCAAAGGCTTGATTTGACAACGGAGTCAACCACTTTTTTGGTATGTTTACCGACGAGCGTAGTGACACCAAAAAGAGACGAGAATCCCCGTTTTTTCCAGGTGTCATCCCCTGAAACGGTCAGCAATGAGGAGTCACAGTCAGGATTTTTTTCTTTCTGCTGTTCCTGCTCTTCTTTAACCGCATTCAACAGGCACTGCTTGTAAACTGCTTTAGCAGACACATGCATGTTTTTCAAGGTGCCATAGTACGCATCAAGGCACAATCCTCGGCATATGTCCATTAATCCGCAGAACATATTAATACCTTCTCTCCCTATTCCAAGCAATCTCATGGCATATATCAACCGGCGATTTACAACAAAAGATTTACCGACCACCGGCGAAGAATTAATATACTGTGTAGCTTTACATTGGCACTGCAGACTCACTTTGAAGCCGACTCCACGCATACATGTTTTTCCAAATCGAATTTTTTGTTTACATTGGGCGCAGATAACCAGAGCAGCAAGCGTTTGGAAAAATGAAAAAAATTCCAAGAAACAGAACTGGAGGTTGTTTTCGATGATGACTTCATTGTCTTGCGTTTTCTTCAATTTTTTGGCCGATGTGCTGGCAAAGTCGGTGTCCTCTACTTGGGAGTGCTGGTTTCCACGGAAATGCCTCTTTTTTGTTCGATACGCGTACTTACGCGGCGCGTTTGGGTGGCTTTTTTTATCCATAGCAAAAAAAAACCACAAAACGATTTTTCTTTTATTTTACAACAGCAGTTTTCGCGCACGCGTAGCTTTTAGCGTTCGAAAATAAACTGAATCTCGTTCGTTTGCTTCTTTCATGTGAACACCTGGGCTCAAAATCATTTCAACCCCTAAATCAAAACATGCATGTATACATACTGCATGTATACATACTGTGTGTGTATATTTTGTAATATTAATACATATTTTGGAAGAATTGCACAGAATTTTCGACTAATGACTGCAGGCAAATAAACAACTTTGCTGATGCGTTATTTTGACGAAAACATACCTACACAAAAATGCCTGTATCTCCTAAACTATTTCGAATTTTGAAAAATCCTTTTGGGAAAATGTTTTTCAGTATCTGAGCAATAGAAATATGAAAAAAAATCGAAAAAAATTTTTCGGATTACCAGAGGACCCCCTTAATATGTATTTACTTATCTTATTCTCAAATAGTCCCCTCGGGTTAATATACATATTGTAGGGTTTCCTTTTTAAAAAACATTATAGGAATGTATTGACATAATCTTGGATTTTTCAGTTGGAGTGTTGATTTTAACCAGCAGCTTTCTAAACATTTAATAATAATAATTAATAATAACTAAAACAAGTTCAAAAATTCAACTTTATTGGAGTGCATAATTAAGACAAAAAATGTAAGGATATTTGTTTCAAGTTGACAAATTTATTAGCTTTGTTAAATGATAAAAAACTCGAAAATAGTATTTACGATTTAATAATTGTTTCGATTTACCGAACGACCCTGGACATTATATCTTTCGTTTAACTGGGGCACCACTGTATGACAAATCTCAAATCATGAAAATTATTTCATTATGGACTTTAAAGAGATTTGCAATAAAGAGACGGCTGTAATCGTGTGGACAAACGAATGAACAGACAGACAGACGGACATGGCTTAATCGACTCATGGTCGTGAAAAAAATTTCGTGACAAAATTATTGTGCCCGCTACGCTTTGCGGGTGGAGTATAATAAATATTAAATAAAAAACTTTGAAAAACGTAGAAGTAGATTATGGTAAACGAGTTGGTACAGCAGAAAATCAGATTTTTCTTATTCCTGGTAATGCCAATGACTCAAAAAAGTTGTTTGTACTGAAGTATTAAATAACTAAAATGGAAATATCTTCACTTTATTATCATTATACTATTTAATATAATTTGCTTCCAAATACAAATAATATGCATTTTAACGTTTTTTTATTATTGAAATTTTTTATATATACAAAGGTATTATTGATAAAGAGAAAATGTCCGTGGGGAAGCCTCGGACGACTGTGGCCTGCTAGTGTATATATAAAATATAAGATCAAAATCAAAATATAAATATGTGTATCAATGTAATAAAAACAAACTGTATTTAATGCAATAACGCAGACATAGCATATTTGTGAATTTAAATTAAAATTAAATCAACAGACGGAAATTCGCCAAAACAAAGGTGTAGAATTTCTGTACACATTTCTTAACCTTGAGTCGAGCAAATGTAGCGAACTTTATTTTTTATTAGAACTACTATGTCAGCGTTATTGACGACTGCATGAAAATATTGCTGGTTGACAACTGCAACATGACGTGCAGCAGCATCCTCTCCCGCGTTGAACGAGTGCTCAATAATCCAGCCGTACTTTTATATGTCCACGCAGAAGCTGTGGAAAAAAAAAAAAAAAAAAAAAGTCATTGATGGAGCTCCTTTGTGCTTCCTCCCGTGCCGCTTGTAAATGATGAAAATGGCCAATTGATGGCAACAGTCAAGAACAGGGCCAGATAACTCACTGCAAGGCTATGATATTGATGAGTTTTCAGTTTTTTTGAGAGATTGTTGATTTCGTGTGCGTCCAACATTTCTTGCAGCCTTGACAAATCTGTTAGTGAGGGCTCATACTCAATTTCTGTGGTGTCTTAGACTGGAACTGATGCTGTCTTTGTTACATTTACGTCGACAATGTGTCCAAATGCAGTGTAGGAAGTCCTTGTAAATGATGTTAGTTTCGGATTGCTTGTTATCGTTAAGAGTTGATATTTTAACACACATCCTGCCGTTAATTCGATAAAACCTGATCCTTTCAATAAGATTCGTGAGACCTGGTGATCACATATAGCTGTTATTTGTATTGGCGTTGCTAGTGCAAACATCCATCGATTTCTGTCATTGACTTGTGTCCACACATGATCTTCCCTGTGCTCAAGATTACAATGGGATCGGGTTTCATTGTTGAATAAACTTACTTCGCAGGCACAAACTTCTGATCCTTTGTTGTAGGTGGGTTGATTGTTGGCACAGAGATCGATTCGTTTTCCAGTATTGATCTCGATGCGCGTTGATTGCCAGAATTGTTGTAAACAATTTTATTGCCACCATAGTGTTGTCAATTTTTGTGGGAATCGGTATAAGCCGATACAAGCTAAATTGATTCAAACTAGTTAATGGAATAGTTAACTGAAAACTTGCATGGTTCTCTGTTATCGCTGCCTTAACTTTCATTAACTTGTATATCGATAGGAGATCACCTTGATAGCCTGGGATCTGCATGGCTGGTGCCAAATGTGCTGTAATTCTTAAAATTTCATCGTTAAGTTGCTGTGGTGATATCAATTGAAGGCTGATCTGTCCGTTATGAACATTTGTAAGAACATTTATGAGTGCTGCTTGAACACGTTGAACGTTTGATGTCATAAAAGATAATTGAAAGGCTAATGATAAGAACATCTGGAATGTATGCTCTTTCTGTTCTTCCTGTTCATTATGCCGTAGTTGATTTTTAATATCTGTCAATTTTCCTACAAGCCTTTTGAAAGCCATTTGAGTTGTGGTTTGATCATGTTTGATGATGTTAATGGTTGAATCAACTATCGAGATCTGTTTTTTTATCATGCTTGTCAAATGCTGTTCATTGTTGTTGATGTCCGTTATTGTTTGTGACATCTGAAGGGCATATTCTGAGTCTAGAACTCCAAACAACGAGTTAGCAATATTTCCAACAAAATTAAGTACACCTCTTTTTCTACGATGGCTTCTTAACAAACCTTTATCAAGTTCCAGCTCTGTATTTGTGCGTTGAAACTGTGTAACTAGTTCATTGCATTTTGTTGTTGGCTGTGTTTGATCGCACATGTGATTCATAGTATTGGTACCCTTTTTTAGTAGTTGAATTTCCGTACGCAATGGTTTGAGATCATAGTACACAACCATTTTCCATTCACTTGTAATGATTTTGCTTGATCCGATGTGTTTTTTAATTTTTTAATTTTGATTGGTTCGCTCCATGCTATTGGCAACATTAACAGTACTGTCAATAATGTAATTAAGCTGTTATGCCGTGCAATTTTTGGTCTCTTTGGTGGCTCTTCATTAATTTTGTCCCTTCGTTTTCTTGCATTCTCATCATCCTTTGATTCTGTGCCAGTATCTGTGTCTATGGGTAGTCGAGCGAGTCGGTGGATTGCACGTTTATATGTTCCCGTTGCTGTTTTTACATCAGCAACGCGCACTGCTCCGTCAGGTCCATTATATACTTCCACTACTCGACCAAGGGGCCAACGCATAACAGGAACATTGTCTTCCTTGATAATTACTAGTTCCCCGAGTTTAATATTGTCGGTTTGCCTTGGCCATTTGTGTCGTTGTTGGAGTTCATTAAGATACTCATTTGACCATCTCTTCCAGAACTCGTGTTTTACTTGTGACACCAATTTCCATCTTGACAACAGCGATAGTTTCGTTGAGTTTGCCTTGCTATCTACTTGGGCGGTGAGCGCTTCGCCTTTGAGGAGATGGCCTGGCGTCAGTGCAGTTAAATCAAAAGGGTCCGATGAAAGTGGCGTCAGTGGCCGAGAATTCAATATGGCCTCGATTTCCACTATTACAGTTTCCAATTCTTCATAAGTCAATGAGGCTGACGCGACACTTCTTAGTAGAAGATGTTTCGCAGATTTCAATGCAGCTTCCCACAGTCCTCCAAAATGGGGGGATCTCGGAGGAATAAAATGGAACTGGATTCCCTTCTCATTACATGTTTTCCTTATTTGGTCTTGAGCTCTTGATGAGTAAATTGCTGATGATAATTCAGTCAATTCATTTCTTGCTCCGATGAAGTTAGTGGCGTTATCACTATACAAGTTTTGGCAGCGCCCTCTTCGACTTATGAATCTTTTGAGAGCTCCAATAAATGCGTCTGTTGACAGTTCCGTTACCAACTCCATATGAACTGCCTTGGAGGCAAAACAACAGAATACAGCTAAGTAAGCCTTAGTTGGCCTTTTTCCTTGAACCTTATAATGCACCCATAAAGGTCCCACGTAATCGACACCAGTGTTAATGAATGGTCGAGCTGGTGTTGCTCTAGTAACTGGCAGGTTTCCCATCATTTGTTGTACTAATTGAGGGCGAGCCTTATTACATCGGATACAATGCTGGACAATTGATCGAGCTGTTGTGTTCCCCTTTATAGGCCAGAAACGTTGCCTCAAGGTTCCTAACAACGCTTGAGGTCCACAGTGCTTGTTCTCTTCATGTACCTTGGTGAAAAGTAACTTTACCAGCGGGTCGTTGTATGGGAGCACCATTTGATGCTTAGCGTCGTATGGAAATGCAGACATTTCTAAACGTCCCCCCACTCGAAGAATGTTTTTGTCATCTAGAAATGGTGATAAACTGCGGAGTGAACTGCTCATTTTGACTTCTTTGTGCTGCTTCATGTGTCCTAATCTTTCGTACTCTCTCATGAATTCCACATATTGTTTGCGTACCTCCATGTTTCTTTGAAGTCGACGTTCAAGACCAAGAAATCTATTGTGCGCCATCACCCTTGATGCTCCCAATACTGCTGGATTTTCTAGAAATGGTAATTTTACAATGAAGCGTCCCTGGTCATTTTTGCACATATTTTGCAGAAAATGTGTTTCGCATTGTTGTTCTGCTAGCGACATACTCTTTTCAGTTGTTTCAAACTCATCCATCTTCCATAACTTTTCAATTGCTTCGATTAGTGGACCATCTTTGCTATCAGTATCCGTTTTTATCCCAAAAACAGCACATGTCAATGATTCTGCCGATGGTTCAGTTGATTCACATTTTCCGCTCACAATCCAACCAAGTGACGTGTTTTGGAGAATTGGGCCGGTAGTCATTAACTGTATATGACCAGGTACCATGATACTGAAATTAAATTCTGCACCAAGCAAAATGTCAATCTTATCTTGCTTGTAAAACTCTGGATCTGCAAGCTGTAAGTTGGCTGGAATCTTCCAATTTGAAGTATCAAGTTGAAGATTTGGTTGAGCGGTAATAATGCTTGGAAGTACAAATGCCTCCAAATTTGTTGTAAAACTGCCACTAGTGGATTGCATCTTGACATTAAGTATCTGCGTGACCTTCTTTTGAGCATCGCCAATTCCTTCAATGCACAAGAAAGTTTTGGTTGGAGATATGGATAGTCTCTTCATGAGACGTTCTGACACGATGTTGATCTGCGACCCAGATTCTAATATTGCTTTAAACTCCCCTGAATTGCCATTGGCCGCAGTGATTTTTATCCTTGCTGTGGCAAGTAGTACGTATCCTTGAGTTGACACATTTCTTGCTGATGCTGATGAAACTGTTGCATTTGGAATATTGCTAATGGCTTCATTGCCTGACGGTATTTTTGCATCTGGTTGCCTATGATTTCCATTTTCCACATGTAACAGTGTGTTGTGCTTCTTTTCACACTTGCAGCAACATCTCGATTTGCAATTATTTGACGTGTGATCGTTTTTGAAACAATTGACACACAAACGTTGGTTTTTGACCCACGATTGGCGTTCTGTGGATGACAGTTTTAGGAATTTCTTGCAGTAGTACAATGGATGGCTACCATTATCACATAGTTTGCAGCTGTTGCTCGATGTAGTAATAGAAGACACAACTTTGTTAGACAGTTGTGGCAATGCAGCCTTATCCTTAAGTCCAATAACTTCCAATGTATGAAACTGTCCTTCAAAAAATAGCAGGAAGTCATCCACCTTTTGTAACTCCTTTGGGTTCGTCAAAGATTGTTCAAATCTCATGTGTGTTGCTCGATCTAGTTTCTTAAGTAGCAAATGGAAAAGGATCGGATCACAAGCTGTTGTATCAACCCCTAAGTTGTCTAAGGCCATGATACATTCACGTGTTGTGTCGTGTAAATTCTTCATTGATGCAGCAGTTGAGGTTCCTGATGGCTGATTCTCTAACTTTTCGATTAGCGTAGCCACTATTACCTTTTTGTTGTTTTACCGTTCTTGCAATAACGTCCAAGCGACTACATAGCTATTTTCTGTTGACGAAAAATGATTGATTAGCTTTGCAGCTTCTCCTTTAACGTTGGCCTTTAGGTACCACATTTTTTGCACTGCTGATATTGGTTGTTTGTCGATCATTTGGGAAAATAGATCAGAGAATTGTTGCCACTTCAGGTAATCGCCATTAAACTGTGGGAGAGTTACCTTTGGGAGATGCACTGTACTTCGCATTGTTTAATCTTCTCTCATGGTTGGAGCAGCGAATCTATTGCTTTGACATTGATCTGCTCTTTTAGAGAGCTCTACTAATTGGTATTGTACCATTTCATCAAGTTAGTCGTACTCCGCTTGGTCGAAGCCTGCCGCTGCAGGATCTTCAAAGTGTTCCCAAAGTTCGTCGTACACCAATTCTATTTGAGTCCAAAGATGATTTATGTTGTTTAGTTTAATTTGGTAAAACTGCACTGGCTGGTTTTCTTGGACTGCTTGTATGTTTTCGAGTGTTCGCCTCAATGTGACCATTCGAGAAGTAATCTTTCTAACCAGTGCGTATTGGATGGAAGTTCAGATGATGCTCTTAAGATTGGTGTCTTTTCTGCTACATGTTGAGTAGTTGCTGTCTTCACGGTTAATGGTACTGGTGCTATGTTCAGTTGAGGAGCTATGTTTGGTATAGTTTCCATTTTTTTCTTCTGCCTTGAAACGAGTGGCTCCTGCTTGGAAGATTTCTCGATAGTTGGTAACTAGACTGCTGATTTAATCGTAGTACCCTGATATGAAGTAGTCTTGTTGCATTGGCTGATCGGTTATTATACGTAGCTTTCCATCTGTTGCTTCAAAATCGTCCCAACATTGTTCCAACCGTCGTAACCGCTCGTTGTAGTAGGCTGACGTTGACTTCCGCTTTGCTGAGTCCTTTTTGAAATTCTTTATGATCCGTGAGATCTCTTCCCCGAGATCCTTCTGATGATCTACTAGCTCTGATGTCGATGTCATCTCTTTTTTTTATTGTTATTTTTAAGTTTCCAGTACTTGAACCAGAAAATCACGTAGAATTGAATTCAAGTCAGAGTTTGTTTAATGCATGAAGATATTCTAGCACATAAAACTAGGATATCTCGTGAAACAAGGATAATGCGTGAAGATATTCTAGCACATAAACTAGGACATCTCGCCGGGGCCTCCAAAAATGTTACTTTGACTAAATTTCCAGTACTTGAACTGGGAATTTATTTTGTAAGAGTTCCTAAATCTGGGTTTCTAGTACATGAACTAGAAATACCCGCCTCTAAATAAGAACATGTTTGGTCTTTGGTTTTCTGACTTCAACTGACTCTTTATTAAATTAGAATGATATTATTTATAATGATAAACAATAATACAATAAAACGCATATTGACTACATTCTTAATAAAGCAAAAAAATGTTCTTTTGTTATTCAAACTTAATAAAACGAGCTAAGGACCTTAAGAGCAAAATAAAACTAAATATATATAAACAAATTATTAGACCAATACTTTCGTACGCCTTCCCTGTTTGGTTTAATATATCGTCAAGTCAAATGGAACGCCTACGTATTTTCGAGAGATATATTTTGCAAATATGTAGTGGCATTAATCGGAAAACTAACCAAGTGGGAACAGTTCGAAAAAGAATTTCAAATCGGCAGTTGTACACAAAATGTGGTATTTCTCGCATTGATACCTTTATGACAAAGTTAGCCATTAAATTTCTAAATAATATCACTGGTTTACAGCCAATATGTACTTTGAATGCCACTATCCTTTTCTCATGTAAAATCGGTCGCTAATTCCGAAAAAAAATTTTTTTTTCTGTCACTCCGTTTTCGAGATATTGCCCACTGTAGGGTTTTCAATGAAAAAAAAAGTTGGTTCCACTTAATTGCATATATCTCCAGAACCAACAACAGTAACCAAACAAATGATATATCAAATAAAAGCTAATAAAATTTCTTACAAACAATGCAAACATCATTTTTTGGTCGAGCTGTTAGTTTTGGCAGAATAAATTCAAATTTCGGGGATTTTTTTTATTTTTCAGAAAAATTTCCAAAAAAAAGACAAAATAGTTGCAAATTTCGTTAAAAAATCAAAATATTTTATTACTTTTGATATTTTTTACTAAAAGCCTTTATTTTTCCAAAAAAAATAAGTTATTGTTGGAGAAAATCTATTGAGAAATGAAAAAGTTGTGTTTAATGGAACGAAATCACCCAAATTGTGTGATTATCAATTTATGCATTTGGACTTATTTTATTGCCATAAAAAAAAAAAATGAGAACTAAAGGTTGTTGTAATAAAATCATATATTCTTCATTTTTATTGTTCTTTTAATAATTAACATTATTTTTACATTATTTAAATTGTATATAATTATAATTAATAATTTTTATTGTTGCATTAAACCATTTATATTGTTATTTACATTGTAAATAATTTTTATTTATCATTCAGAAATTCAAAATGATTAGAATTCTTGTTATGTCGTTTATTTAATTCGGGATCGGTTTCTCTGATGAGAAACCAACATTAGTCGCCCATCATTCCTTCGTCCCAAAATCCTTGGTACCGATTCTCAATTGCTTTCATCTGTTGGTTTAATCTTCTCGTATGCAACAATTCAACTTTTTGAGACCCAATGTTAAGGTGACATACTTCAGAAATCGTGAAAAACCGTTTGCTATACACTTTACAAAGAATGACAATATCTGCTATTGCGTAGTCATTCCTGGCTTATTTAATACCTTCGGTCAGCCGTACATTCCCAAAGAGTGGCGTTTGTTTATTGATGGCAGTATTAAATATGAATAACACGACTGGAAAATATGTTCTGATATCAAAGTCGTTGGTACACCACGTCGTTGGTAAACCACTATTACAAAAAGGACTGGGCAGAAAGAATTGAGTCGAAAGTTGGAGAGAGCAACGTCAAAAACGTTCTACTCGTCAAAAAGAAAACATAATTCTCCCACCGCTGCACATCAAACTTGGACTTATGAAAAAATTTGTCAAGGCGTTAGACAAAGAAAGCGAACACATTCACATATTTGAAAACGATTTTTCCAAATCTTTCTGATGCCAAGATAAAAGAAGGTGTCTTTGTTGGATCGCAAATAAAAAGGTGTTAAGCGATCTTCAATTCGCAGAACTATTGTCACCAGTTGAGGCAGCGGCGTGGGATTCTTTTGGGACGACTGTTTCTAGCTTCCTCGGGAACAATTAAAGTGAATCTTACGAGAAAATAGTCAACGAGTTGCTCAAGAACTATAAAAAAATGGGCGTAAATATGTCTCTGAAAATTCACTTTCTGCACTCCCATTTGAATTTTTTTCCGAAGAATCTCGGTGACGAGCATGGGGAAAGATTCCACCAACAGATGAAAGCAATTGAGAATCGGTACCAAGGATTTTGGGACGAAGGAATGATGGGCGACTAATGTTGGTTTCTCATCAGAGAAACCGATCCCGAATTAAATAAACGACATAACAAGAATTCTAATCATTTTGAATTTCTGAATGATAAATAAAAATTATTTACAATGTAAATAACAATATAAATGGTTTAATGCAACAATAAAAATTATTAATTATAATTATATACAATTTAAATAATGTAAAAATAATGTTAATTATTAAAAGAACAATAAAAATGAAGAATATATGATTTTATTACAACAACCTTTAGTTCTCATTTTTTTTTTTTATGGCAATAAAATAAGTCCAAATGCATAAATTGATAATCACACAATTTGGGTGATTTCGTTCCATTAAACACAACTTTTTCATTTCTCAATAGATTTTCTCCAACAATAACTTATTTTTTTTGGAAAAATAAAGGCTTTTAGTAAAAAATATCAAAAGTAATAAAATATTTTGATTTTTTAACGAAATTTGCAACTATTTTGTCTTTTTTTTGGAAATTTTTCTGAAAAATAAAAAAAATCCCCGAAATTTGAATTTATTCTGCCAAAACTAACAGCTCGACCAAAAAATGATGTTTGCATTGTTTGTAAGAAATTTTATTAGCTTTTATTTGATATATCATTTGTTTGGTTACTGTTGTTGGTTCTGGAGATATATGCAATTAAGTGGAACCAACTTTTTTTTTCGTTGAAAACCCTACAGTGGGCAATATCTCGAAAACGGAGTGACAGAAAAAAAAATTTTTTTTCGGAATTAGCGACCGATTTTACATGAGAAAAGGATAGCGGCATTCAAAGTACAAACAACTTTTCGTTATTTGTAAACCAGTGTATTCAATTTGCAAATAACGATCTGCTAAACCACTATCTTCTAAAACAGTTTGGGATACGGCTACCGCTAACAGAACGATATATATCTCCAATATATTTAAAATTTAAAGGTTCTTAATGAAAATAATCTCTTGTATGACAATAATGCACTGCTTTTTTGCAAAGAATTTTCGTTTGTAAAGAACTATGTAACCCTTATGTGTTTTTTGGCAATAAATCAGTTTATCAGTTTATCAGTGTACAATTAAACGCATACAATCTTAATAATATATCAATAGTTAATAATACATAAATATCAATAACATATATACGTGTCAATATATTAATGTATATATAATATATAAGATCAAAATCAAAATATAAATATGTGTATCAATGTAATAAAAAAAAAACTGTATTTAATGCAATAACGCAGACATAGCATATTTGTGAAGTTAAATTAAAATTAAATCAACAGACGGAAATTCGCCAAAACAAAGGTGTAGAATTTCTGTATACATTTCTTAACCTTGAGTCGGGCAAGTGTAGCGAACTTTATTTTTTATTAGAATTACTATGTCAGCGTTATTGACGAATGCATTAAAATATTGCTGGTTGACAACTGCAACATGGCGTGCAGCAACAAAATCAATTAATCAGTTTAGTGTTAATACTACGAACGTTTTGATACAAGATGCGTAACTGAAGGCAGTAATCTAGTTTTTTTGGTTCATGTTGCGAACATGTAAAGTAGCAAGTGTTGTTCTTGGCTGCGACCTGGGAACATATTCATGCACTACAGTATATTTAGGCCAAAAACTTTGATCGATAACTTTATGGTAGGCTTCATCAGTCAAAGATATTTAAAAGATGAAGTGACGCGTTCATGAGAGAACTTGAATTTACAAACAGAAATATTTTTATTCAAAACATTCAGGTTTGTATTTAAAAAGTTAAGGATGTTATTCTCAGACGTAAAAGCTGCATATCGCGAAACAAATAAAGATCTTGCAGGCGGAATTACCACAAGATTTTTCTGGCTGATTTGAGTTACTTATCGATATTAGTTTAGGTATTGCACCTGTATTTTTAGTAATAGGTACCGAATAAAGTACCATCACTTGATAAAACGCAAGTTTTAGCATAAGAAAAAGCGCCAGAAGTAGAAGGAGAATTAGTTTAAGTTAGGTGAGGGCTCAATATTACAACCAGTAGTGGCTTGTTGAGTAACATTGGTAGACAGAGAGGCTGCTTTAGCAGTAGCATTGGCCAGGCTCCGGAGATTCTTTTTGCTACGTTTGCGCTTAGGAGAGATAAAAGCCTCATCCATGCACTTAAACGATTTAAACAAATTTTCATACCCCGACGATATATTTTGAGTAGCCTCTAGATCTTTTGAGACCTCCAAGGAGCCCTTTCTTGATTGCCTGATAAACTTTAAAATATCAACATATGTTGCTCTGCATTCTTCACATGCGCAACGTTAATCTTTGTTTTCGTTAAGTGCATCGAAAACACGAGCATTTAAAGCTGCACACATAAAGTGAAAAAAGGATTCACACAAGCAGCAATTCACAACACGGTCGGATTCTCCTTTAACAGCACAGTTCCAGAATTTGCAGTACATAATTACTTTTATTAAATTTTAATTTAAGTTGAGTTTTAAGGTTTTATTAAATTAAATTTTTTATTCAAAAGTAGCTTTGGCAACCCTGTTTGAAGAAGTACTACAGATACAGTTTGATAAACACAGAAAAGTACACAGGTTTGTGTACTAGCTAAGAAGTAGAAAAAACTTCAATGTGTACAAAAGTCAGAACAGCTGATAAGAATAAACAAAAAATCTTGCACTCCCTGAGAACAAATGTTTTGCTAAAGCAGAAATCAAAATAAAAAAATAGCAAATATATATATGTTAACCAATTTGATTATAAAAGGATAAATCCAGCGCATTCACTGAATGCAATTGCAGAAATCCAACGATGATTTTCAGCAAAATACAGCAAGTTAAATTAGAATTAATTTAAAAAGTTTAAACTTGTTCAAAAAATTAATTTAAATAAAACTTCAAGAGCTCAAGTAAAATACGACTTATAGCAAGTAGCAAGAGTTGCCAGGTGATTAAACTCTTTTTTAGGCCATGCAGATTCAGGAAATTTTAAAAATGAAGGACCATGCCACCAAATGTTTGTTTGTTAACAGGCATCGTTCCTCTGGAAGGACAATCAAGCGGGTTATCAACCGATGACACATATCTTTATTGCTGAATATTTGTATGTCTTTGAATTTTACTAACTCTATTAGGTACATATACACTCAAGCGGGAAGGTGGTTGTCTAATCCAGCTAAGAACAGTGGAACTATCACTCCAATATGTAATTTTTGAATCAGAAAATTCATTCAAAGAAGTTTTAATTTGATTGACAAGTTTTACTAGCAGCACCGCTGCACAAAGTTCCAGTCTAGGAACTGTTAATATTTTAACTGGCGAAACTTTCTATTTCGGTTGAAGTAAATGTAAAGAAATGTTTTTTGCAGTTTCAATTCTTGCATAAACTGCAGCAGCATAAGCTGTTTGCGAAGCATCACAAAAACAATGCAAATCAAATTTGTAACCAACCAACTGGCCAACCTAAGTTGGATTGAACTGGGGAAGGAGGTCGGGTGGACCCTTTTTAAAAACAGCTAGCAATCAGCCCGTGGGGTGGTTCTTGACCTCTTTCCAACCAGAACCCTGCTGGGTACACTTTTAAAGAGTCCTCGAGTGGCCTTAATTTAAAAAAAAAATTAACAAAAATGGAGAAAAAAAAATAAACTATTACGAACTCACTCAAAATAAACTCAAAGGTGAATGATCTTCTTCTGAAAAGACAAAATGTGCGACAGTATCCTTAGGTGTTAATCGATACGTCATCTGATACCCACCCTCCATGATTCGTTGATGCTTTAGTAACGAATCCCAAAATAACAATTACCTTTTACCTTACCATACCAAATTTTATTGATTTAATTCATTTTTTACTTGAGATTTCCATTTTTAAATAATTTTATTGTGATCTCCATGTTATTTCCAACATAATCACATTCTTATAATAATGACAAAATTTTATTTTATAATAAATTCAGGTTATAATGAAATGGTTTTACATAAATGCAAATTTAAAAAATTAGAAGTTACAAAAAAAAAAACAAACTAATTATTTAAGAAATTTAGTTAAAGAAAAAATTTAAGTGCTGAATTTTAATAAAATTCTATTTCATATTTCGTTCACTGTGTATCTGAACTATCTTAGCAATAATTCAAACAAAAGCACAATTAATTTGTTGTTAGAATAGTAAGAAGCAAATAATGCAAGAAAAAACTAAAAACAATTCATTCATCAATTCAAAGAGAAAATTTAGCTTGGTTTAAAACCACTTCATTGACAAATGAAAGTCTCCACAATTACTTAACTTTTAAACCAAACATTGATACAACAAAAAAAAAAAACAACTTCTGAGCGAGGGAGAGCGCAGTGCGACGTTATGTGTGCGTAAAATGATAGTAATCTTAACCCTTGGTTCCGCGAATTATCAAGGTCAACTATTTAATAACTAAGTGAATAACTTAAGTGATTTATGTAAAATTGAAATTGAAATATACGTAAAGTGATTTTTACAAATAAGTTAGAGACTCAACTTTAATAAATCTTTTAAGAGCAATTAAATTAGCATTAATATATAAATATTATATTACAAATGTAAAAATATGAAGAAAATAAACACTTACATTTTATACAGGAACATGGTGCAAGGCCTCACAGTATGTTGCTGCTGCAGTGTTGCTAGAGCTGTATAAATTTTATATATATGTTAATGCTCATATGTTATGTATTTAGTATCGAATTCGTTGTTGGTTTTCTTGAGTATATTTTTTTTTGATTTTTGTTGTTTTTAATGTAAAATTTACGCGTTGTATTTAGAAAAAAAAAAAGAAAAGAAAAAGGAATTGTTTTAGGATTTATCTCATATAATTTACTTTTTTAAGCTAATAATTTAAGTTTAGAAATACTTCATTTTTCTTCATTTTACCGATCATTTTAAGAATAAGTTTTAGAATTGACATAAGAATTAGCTTTAATTAATAATAAGGTAGTATAAAATATTGTTGCTTTTTTTATTTTCGAATTATAACACACTTTGCAAACGTTTCACTTATAGTATTAGTTTTAAGACATATTCTATTGAAATTTGAAGGCAAAATTTTTTTTTGTTTGTAATTTTTAATGTTATTTAAAAGAAATTATTTTTGTTTGTTTGTTTTTTTTTAATTTACGATTTTGTTACCCGATCACGGTCGCAAAGCACGAGGTTGAAGATCAACTAAATTATCAACTCGTTGCTTGCAGCTGCTTAGCTCGATCTTGATGGATGGGCGAATTAAGTGAGGTAGTTGCGGTAGTTCTGACATTAGAGCTCCAATTTCGCTTTGTCAAAGCTTAAGAAAAAAAGCGGGTGCCTCGAAAGCACGTTTAAGAATCCAACTTTTGGATCAAATGGATTTGATGAAGAATTTTATCTAAAAAGCAAAAATATTGCTTTTGTTTAGGCTTGACTTCAGGATTGACAAATTATTTAATATACAAATTATGTACTTACGATTAAATAAATTGAAGACGAAAATTAAAAATCAGTTTACTAGGCATGTTGTGTCAAGAAAATATATTTTTGACTGTTTAATTAACTCTTCTCAGATTTTTCTGGTATTTATTAGGATGAAGTCTGCTCTCGTCAAAGTTTAGATAGAAAAGGAAGTTAATAAATTAAGATGGGAGAAGTTAAACCTTACGAAGTTGGCGAGTTTGACAAATGTTCGAAAAGCTGTGTTTAGTTTTTGATAAAAAAATAAATAGCTTACTAAAATAAATTTGGTAGCATTGGAATGTTACATAAGCAGATAAGGTGACTGTTTTTAACTGGAAACTTAGCTGGAAATTTCACTTGAATAATCTGTGGTTAGGGTCGCATATCTTTTGCATGAAACGTGCCAACAAGTTTTGCCTGCAAATCTTCTAATACATAATAATTATTACCAACCTTTTCCCTAACCCGAGCTTTAATAAAGGATGGACTCAATTTGGAGTTGAAATTTTTTTCTACATTGCTCTGTGCAAAGTTTCTACGAAAGACTTCTTGGTTTATCTGAAATGAAACAGGTCTTGAGCGCAGATTATATTGCTTGACATTTTTCTCATACGCCTTTTTAATATTTTTACGTATATCTTCTCTTAACAGAGCTAAGTTATCTTCTGATTTTAAATAAACATTTGGTTCTTCTAGCAATTTTAAATTATTTAGTAACTTATAATGTGAACCATGAGTAATCATGTTAAATCCGTATAGAGCTTGATAGGGGGAGCAGTTTATACTTTGGTGTATTGAGTTTCTTAGTGCACAAGAGATACTACTGATATGTTCATCCCATTGACGATGATCTCGTTTTATATATGCTCGAATAGCAGCAATGAGCGAACGATTCACGCGTTCTGAAGCATTGCTTTGCGGTGAATAAAAAGCGGTGTAAACGTGTTTTATTCCCAGTTCAGTTAAAAATGCATTGAATTCGTTTGCTTTAAATTGACTACCATTGTCACTTATAAGTTGTTCTGGTACACCATATGAATGGAAAATATTGTTTAAAAGAAATTCTTGAATTTTCAAAGCTGTGAATTTTTTTAAAGGACAAAGCCAGTGAAATTTACTAAAATGGTCAACAACGATCTACAAACCAATATTGCCTTTTTTACTTCTGGAATATGGACCTAAGATGTCTACGTATATTCGTTGAAAGGGTCGCAAAGACAAAGCTTGATTACCCATTGGTGGTTTTAAGGAAAAGTTTGGAGCTTTTGTTAACTTACAGATGTCGCACTTTCTAATGTACTCTCGTACATCTTTGACTAAGCCTGGCCAATAAAAACTTCTTCGGATGAGATCTATTGTCTTCACCATTCCTCCATGAGACGCAATAACACTATCATGTGCTCGTTTAATCACATCTTCTCTTAGCGTTTGTGGAATCCATAACTTCCACGAAGCTATTTCTTGTGGTAAATTTCCACTTGCATGTTCTGTTCTTATGTAAACATATTGTTCCACAACTTTAATATCAGGAATTTTTGACTGATCGTGTCTGATTCTTTTAATCAAATTTAAATAATCTTCATCAAAAAAGTGTTTCGAATCTAAATCAATTTCGGGACCTACCTGTTCGATACTCATGATTTCACCTTCAGGAATTCTCGACAAGGCATCGGGTACAACATTATCTTTTCCCTTACGATGGCTAATCGAAAAGGTGTAGCCTTGGAGTTTTAATGCCCACCTCGCAAGTCTACCACTTAGATTTTGTTGACGCATTAGCCAAACTAAACTGGCGTGATCCGTTATCACTTCGAATTCTTGCAATTCAATATAGCACCTAAATCTTTCAATGGCTTCTATAGCAGCTAAACATTCTCGTTCGGTTACGCTATAGTTTCTTTGTGCTGTATTTAACTTTTTTGACATATAAGCAATCGGTTTTTCTGAACCATCATCGGTCAATTGAACAAGAACTGCACCAATCCCATAGTCACTGGCATCACAATGAAGATAAAATTTTTTGGAAAAATCGGGATTTATTAAAACTGGAGCTGAAGTAAGCAGGGTTTTTAGAGTATCGAAAGCTGACTGAGCTTCTGCTGTCCACTGAAATTTCTTTTTCGTGGATAGTAATTCGGTAATGGGAAAGGATACATCAGCAAAATTTGCGATAAATCGACGATACCAACCACATAGACCTAAAAAACCTCGAATCTGCCTTAAATTATTCGGAACTGGCCAATTTATAATGGAATCTATTTTTTCTTGATCCGTTGCTATCCCTCCATTGCCTTTTATGTAACCAAGATACTTAACTTTGGTAACGCAAAATTTACTTTTCAGAATATTTAATGTTAAATTAGCTTTTTTAAACTGCTGGGCAATTCTGATTAATACCTCTAAGTGATTATCAACATTTTCGGAAACTATACATAAATCATCAAGATACCCGAAAACACAATATCGAAGATCAGCTGGTATAATTTCATCCATCAATCTGCACATCGTAGATGGCGCGTTACATAATCCGAATGTCATTGTCACAAACTGATACAAAGGCCTTCCAGGCACCGTAAAAGCTGTATACTGTTTAGATTTTTCAGATAATGCAATCTGCCAATATGCATCTTTAAAATCAAGTTTTGTAATTAAATTAGCTTTAGGTAATCTTGCAAATATACCTTCAAGACTGGCTAACGGATATGCATCTTTTTTAGTCACGGAATTAAGTTTTCTTGCATCAAGGCATAATCTTACTTTTCCTATCTTCATAACTAATCTCATCGGTGAACTCCAAGCACTTTGACTTGTTTCTATTACACCTAAACTTAACATTCTGTCGATTTCTGTAAACATTAGATTTTCTACAGCAGGACTTACTGGATAAAATCTCTGTTTTATTGGCTTTGCTTCTCCAATGTCAATTTCATGTTTTATTAACGTAGTTCTTCCAAGACCCTGAACTTCTAAATTTGGAAACATTTGTTTAACTACTTCTAGTTGCTGTTGTTGTTTGTTTGTTAATTGATATTTTTCCACCGTTTCCACAATTTCTTCTAAGTGTTTTGAACTTTCTTCCATCTCAACAGAAGATATCACCCCAGGTGCTAAATTAAACAACTTCCAGAAATCAATTCCTAAAATAACTCTTTGATTTATTGATGGAATGACATAGAAATTTATTTCTTTTATTTCATTTTTATATTTGATATCAACCTTAATTAAACCCATGACATTATGAACACCTCCATCTGCAGTTTTAACTTTAGATGTAATTCTTTTAAAATTTGGATTTTTCTCTAAATTATCGAGGGCTAATGTCGAACCCACGCAACTAACGTTAGCTCCTGTATCTAATAGACCGAATTCAACATAGTCTAAAAATTCGACTTGTGCATAAAATCTCATATCCTCATTATTTGCAAAAATTGACGAAACTAATAATTTTCTTTTATTTTTAATTTTCTTATAAAAGTGACGTATACGCAACGTTGACCTTTTTGGTTTTCTTTTAATTTCACAATTGTTAAAAATTCTATTCCTTGCGTCATTATAATTTTTCAATCGAATGTGATAAGGTATAATTTCAAAATAAGTTATTTTTTCAGGACTTTTGTGTCTTTTTAATATAGAAATATTAATACTAGAATTACTTTTTTCTTTTAAATTCACATCATTCATATTATTATTCACTGAGCTAGCCGGCAAATAGTTATGCGTACCGAAGGGTAACTTATTTTTAAAAAATGGTTCTTCTAAATTTTTGGGGGCATTCGGTTGGAATTGAATGCACCCTTGGTTAAGTTTTCCGAACGACGAGAAGCGCATTTAGAACATTGTGGCTTATAAATATGAGGGGTACCACAGCCATAGCAAAAGATTTTTCTTTCTTCGAGGCAATCTTCCCAGTGATGACCTTCATCACCACAATTCCAACACTTAAAAATTTTGATAGAATTGTGCTGAACAGCTGCAATGGACAATTCTACTTCTGTATCTATATTGTCATCTTCGAGCCCTAATTGTTCAATCGCTGAAATATTTCTACGAACTGGCAAATTGGTAGCATTTCGTGTCGTAGACCTTCGACGAAACGAGTGATCGTCAACTAGATTTTCTCTCATTTGACAGAGCTTACGTAGATGGGCAATTGAATGAATTGGAATATATAATAATTCATGACGGACTTCGGGAATAAGATTACGAGTAACCATTTCGATTAACTCCGTCTCTTCTAGGGGTTCTGATAACTTATCAACCATTGTAGAAATAGCATCATAAAATGTTTCAAAATTTTCATGGGCTTTTTGTTTTCGATTCCTAATTTGCTCACGTATATCATAATTTGATCGATACTCTTTATATTGATATCTAATTGATGCACAAAAATCTGGCCATTCAATTCTTGCAACCTGTTTGTGGTACCTCCAGTACCAATCTCTTGCCTTACCGGTTAAAAGAATATGTAAGTTTTTACAAACAGACGTAAAATCATTGTTTAGGGAATCAGCGGTTAAAGAACGAACTCTATAAATAAATTCCTCAACATTCAAGCCTTCTGACGATCCATCAAAACGTATATTCCAATTTTGGATCATATTAGTAATTTTATCAGGATTTAACAGTATTAGACTGAGACAAATTTTGATTAATATTGTTATTATTTTGAGGACTGATTGACCTCCTTCGAAAATTATTGTTAGATTGACTATTAATATTCATAGCAGCAAACTGACGTTGAATTGACTGCTCAATCATGCTGGATATTCTGTTATAATCAATGATTGCATTAGCATTAATATTAGTATCGGTACTAACACGAGGCAAAGTATTGTTATGAGCATTCGGAATAGAACAATTTTGCTTTGATTGTGCATAATCATTGTCTTCAATCAGTGGTAACGAACGGTTCTCGGTACCTACATTTGATTGGTCTCTATCAGTATGAAGATCGGGCAACGAAGCTTGAGAGGATTCCTCATTCTCGCGACGACGATTAGGATTTCGAGTATTATATCTACGAGGGGTTGTACGACCACGACCGCGATCTAACTCAGATGGAACAGTTTTAATTACTTTTCGAAGGGTAATTTTAATGGGTTGAAGCTCTTTGGTGTGACTTAAACGTCTACAACAAGGACATTCATTATGCTCTTGGAGCCAATTTAAAATACATTGCTTATGGAATACATGATTAAAACGCGTAATATTGCATTCTTCTTCTTCTAACATCATTTGAAGGCAAATAGTACATTGACCTTCTAAAGATACTGCTGACAATGCAGGAATATTTTCCGTACTTCGAACAACAGCCATAGTAGTATTTACAATTAAAAAAAAACAAAATTTTTAGGTGGCAGGTAGGTTTTGAGGTAAAAGTTATAATATTATATAAACACTTTGTTTATCAAGAGAAGATCGATAGCAAAAATGGGCTATTGAAACTAACAATAAATGAATTAAGAAAAGTAATCGTAAAAATTAAAACATGTCATTATTAAAATGGACAAAATATTGCATAGCGCATTATTGTTGTTTTCCAAAATTAACTCAAGATTAAAATCGACAAACTTAACAATTTCAATTATCAAAACAAAATTAACAATATTGATATAATTCGAATGAAAAAGGAATGAAGTAATTCTTTGCGGGCGATAAACGAAACTGAAGCCAAAGTATCGAACATCCATCAAGATTAACACATTTATTTTCAACCAAAACTATATAAAATATATACTGTTAAAAATAACAATATTATGCAAATGAACTTTATGAAACGGAAAAGGACAAACAATCGAAAGCTTTAGAAATTCAATGCAGAAAACTTAATAGTCAAGTTTTCTGTTACGGTTTTACTTAGATTTCCTAACTGTTTCTTTCCTTGCTTCTTCTTTCCTGCCCCACGTTGGGCGCCAAAAATTGTAACCAACCAACTGGCCAACCTAAGTTGGATTGAACTGGGGAAGGAGGTCGGGTGGACCCTTTTTAAAAACAGCTAGCAATCAGCCCGTGGGGTGGTTCTTGACCTCTTTCCAACCAGAACCCTACTGGGTACACTTTTAAAGAGTCCTCGAGTGGCCTTAATTTAAAAAAAAATTAACAAAAATGGAGAAAAAAAAATAAACTATTACGAACTCACTCAAAATAAACTCAAAGGTGAATGATCTTCTTCTGAAAAGACAAAATGTGCGACAGTATCCTTAGGTGTTAATCGATACGTCATCTGATACCCACCCTCCATGATTCGTTGATGCTTTAGTAACGAATCCCAAAATAAACAATTACCTTTTACCTTACCATACCAAATTTTATTGATTTAATTCATTTTTTACTTGAGATTTCCATTTTTAAATAATTTTATTGTGATCTCCATGTTATTTCCAACATAATCACATTCTTATAATAATGACAAAATTTTATTTTATAATAAATTCAGGTTATAATGAAATGGTTTTACATAAATGCAAATTTAAAAAATTAGAAGTTACAAAAAAAAAAAAACAAACTAATTATTTAAGAAATTTAGTTAAAGAAAAAATTTAAGTGCTGAATTTTAATAAAATTCTATTTCATATTTCGTTCACTGTGTATCTGAACTATCTTAGCAATAATTCAAACAAAAGCACAATTAATTTGTTGTTAGAATAGTAAGAAGCAAATAATGCAAGAAAAAACTAAAAACAATTCATTCATCAATTCAAAGAGAAAATTTAGCTTGGTTTAAAACCACTTCATTGACAAATGAAAGTCTCCACAATTACTTAACTTTTAAACCAAACATTGAAACAACAAAAAAAAAAACAACTTCTGAGCGAGGGAGAGCGCAGTGCGACGTTATGTGTGCGTAAAATGATAGTAATCTTAACCCTTGGTTCCGCGAATTATCAAGGTCAACTATTTAATAACTAAGTGAATAACTTAAGTGATTTATGTAAAATTGAAATTGAAATATACGAAAAGTGATTTTTACAAATAAGTTAGAGACTCAACTTTAATAAATCTTTTAAGAGCAATTAAATTAGCATTAATATATAAATATTATATTACAAATGTAAAAATATGAAGAAAATAAACACTTACATTTTATACAGGAACATGGTGCAAGGCCTCACAGTATGTTGCTGCTGCAGTGTTGCTAGAGCTGTATAAATTTTATATATATGTTAATGCTCATATGTTATGTATTTAGTATCGAATTCGTTGTTGGTTTTCTTGAGTATATTTTTTTTTGATTTTTGTTGTTTTTAATGTAAAATTTACGCGTTGTATTTAGAAAAAAAAAAAGAAAAGAAAAAGGAATTGTTTTAGGATTTATCTCATATAATTTACTTTTTTAAGCTAATAATTTAAGTTTAGAAATACTTCATTTTTCTTCATTTTACCGATCTTTTTAAGAATAAGTTTTAGAATTGACATAAGAATTAGCTTTAATTAATAATAAGGTAGTATAAAATATTGTTGCTTTTTTTATTTTCCAATTATAACACACTTTGCAAACGTTTCACTTATATTATTAGTTTTAAGACATATTCTATTGAAATTTGAAGGCAAAATTTTTTTTTGTTTGTAATTTTTAATGTTATTTTAAAGAAATTATTTTTGTTTGTTTGTTTTTTTTTAATTTACGATTTTGTTACCCGATCACGGTCGCAAAGCACGAGGTTGAAGATCAACTAAATTATCAACTCGTTGCTTGCAGCTGCTTAGCTCGATCTTGATGCTTGCAGCTGCTTAGCTCGATCTTGATGGATGGGCGAATTAAGTGAGGTAGTTGCGGTAGTTCTGACATTAGAGCTCCAATTTCGCTTTGTCAAAGCTTAAGAAAAAAAGCGGGTGCCTCGAAAGCACGTTTAAGAATCCAACTTTTGGATCAAATGGATTTGATGAAGAATTTTATCTAAAAAGCAAAAATATTGCTTTTGTTTAGGCTTGACTTCAGGATTGACAAATTATTTAATATACAAATTATGTACTTACGATTAAATAAATTGAAGACGAAAATTAAAAATCAGTTTACTAGGCATGTTGTGTCAAGAAAATATATTTTTGACTGTTTAATTAACTCTTCTCAGATTTTTCTGGTATTTATTAGGATGAAGTCTGCTCTCGTCAAAGTTTAGATAGAAAAGGAAGTTAATAAATTAAGATGGGAGAAGTTAAACCTTACGAAGTTGGCGAGTTTGACAAATGTTCGAAAAGCTGTGTTTAGTTTTTGATAAAAAAATAAATAGCTAACTAAAATAAATTTGGTAGCATTGGAATGTTACAAATTTTGATGTAAGGGAAAATCCAATCCAGCGCGGAATTTGAATGTTTTCAAATTTTACTAGGGAGGGTTTATATGCAACCCAATTCTTGTATTTATTTATTTATATTTCGGGTAGAACGGGTTCACCCCAGTCTACACCAGCTTGCCATAACTTTTGATAAAGGATTTTGGCAAGAATAGTAGACGGCGCTAACCTTCCCAATGGATCATAAAGAGGTAGAAAGTATTGATCTATTCGTAACTTCTTTCTATAAATAACTATATCAACTTTGAATGAAAAAATATCTGCAGTTGTATTCCATTGGATACCTACAGCCTTATTCAATCGATTTTCTAAAACAAAAGTTTAACAGTTGCTTAGTAACGCACTGTTTAAGGAATTAAACAACGTTGCTTAATTTGTTATTCATAAACATTTTTTATTCAATGTGTAAGTCGGTAGGGCAGTAGCAAACAAATTCAAAATAATCAAGAAATCGTTCACAATAAGCGGAAAAAAGAATCATTTTGGAGCATGCTAATAATAGCATAAATACCAACTTTAAGCAAAATAACGCGGCAGTGCTGCCAACAATCATAGGTTCAATTTAAGTAGACTTTTATCGCAAATTTCGGCGTTTAAGAGCTACTTAAGTTACGTAGTTGTAAAACGTCTTTATGAATTAAGATCTGTTGTTTTAAGCATTTTTAAAGTAACGCAGCCACTAAAATCAGTTTATGAATAAGGCTGCTAATGTTTTGACACAATCAGATTTATCAAAATTCAAATAGAAGTTGTGCCATATGTCACAGTATTTAGCTAAGTTCGTCATTTATAGAGTTTTGATTATTAATTTTGCAGCTGCGATCAAAGACAACGCGCAAGTTAGTGGTTGTACTGCTTTCTTTTAAAACTCCATGGTGAGGTAAAAAATTGCAATTTTTCTGCACATTCGCTGGGTATATTCCAATTTTTGTCATATGATTTAAATTTTCATATTCAGATTTGAACGATTATATTGTTTAGCAATAAAACTCGTTTAGCAAAACTATGTTCTACGCTTTTGAGCCGTTTGAGAGCACTTAGGTGATTACTATTGAAAACAGGTTTTGTGTTATTTAAAAAAATTTATTTGAATGGCAGATGAACAATATATCTACTAGACGGAGAACGTTCAGTAGTTTGGTCAAAATATTTTTCACATAAATCTTCTTCATTCGATAAAGCTCTTTTATCTAAAACTTCTTCTTTCTCCCAAAAAGATCGAAGAAGCGACACAATATTGATATTGTTTACTATAATAGTATTAGTTTTTGATTGTTTGTCGAGCCTGAAAAGACCCAACCGAATTTAGTATTTTGATAAAACATTTGGTTATCAAGATAAGATTGCCCAGGCAACGCTATTTTACAAAACACGCCAGAACCAAGTGAATCATATCTACTGGATCTGAACATTTAAATTTCGTGATAGCACGAACAAATTCGAAAGCGACCATATATTCAAGTGAACACTACTTCGAGGCCAACGTTCTGTTCAGTTTGGTTACCAACGCCAGAAATTTTACAAAAGATTCTTTGTTTTTGCAAATTCAATAGCTGGACAGCACTTTCAGTTATCAAAGTGGTATCAACCGTAGTGACCATTTGCTGATTAAACAACAACGTGAATAGTAGCTAACAACATATGTGGAAGGCATTGGGCGTTATGTGTAGATATATTGTTAATCGAATCACCTGCTGGAGGTTTTTCCACTAAAATGTCATCGAAACCAACGAAATTTTGATTTAATTGAGTAGTGTTTGGACACTATGAGTTTTATTCAAGGAAGAATGATCATCGGTATGTAAAAGAGTATGGTGTGGTTTTTACAAATGTGGCAGCGAAAAAATTACTTGCACTCGTGTTGATTATGCCCTGGTGCAAGACAGCTCAAGAAATATTTTTCTTAAAAATAAATTCATTTTTAAGTTTAGGGGATAGTGCTTAAAATTTGAAGCATTTTGCTAATGCGTGAGATTTCACAACAAATAAGCAATTTTGTATTTGATGAATATGAGTAGAATAAAATTTGTTTTCCGAATTAAATATTTGTTGTTTTGTTCTAGGAGTTTTGCAAGAAGCCGGTACTTCATCGTGCACAGATTCGAAAGTTCGAAAAGTACCCTCAAGAAAAGTAAACATATCTTCCAAAGCTGGTAATTCAGTTGAAGATGTCAATGATTTTTCCCACTCCTTTCGAGTTTGAAGATCCAGTTTGTGGGCAAGTAAACATATTAGGAATGGATCCCAATTGGAATAATCAACATTCTGCAATACAATTTATATTATTTTATTTTTAGTTTTATTTGTAGCAGTCGTTACAACTTTTTTCTGTATAATGACGCGCCTCTGTTGCATGTTTTAAAAGTTGTCATTGACAGCTGCCAAAGTTACAATTTACAGCGTTGCCATCAGCAAAGTTATTCAGAGTTGCCACCTACTACAACTCAGCCATTCTGACATTCGATCGACTCGATTGATCAACAAGATAATATTTATATAAATTAAATACAATCGATTGACAATTAATGGACTTATATATATATAAGAATGGACTTAATAATATATATTTATATTGAACGATTCTAAAATAAATGCTGAGGTCAATCTCTGATTTAAAAACATTCAACAAACATCTTAGGAGCTAATAAAACACACTTCCGCCTTGCGCCAATCCACCCACCTTCTCATGCGTGAGGCTTAAATTATACCATCATAGGGAAGTTGAGTAACTTGACAATTCTCAATATCGCCAACCACTAACCTATCATTAGAGAGTACCTTATGTACTCTGTATGGTCCTTTAAATTTTGGGAAAAACTTTTTATTTGTGCCTATTGTCGAGTCAATATTCCTGATTAGAACGAAGTCACCTTCTTCAAATTCGTGAGAGGGCTTATGTTTTTTGGAATGAGTCTTAGCATTTCTCTCCTGAACAATTTTTATGGCTTTAGCAGCACCGGACCGCAAATCTGCTTAATGCCCTTGAGAACGGTTAGTTAATTTATAATCTAAATGCTCAGAAAGCAAGTCGATTTTGTGCCCTCAGTGAGAAACACCAAAAAGCAACTGGCATGGTGTCTGCTTAGTGCTTGAATTGGCGGAATTATTTATGGCGTACTCAACGTCAGATATCATACGCGACCAATCGGAATGCTGAACTGGCTGTGAGTTTAGCCAACACGGCTTTCAAAACCCGGTTCACTCGCTCATGCTGACCATTCACTTGAGGAGAGGCTACCGCAGCCTTGACATGATCAATATTTTTTTTCTGATAAATAACAGTTAAATTCCAACGATGTAAAGCAGGTACCTCGATCACTTATTATTCGTCGTGGGCGACTATAATAGTGAAAATATTTATCTAAAAAAGCACAAACTTTTTTAGTACTCGTAGTATTAACAGCATATAACTAAACGTGTTTTGTAAATGCATCAATAATAGCAAGGATGTGTTTACGCTTAGAAATGACAGACGGAAGCGGACCAAAATGATCGATATGAAGTGTATCAAACGGTATCTTCGGAGTCAACTGTAACTGTGCATCAATATCTTCTTGATTTATTGCTTATACTGTCGGATTACGACTTAAAGCATCAGCATGCCCCATAGCAGCACCACTTCTATGTTGAATTGTATAATTATAATTTTACAACTCTAAAGCCCACCTGGCTATGCATTTACCCACCTGGCTATGCATTTACCCACCTGGTGTGCATTTACACTTTTCATGTTCAATGTCAATGCTAATGAATTGCAGTCAGTTACAATACGAAACGGAATACCTTCCAAATATGTTCGAAAACGTCGTAACGAATAAATAATGGCCAATGTTTCTAGTTCAAAGCTATGATAGCGAGCCTCAGCTTGTGTGGTTCGCTTGGAAAAATAAGCAGTGAGATGAAATTTACCATCAGATTGTCGTTGCAACAATACACAACCAGACCCAACGGAACTAGCGTCGCAATGTAACTCTGTTTCCCTTTTTGGGTTGTAAATAGATAGTGCAGGTGATTCAAGTAATTTTAACTTTAATTCTTGAAATGCGGCATTAAATTCTGAACTGAAATTAAAACTGTACTTTTTTCTAATGGTGACGACCGTGGCATGCAGGTAAAGTGTGTGGCTTGGCTTGCTCGGAGCCCGGGATCGATACCCACTCGTGGCGAAAGTTTTTTTCAATAAAAATTTTGTGATCGGTTACCACCTCTCTGCAGACAATGGCATGTAACAATGCCATGTAAAGCTTCGTGAGAACATAAACTTTAGCCGTTCGGAGTCGGCATAAAACATGTAGGTCCAGTTCTCGGTTAATTGTGTGCAAACATTTAATAACACACACAACACAATCAGCACCGGATTAAGACATGGCGGGGCCTGGGGCTAAAATTGACACGGGGCCTCCTCAAGGTCAGAGCATTTAGCTCGGATCTTTTAATAATAAAAATATTATTTTTTACCCATTTACATATCGGTGATTTCATATCATTTCGAAAAATTTTTGGCAAAATCTGATCTTAGTGCTTCCGATTTGCTTCAAACTTTGTAGGTTAGTTTATTCACATTTAAAAACATATTCTGTGTTTTTTATTATTGCGAAAAATTTTTTTTGTAAAGTTAAATACCGTCAAAAACATTAAAAATTACAAATAAATTAAGGAGATACATGTATTTAAACAACTCTATCTCCTTAACTGTAATTCCTGCAGAAAATAAATTCAACTATAGTTAAGAACCTTCAATGGATCTTTGGTGGTTTCAATTGTTTATAGTTATTTTATGGAAACAATTTTTTTTCTTATCCCGAAATTTATCATCATATTTTTCACAGTCGGCGCAACAACTTTTCACCTCTTTCAGTTTATGATGATCTATTTGAAGGAGTAACTTCAAACCAAACAGTTACTGCATTTATAAAATAAGGAACAATAACTTTTTTATATCAAAACAAAATTTTTGGTATACATAAATAGGAGAACTTAAGTAGTCATTTTTAAAAAAAAATCATTAAAAATAGCAATCGTTGGAGATCCAACTTAAGACTTTGCGTAAACCTTCAGAATGAATGCCTAAATGCGGTATTATATTAAAATGGTGAAAGAGTTGTTGCGCCGACGGTGAAAAATATGATAAATTTCGGGATAAGAAAAAAAAATTGTTTCCATAATAGAACTATTAAAAAAATGACACCAACAGAAAGATCCTTTCAAGGTAAAACGTTCTATCAACTCGTCAAAGTTAATCGTTTGCTGCAAATCATTTTCAATACAAAGTTGCATTATTGACGACAAACGTTCATGTAACATAGAAGATCGGTAAACATTTTTTATTCTTTCAAATATTAAAAAAATAACCTTTCAGCAATTTGCTATCGATACTGTTACAAGCAATCGGAAGACTATATAAACATTTAGAAAAATGTCAATCATGTCTGAGACCATATTATTTCTGTTTTTAATAGTTTGATATCTATAAAAAAAAACTTCTCTCAGATAGATCCTTAAGGTGAAAGTTTCATAAGCGGAATTAATTGGTTTCATTCACAGAGTAATTCCATTTGAATATAATTTAGTAATACTTCAACAAGGAGTTTTCTGTCGCTTCTAATTTTTGGTTTTCAATATCCATTAATTTGCACAAGAATCCATATAGCTTTAATATGTGTCCATATGCGTCAATTCTCTTGCTCACTAAAGCAAAAAGTTTCGATTTTGAATCTATCAGCACCAGTCAAATTGATTATTTCGGGTTCTTTGTTGCTGTTTTTTCTAGTTATTTTTCTCTATTTGTCTTCGCAAATAAATTGACTTCGCAAATTAAATTCGCAAATCTGTTACGAATTCGATAAGTGAAGAAAGCAGCTATCAAATCAGTATCTACTTTTTCCAAATATTAGTTGGTTGCATTGAAAAGTGTATCTTTTGATGCATTATCAACATCCACTAAAAATATTGCGATCATTACCAGATGAATTCTGGCCCTATACTTAATAGAAATTTTAAGCAAAGCCATGATTTATTACAAATATACTTTTTTTAAAACTTTAAGGTCGATTATTTCGAAATATTTTTTTTATGGCATGTCGTTTTTACAATAAGCACTTCATATATAAGAGCCTGCGGGGCCCCTACCAGCTCGGGGCCGGGGGCTGCAGCCCCCCTAGCCCCCACCTAAATCCGCGCCTGAACACAATTGATCATAAGAAGCTCGGTCGAAGTCCTTTCAAGGGCTGAAATGGCCAATTTGTTTTTGTTTTTTTGTTATTTTTTTCTAATTAAGTCTAAGAGAAGCTTAGCTATTCGAGAAAAAGATTGAATTAAACGACGGAAATACGAAAATAAACCTAAACATTGCTGAATTTCTCGCTGGTTTGTTGGAACTGGAAAGAATTTGATAGCTTTCAAATGCCTATCATTTGGCCTTATACCATTCCTGTTAACAAAAAAGCCGAGGAATTCAATATCTGAATAACACAATCTGCATTTATTGAAGTTTAAATTTAAACGGTATTCAGCCAACCGCCGCAGAATTCGTTGCAGTCCTACAAAGTGTTGTTCAATCGTATCAGTCATAATGTAATCAGTCAAAATATAATTAATGAATCATTGGAATACTGCAGGCCCATTCTTCAAGCCAAAAGGCACACAAGTGTATTCGTTGTGACCCATAGGAGTAACGAAAGCAGTGAACTTTACTGAATTTTCCGAAACTCGTATTTGATGAAAACCACTTTTTAAATCTAGTGAACTAAAATATCCTTTACCCTCCATTCGCTCTAAGCAATCCTCAATGAGTGGCAAAGGATAGCTATCACGTTTTGTTATCTTATTGAGAGCTCGATAATCAACGCATTTTCGCATTTCACCAGATTTTTTTTCACTAGAACACTTGGGGAAGCATATGGGGAATCCGAAGGCCTAATTTTATTTTCACGAAGCAAAGTTTGAATAATATTTTCAAGTTCCTGTTTGTCACTATTTGACAGTCGTCTTGGATTAAATCTTACAGGAGTTTTAAATGATTAGCTAATTTTCATTTCATAATTATGTTTAGTAAAAGGAATTTTATCGAAATTAAAATAATTATCATAAATAATCTTATGCAATCTTTCGGTTTGACCGGAACTCAACTGAGCGCAAATATCAATTTTAGAGCTAGGCGAGTCCGAATCTAAATCTATAAGAAATATATCTGGAACAGAATAAGCAATCGGAATTTGATCACCAAATTTTTTTACAGGAACAATCGGAATCGGAAATATTGAACGCTTCCTTAGTTTTCCTTAGGATTTGCTGCCTCTTCTCAATCGGTACGGAACTCAATTCAAAAGTATGTGAATCTGAAATTAAATCTGTAGCAAATATATCCGCTAAAGAACAATCTAGCATTTGGTTCACTGTATCGGAAGTATCAATTTGTTTTTTATTTTCATTTGTAACTTTATCTTTAATTCTTTTGTCGGAATATTAAAAATCAGAAATGCAGTTTGTCCCTCACTATAATTAAAGTTTTTCTTATTATCCAAACAATTGAAGCCCTATTCTTTACTGAATCAAAAACGCAACATGTCTATTAAATTTTAATTTATTTGGATTATTGTTGTAATTTATTTGAACATTGTTTTTAAGAGGTAAAAAAAGGAAAAACACTCAGTTTTAGATTAAAAAGTTTCATAAAATCGTGAAAACTAACACTCTACAAGACGCTCATCATACCTGTGCTTCTCTATGGCGCTGAGGCATGGGTGGTATTGCAAGCAGATGCAGCCGCTCTTGGGGTGTTCGAGAGGAAAGTTCTTCGCAAAATCTTTGGTCCTGTTCGAGTTGGCGACGACTATCGCATTCGAATGAACCCCGAACTGTACGAGCTCTACGACGACATTGACATAGTCCAGCGTATAACAGTTCAGCGACTACGTTGGCTGGGTCATGTCCTTCGTATGGATGAAGAAGCTCCAGCGAAAAAGGTGTTTGAGGCGAAAGCCGAGGGTCGACGACGAAGAAGAAGGCCATGCCTCCGATGGATTGACCAGGCCGAGGAAGCCCTTACCGCGCTTCGTGAAAGAGATTGGAGACGGCGCGCGCGAAGTAGAGACGCCTGGCGAGACCTGATGAAGTCGGCCGTAACCCGTCAACGGGTTGTCATGGCCACCTAAGTAAGTAAGTAAGTAAAATCGTGACCCAACCAAAGTGGTGTGGAAAGAAGTTAATCTGCAACAATAAAAATAGGAATAGTATGTGTAATTTCTTAAATTGTTATCGTTATAGTGACAGCCAAATGTATTTAATTTGAAGTTGCCGATGCCTTTGCATCCGGAAAAGTGTGCCCTATCACTCACTTAGTCACTCGGAATTATTGATCGCTGCGCAAAACTAACCGGACTACCGGTATCCAATAAAAAAAAGATAATTATTGAAACAAATACGCTCACTAGACTCACTCAAAAAAACTGAAACTCACCATATTTAACTTAGCCAATCCTCCAATGGCTCTGGTTTCAGTTTTCTTCAAATCTGAGTCATCAATATGTCCTACTAACGCCACACGTGTATTGCTTGGTGGTGGTTTTGGACAGTCTTTCAATATGTGTTGTGTGGAACCGCACCGGAAACAAGAACCTTTTTGACGCTTTGGCTTCGGACACGAAGCAGACAGGTGACCATACCCTGAACATTTGTAGCACTGGATCTATTTCGGAATTCCCTCTCGATTTGAACGTTCTGCAGCTGAATTGAATTTGGATGAAGCTGGCTGAGGCGCATTCAGTGCACGCAATTGGACATAACGTTGTGCCAAAGTCTTGAGTTGCTCAAGTGTTGTTGCTGGATATAAAATCGCGATGCTTGAAGAGCGATCATTTAGTCCACTTATGATCAGCTGTACAACTTGATTTTCATCAACTTCAGCTCGGGATGCAATTTCCTGCATTTTCAGAATATATCCCAGCACGGTTGTCTTTGAAGCGTCAAATTTTGTACTCTTAAGGAGAGCAATGACTTCACTGATGGACAGAACATTTCCAAATGTTTTCAAAAAATTTTGCTTGAACTCAACGTATGTTGCTGACTTGTCGACATGTAAGAACAACTCAGCCGGCGTGTTGCGCATCATTAAGTGATGTGCAGACTTAAGTCAAAAATTGTCGTTAGCCTCTAAGAAGTCACACAATCGCTCTAGATTTGCAATCCATTTGTGAGCATCGTAAAGATCGTCGCCGTTGAATGCAACCATCGCATGTTCTACGTCACCGAAATCAGCTTTACGGCGATGGCCCGCTGCGTCGCTGGAACTCGCAGCGTCACCATATCCATCCAACTCACTTAGCTGCTTCTTCAGCTGCGCAATCTCCAATCGCTTGCGCAGTTCGCGGAGCTCATCGTCTAAAGCTCCTTCTTCGTTTGCAATTTCATTTTGCTCTTCGCTGCTTCTGTCTGCCTCTAAGCCATGAACGCAGTTGTCCTCAGCAATGGAAGCATCAAGACCGGCTTCCAGATCTTTTAGGCGCCCCTCGCTAATGAGCTGCTTGAGTTGCAGCACGTTGGCCATACGTGGGTATTCAATGTTGTTCTCCATTAACCACTTAGTTAAATCACATCGGCGAAGTTTAGAAGACATTTTTATGTATATCCCACTTCTGAAGATGCAATATTATATTGTATTTTACTTTTAGTTTTCTTTGTAGCAGTCGTTACAACTTTTCTCTTACTCTCTCTTTTCTCTTCTTCTCTGTCGTTACAACAGCTGCCAAAGTTACAATCTTTTATATTTACAGCGTTGCCATTAGCAAAGTCATTCAGAGTTGCCACCTACTACAATTCATATTTTTTATCGAAGATAAAAATTCTGTAGCGGAATCGAGCAAAACTTTTAAACCTTGAAATTCACCGTCTAATACGGGAATACTAAATAACTTTTGTTTATACCTGTTGTTTAATATAGACCAAGCAGAATCATAGTTCATTTCTGTTGCAGAAATGTTTTTACTTAAATTTGCTGCTTCTCCAACTAAAGAGCCTATCAAGTAATAGAATTTTTAAACCTTTGGTAGTCCATTGTTCGAGTGAACTAAAGAATTATATATGTATTGGAATGATATCCATACTAAATAATCGCCTGAGAATTTTGGCAGTGCAATATTCGGCAGTTTTGCTTCCATGCTTAAAGAAGTCTCAGCGTGGTTACTCAAATTTTGCGTAACAAAAGCACTGGAATAAACTTCTGAAGTAGCATTGTTTTTTTCATTTATTAAATCCAGCAAAATACCTTTAAAACTCATGTACAAGTCCGAGAACTGATAACAAAAATTTTCAGAAGTATACGGCACATCTTCAGAAACTAAAGTTTTATTATGAATAATCGCAATGATTTGTTCATGCTTTTTCACCTCTTCAAGAGAACAAGTTAAGAATCCACGTGTCCTTGTTGCATCATATTTCTCGGTGAAGCATTTGTACAGAGTTTTAAAACGATGCAACAAGTCTTTTTGTTGCTCGATGTGCTTCTTGAAGTCGCACATTTTGTTTAATTCTTATAAAAAATGCATTGCCAAGCACGCGAATAAAAAAATCTTAATGTCAATGCCAAAAAAAAAATAAAATTCGATTTTGTTTAATATTTTAAACAAACACAGCACGAACACTATTAAAAGTTAAGTTTGCTCTCTGTGCAGAATAAATTAGATGACAACAGCAGCAGAGAATGTTTATAGTGCATTCTAATTAATTACAATTCACTCATAAAAAAATGTTTAAAGTAAGCACAAAAATAATTTTAAATTCATAAAGTTAATATTAAAAATTTTAAATAAAATTTATATTTATGATTAAATAAATATGAGCATGAGTGATATTTTCTCCAACATTGAGTTTTAGGCAGTATAAGCAAGCAACTAGGAAAAGCATTATGTTTGAAAATTGCAGAAAATTTAGCTACACGATAAATTAAATAAAACATTGTGCTTTACGTAAACGCATTTATAGCATAAGTAATCAAATTCATGTACTCCGTTTCAGTTCATATTTCTTGCTGGGTTGCTTATGTGTGTTTGTTTTGCCCACAGTGAAACAGTAATATTTCTCAAATTAGTTCGATTTAATTTATTAATTTATTATTATTCTTTTTATATGTAAAGTGAGTTTAATATATGTTGACATAAGTGCGTAAGATAATAACATATATTGCTAATGGAAATAAGTTTTAAATAAAATTTAAGTGAATATATTGTTAAAATTAAAATGTTAACACAGCTATAACATTCGAAGGTGAGAAATTTATTTTATAATACTAAACTTTTCATTCAGGATATTTATAAAAACGATTTCTTACTTACTTACTTGGGTGGCCATGACAACCCGCTGTCGGGTTACGACCGACTTCATCAGCTCTCGCGCCAGGTATCTCTGCTTCGCGCCAGGCATCTTTGCTTCGCGCGCGCCGTCTCCAATCTCTTTCACCAAGCGGCGTAAGGGCTTCCTCGGCCTAGTCAATCTATCGGAGGCATGGTCTTCCTTTTCGTCGTCGACCCTCGGCTTTCGCTTCAAACACCTTTTTCGCTGGAACTTCTTCATCCATGCGAAAGACATGACCCAGCCAACGAGGTCGCTGAATTGTTATACGCTTAACTAAGCCAATGTCGTCGTAGAGCTCGTACAGTTCATGGTTCATTCGAATGCAATAGTCGTCGCCAACTCGAACAGGACCAAAGATTTTGCGAAGAACTTTCCTCTCGAACACCCCAAGAGCAGCTGCATCTGTTTGCGATACCACCCATGCCTCAGCGCCTTAGAACGCACAGGTATGATGAGCGTCTTGTAGAGTGTTAGCTTTGTCGATTGAGAGAGGGCTCTGGAACCCAATTGCTAACTTAGGCCGTAGTAGCACCTATTAGCAATTTTCATTTTCCGCTTTATCTCCAGGCTGACATTGTTGTTGCTGCTTACGGCGGTGCCAAGGTATGTTAACTACTTGACAACTTCAAAGTTATATTTGCCTGCTGTAACATGGGAGCCTAGACGCCGCACTTTCCTATTTGCAGACAGCATATACCTTATTTTGCCCTCGTTCACCGTCAAACCCACTTTGGCTGATTCCTTTTCGATAGCGACGAAAACAGCAGTTACATCTCTCTTGGTTCTGCCGATAATATCGATATCATCAGCATACGCAAGGACCTGGCCACCTTTGTAGAAAATGGTACCATTTCGTTGTACCCCTGCTTTTCGTAGGATCTCCTCCATGATGAAATTGAAGAGATCGCATGATAGCGGGTCGCCTTGTCTGAAACCTCGTTCGGTATTAAAGGTTTCGGAGAGGTAATTTACTACCTTGACGGAGCTGCATGTATTGCTCAACGTCATCCTGCAGAGCCTTATCAACTTTGCAGGTATACCGAACTCAGACATTGTTGCGCACAGGCAATCCCGAATAGGGCTATCAAACGCAGCTTTGCAATCAACAAAGCGATGATGGGTGTCAATTTGATTTTCGTGGGTTTTCTCCAGGATTTAGCGTAGTGTAAAAATCTGGTCTATGGTGGACTTGCCAGGACAAAAGCCACACTGATAAGGTGCAATCAGTGTTTTGGTATGGGGCTTCAATCTTTTACACAACACGCTCCAAAGAACCTTGTATGCGATTGAAATAAGACTGATACCTCGGTAGTTGACGCAGATTGTCGGGTCTCCTTTCTTAAGCATAGGACAAAGCACACTAAGATTCCAATCGTCGGACATGCTTTCCGCTAGCCAAATTTGATGAGTTGATGCATGCACTTTATGAATTCACCGCCGCCAGTTTTAAACAATTCAGCACTCAGACCGTCTGCACATGCGGCTTTGTTGTTTTTGAGTCGATGGATAGCAACTTTAACCTTGTCATGGCTAGGTGGTCAAATTTCAAAATGAGCTTCATTTAAAAAGGTGACTTTTTTTGCAAAATCTTCTGTAAGTCGATCGCAGCTTTGTTGTTTTTGAGTCGATGGATAGCAACTTTAAACTCGTCATGGCTTGCTGGTGAAATTTCCACTCCAACATCTCCACTCCAACATCGTCGATTGGTGGTGTCTGCATTCTCCAAACCCTCCCTTACAGCCCTGTTTTATGGGTTTTTTTTGCCCCTTTGTGAAAAAAGGGACAAAAAGACCAATACACTGGGTTAAAATGTTGTACAAAAATGTTCCCCGTAGTTCTTTTACATTAATCTTTCAAACTCATCTTTAAGCTTAAATGTAAGGGTGACATGGTTTCCTAATAAGATTCACCATAAGAACTTGCAAGAAGGGGTAAAATTCGAACCCGCCTAAAATAAAACTCAGATGTAAACTTTCAAAACGCCGAAACACGCATATTTTTTTATTCTCTTGACCAGAATCCGTTGCCGGAACTTTGTTATTTTGGAAAATATTGAATTTGTTGAACAGTGTAATCTACAATCAAGATTCAAGAAACAGGCGCTTGTAAAAATTTTCCTTTTTACAAGTATTTCACTTGCATTGTACTTTTTGAAAAACATGCCCCTGAACCTTAGTGACTTATGCCCATTCTGAACAGCTAATTTCATGCTGTCACATGGAATTCCTTACATGGAATTGTTCACTCTCCCAGGTTTGTTATTGTATATAGAGAGGTGACAGCAGATCGGAAAAATTAATATGTATTGAAAAATATTTTTGTCAGATGTTATGTTGAACTCAAGCTACCGCGGTTTGTTGACTTGCACGCCACACACACGTCCACGGCCGCTACTAACCAACTAATAGTAATAAAAATTAACGCTTCATAGACCGAACACTTCTTTTGCTTAACACTCAAGAAGAACAAACATAAAAAAAAATTAAAATGATTAAATTCTTTAAATTAAATGAAAATTACAATTCAAAATTTAAAAAAACTCTGTTAATCATACCATTGGAAGTTCTGAGCTCAAATTTAAAAACGGCATTAAGAAGTCATTGCGATCCATAGGACTTTTGCAAATATTCACTAAGTTATTTCCATCAGCATTTGAAAAACATTCTCTTTCCGTCAGTTTGCATCCTTGAAAAAAGTAAAAAGTGAATTGTTATAAGTAAAATATATTAATGTCACAAAAAACATATAGAACATATAAAATTTTATAATATAAAGGGTCCGCCAAATAACTTTTTTTTTTAAAAAAACTACTGAATATTTTCTAAAATTTCTTTTTTTATTTGAATGAACAATCCTTCCGGTTTATAATGAAAAAAAATTTTATTCAAATGGCTGCCTCGGCTGGCCATGCAGTAGCCTACACGGTCGGTCCAATTTTTAAGCACATTATCGATTGTGTGCAGCTGTATTTCACCAATGGCTTCACGAATATTGTCCTTTAAAGCAACAATTGTCTCTGGCTTGTCGGCGTAACACTTTTCTTTGAGGGCACCCCACAAATAATAGTACAACGGTGTCTAATCACAGCTCTGAGAAGGCCAAACGACATCAGATCCGCGATCTTCAAAAACAGGGCGGAAAACATCGAGTGTAGCTTCGGCTGTGTGGCACGTAGCGCCATCCTGTGGAAACCAAATGTTGCCAATATCCTCCTCTTCAATTTTTGTGAACAAAAATTCGTTCAACATGGCCCGATAACGATGGTCATTGACTGCAACGGCCACTCCTTGCTTATTTTCAAAGAAAAATGGCCCAATTATGCCTCTGGACCAAAATCCGCACCAAACAGTGACTCGTTTTGGGTGCATCGGCTATTCAATGTATGCGTGCGGGTTTTCTGTGCCACAAATGCGACAAATTTGCTTGTTTACATACCCGCCAAGATCAAAATGAGCTTCATTTAAAAAGGTGATTTTTTTTGCAAAATCTTCTGTAAGTCGATCGCAGGCCCACTCAGCGAAGCGAAAACGCATTGGATGGTCAGTTGGCTTCAATTCCTGAACCAATTGGACTTTGTATGGCGTCATACCGAGGTCTTTATGCAAAATTCGTCTCAATGATGTCTCCGAAATGTTCAATTGTTGAGAACGACGGTGAACTGATGTTGATGCCGCTTCACGCACACTTTCTGCCACAGCAGCAATATTCTCGGGTGTACGAACTGTTTTTGGCTTTTCACGCTTTGGTTTATCGATGAGCATGCCAGTTTCTTTCACTTTTACGGAGCTTACGGTGCCTCTGTTCTTCCAAAATCCGTATGAAATTTCGCACACATTCTGCAACATTACCATGATTTTCAAAGTAATGTCGCAATATTTCCCAGCGTTGTTCAAACGTATACACAACCATTTTCGTTCAGCGGAAGGATAAAAGTAATTTTTTGTCAAATCAGACATGTGCTAAGTGTTACAATTCACGAAAAAAGCATTAGTTGAAAAACAACATTAGATGGCGGACCCTGTACATACATAAAAAAAAATTATTATAATAATATATAAGAAAAAAAAAAAATTAATAATAATGATAATATAAAAACAATATTAATAATGATAATGTAAAAAACATTATAATAATAATATAAAAAATTAAAATAATAATTTTAATAATAATAATAATAATAATAAAAAATAATAATAAGAATAACAAAAAGAATAATAATGAGAAAAATAATAAGAATAATAATAAGAATAAAAATAAGAATAATAATAATAATAATAATTAAAGCAATAATAAAAATAAAAATAATAATAATAATAATAATAATAATAATAATAATAACAATAAAAATATTAATAATAATAATAATAATAATAATAATAATAATAATAATAATAATAATAAAAATAAAAATAATAATAATAATAATTATAGTAAAAATTATTTTAATAATAATAATAATAATAATAATAATAATAATAATAATAATAATAATAATAATAATAATAATAATAATAATAATAATAATAAAAATAATAATAATAATAATAATAATAATAATAATAATACTAATAATAATAATAATAATAATAATAATAATAATAATAATAATAATAATAATAAAAATAATAATAATAATAATAATAATAATAATAATAATAATAATAATAATAATAATAATAATAATAATAATAATAATAATAATAATAATAATAATAATAATAATAATAATAATAATAATAATAATAATAATAATAATAATAATAATAATAATAATAATAAAAATAATAATAATAATAATAAAAATAATAATAATAATAATAATAATAATAATAATAATAATAATAATAATAATAATAATAATAATAATAATAATAATAATAATAATAATAATAATAATAATAATAATAATAATAATAATAATAATAATAATAATAATAATAATAATAATAATAATAATAATAATAATAATAATAATAATAATAATAATAATAATAATAATAATAATAATAATAATAATAATAATAATAATAATAATAATAATAATAATAATAATAATAATAATAATAATAATAATAATAATAATAATAATAATAATAATAATAATAATAATAATAATAATAATAATAATAATAATAATAATAATAATAATAATAATAATAATAATAATAATAATAATAATAATAATAATAATAATAATAATAATAATAATAATAATAATAATAATAATAATAATAATAATAATAATAATAATAATAATAATAATAATAATAATAATAATAATAATATAATAATAATAATAATAATAATAATAATAATAATAATAATAATAATAATAATAATAATAATAATAATAATAATAATAATAATAATAATAATAATAATAATAATAATAATAATAATAATAATAATAATAATAATAATAATAATAATAATAATAATAATAATAATAATAATAATAATAATAATAATAATAATAATAATAATAATAATAATAATAATAATAATAATAATAATAATAATAATAATAATAATAATAATAATAATAATAATAATAATAATAATAATAATAATAATAATAATAATAATAATAATAATAATAATAATAATAATAATAATAATAATAATAATAATAATAATAATAATAATAATAATAATAATAATAATAATAATAATAATAATAATAATAATAATAATAATAATAATAATAATAATAATAATAATAATAATAATAATAATAATAATAATAATAATAATAATAATAATAATAATAATAATAATAATAATAATAATAATAATAATAATAATAATAATAATAATAATAATAATAATAATAATAATAATAATAATAATAATAATAATAATAATAATAATAATAATAATAATAATAATAATAATAATAATAATAATAATAATAATAATAATAATAATAATAATAATAATAATAATAATAATAATAATAATAATAATAATAATAATAATAATAATAATAATAATAATAATAATAATAATAATAATAATAATAATAATAATAATAATAATAATAATAATAATAATAATAATAATAATAATAATAATAATAATAATAATAATAATAATAATAATAATAATAATAATAATAATAATAATAATAATAATAATAATAATAATAATAATAATAATAATAATAATAATAATAATAATAATAATAATAATAATAATAATAATAATAATAATAATAATAATAATAATAATAATAATAATAATAATAATAATAATAATAATAATAATAATAATAATAATAATAATAATAATAATAATAATAATAATAATAATAATAATAATAATAATAATAATAATAATAATAATAATAATAATAATAATAATAATAATAATAATAATAATAATAATAATAATAATAATAATAATAATAATAATAATAATAATAATAATAATAATAATAATAATAATAATAATAATAATAATAATAATAATAATAATAATAATAATAATAATAATAATAATAATAATAATAATAATAATAATAATAATAATAATAATAATAATAATAATAATAATAATAATAATAATAATAATAATAATAATAATAATAATAATAATAATAATAATAATAATAATAATAATAATAATAATAATAATAATAATAATAATAATAATAATAATAATAATAATAATAATAATAATAATAATAATAATAATAATAATAATAATAATAATAATAATAATAATAATAATAATAATAATAATAATAATAATAATAATAATAATAATAATAATAATAATAATAATAATAATAATAATAATAATAATAATAATAATAATAATAATAATAATAATAATAATAATAATAATAATAATAATAATAATAATAATAATAATAATAATAATAATAATAATAATAATAATAATAATAATAATAATAATAATAATAATAATAATAATAATAATAATAATAATAATAATAATAATAATAATAATAATAATAATAATAATAATAATAATAATAATAATAATAATAATAATAATAATAATAATAATAATAATAATAATAATAATAATAATAATAATAATAATAATAATAATAATAATAATAATAATAATAATAATAATAATAATAATAATAATAATAATAATAATAATAATAATAATAATAATAATAATAATAATAATAATAATAATAATAATAATAATAATAATAATAATAATAATAATAATAATAATAATAATAATAATAATAATAATAATAATAATAATAATAATAATAATAATAATAATAATAATAATAATAATAATAATAATAATAATAATAATAATAATAATAATAATAATAATAATAATAATAATAATAATAATAATAATAATAATAATAATAATAATAATAATAATAATAATAATAATAATAATAATAATAATAATAATAATAATAATAATAATAATAATAATAATAATAATAATAATAATAATAATAATAATAATAATAATAATAATAATAATAATAATAATAATAATAATAATAATAATAATAATAATAATAATAATAATAATAATAATAATAATAATAATAATAATAATAATAATAATAATAATAATAATAATAATAATAATAATAATAATAATAATAATAATAATAATAATAATAATAATAATAATAATAATAATAATAATAATAATAATAATAATAATAATAATAATAATAATAATAATAATAATAATAATAATAATAATAATAATAATAATAATAATAATAATAATAATAATAATAATAATAATAATAATAATAATAATAATAATAATAATAATAATAATAATAATAATAATAATAATAATAATAATAATAATAATAATAATAATAATAATAATAATAATAATAATAATAATAATAATAATAATAATAATAATAATAATAATAATAATAATAATAATAATAATAATAATAATAATAATAATAATAATAATAATAATAATAATAATAATAATAATAATAATAATAATAATAATAATAATAATAATAATAATAATAATAATAATAATAATAATAATAATAATAATAATAATAATAATAATAATAATAATAATAATAATAATAATAATAATAATAATAATAATAATAATAATAATAATAATAATAATAATAATAATAATAATAATAATAATAATAATAATAATAATAATAATAATAATAATAATAATAATAATAATAATAATAATAATAATAATAATAATAATAATAATAATAATAATAATAATAATAATAATAATAATAATAATAATAATAATAATAATAATAATAATAATAATAATAATAATAATAATAATAATAATAATAATAATAATAATAATAATAATAATAATAATAATAATAATAATAATAATAATAATAATAATAATAATAATAATAATAATAATAATAATAATAATAATAATAATAATAATAATAATAATAATAATAATAATAATAATAATAATAATAATAATAATAATAATAATAATAATAATAATAATAATAATAATAATAATAATAATAATAATAATAATAATAATAATAATAATAATAATGTTGAAAACTAACTTGGCAACCCTAATCCAACGTATATGTTTGATTCCTTTTTGTTCTTAGACTCTACCTTACTTTGTTTTCTCTCATTCTATTTATTCCAACAATAAACGTTGTTCAGTTAAGATCAAAGTTTGCTTTTTATTTCAACAGGTTATGGGCCCAGGCACAAAAAGCCTGCAATAAATAACTGTGATTTCCTTTTGTAGCTGGTGCAACGATTTTATTTGTTTTTATAAAGTTAAATTAATTAAACATGGCATCGTTGTACTCAATCGATAAGCTCGATGAGTCAAACTATGAGACCTGGTCAGTGCAGATGCGCAGCGTTTTGGTGCACGGAAGAATCTGGAAAGCGGTGAGTGAGCGAAAACCGGAAGGGGCAGATGAGCTTGTAGCTTGGACTTCAATGGACGAGAAGGCGTTGGCCACGATAGTTCTCAGCGTAAAACCTACCCAACTTCACTACATCAAGAGCTGCAAAACCTGAAGCATGGCAAAAGCTAACGGAGGTGTACAAGCCAAAAGGTCCCGTACAAAAAGTGGCACTGTACAAGCAATTGTTAAACAGGCGGATGCAAGAACACGAAAGCGTTGTGGAGTTCATCAATTATTTTACAGGAATATCGGAAAAGCTAGCAGAAGTTGGAATCACCCTGCAAGACGAATTGCTAAGTATAATTATTTTATCAAGTTTGCCTAAATCTTTCGAAAATTTTGTTATTGCCATGGAGACGCGAGATGATTTGCCAGCATACAGCGCATTGAAACTTAAACTTTTGGAAGAAGGAGAAAGACGAAAGCAGCAACAAACAACGTTAGACGATGGCGACACTCAGCAAGCATTCATCGCACGTTCGGCAAGCAGTCGTACAGACACACCTACAAACAAAAAGGAAAAGAAAAAATTTAACGGAAAATGTTTTGCATGTGGCAGGCGGGGACACTATGCGAACAGATGTAAAGAGAAGTCAAAGCATAGAGAGTCAGTAATGGGTATTATTGCTGTGGCAGACACTCATACAATCAACGAAGCGAGTTGGTACATCGACAGTGGTGCGACTTCACACATGTGTAATAAGAAGCACATGTTCGTGCAGTATGAAGAGTACCAAGAGAAAATTTGGCTAGCAGCGAATGCGTCGATAATGGCGATAGGTAAAGGTGAAGTGGTGCTGCATACGAGGGAGGGAGACGTTCGATTGAGAAACGTATTATACTCTCCAGAGTTGAAAGCGAACTTCATTTCTATCAGCAAAGCAGCCGAAAACGGTATGACAGTTAAATTCAACAGCGAGAATGCTTGGATAAGAAATAATAAAGGACATGTTATTCTAAAAGCAACAAAGAAGCATAATTTGTTTGTGGTCGAAGTAAAAACAGAAAGTTTGTATGCGGTGAGTAACAATGAAATTTGGCACTGTAGGTATGGTCACCTTAATTACCAGAGTTTGCATGAGTTGGATCGCAATGCCATGGTACGTGGTATGAAGTTGGAGAAGAAAGATGATCAGACATGTTGCAATACTTGCATGATAGGCAAGATACATGTATTGCCGTTTCCTCAATTGTCAGAACGCAGATCAGAAGACTTATTGGATTTAATTCATACTGATGTTTGTGGCCCTGTCAATATAAAGTCGATTGGTGGTGCTCGATATTTCCTTACTTTTATTGATAATAAATCAAGATTCACATTTATTTATATTTTAAAGGCGAAAGATGAGGTGCTGGATAAGTTTAAAACCTTCAAGATTTACGCTGAACGAGAAACTGGAAATAAAATAAAAGCGATACGGAGTGATAATGGCAGAGAATATGTTAATACAGAATTTGATACATATTTAAAGCAACACGGTATACGACGTGAGTTGACAGTGCCACACACACCGCAACAGAATGGTGTGGTAGAGCGTGCAAATAGGACATTAATTGAAATGGCACGGTGCATGCTGCTACACGCAGGCCTACATCAAAATTTGTGGGCAGAAGCAATTTCAACTGCAGCATACATAAGAAACAGATGTCCAACGAAAGTGCTTGCAAATAAAACCCCATATGAAATCTGGTACAACAGAAAACCATCAGTTAGTCATTTGAAAACCTTTGGTGCAATTGCAGTAGCTTTAAATAAAACGCATAACGCTAAATTTCAAGCTAAAGGCAAGCAATATATTATGGTTGGATATTCGATGGAGTCTAAAGCCTATCGCTTATATGATAGGGAGACTCACAAGGTTGTTGTAAAGAGGGATGTTCTATTCAATGAACATTTTGCAAGCAGCGAAAATGTGCAAAGTAGTGAGAATGTCAATTTAAGGCAATTTTTCATTGATGACGCAGACCAGAAACAACAGGATGAGTTTCCAGGTATTTCGGCCAAAGAAGAACCAGCGAGCGACGATGCTCCATATACAACAGCTGATGAAGAGAGTTCGTCTGATAGTGATCTAAGTAACGATGTTCACAACCAGGAGGAGAAATGTCAAGATAACAATCCATCAGAAGCGCTAAGAACTGGCCCGGGAAGACCCAAGATCATCCGCAAAGGTACGCGTGGACGTCCGATGAAACAATACAACATGGTTAATAACATTATAGCTGAAAACATACCTCAAAATATCAATGAAGCTCTTGCGAGCGAAAAAAACGACCAATGGAAGGAAGCAATGGATGCTGAGTTCTCCGCATTGCAGCAAAATAAAACCTGGAAGTTAGTTGATCTACCACCAGACAAGAAAGCAATCAAAAGTAAATGGGTTTTTGCAGTTAAACGCAATAAACATGGCCAAATTGAGCGCTATAAAGCACGGTTGGTAGCAAAAGGTTGTGAGCAGCGCTTTGGGATTGACTACACAGAAACATATTCTCCAGTTGTACGTTATGCCACAATAAGAATGCTCTTAGCAATAGCTGTGGAAGAGAAAATGCATCTTCATCAAATGGATATAAGCACAGCGTACTTAAATAGCGAGTTGGACGATGACATATATATGCAACAACCAGAATATTTCATCGATGAGAAGCATCCAAAGATGGTCTTGAAATTGCAGAAGGCAATTTATGGATTGAAGCAGTCGGGAAGGCAATGGAACTTCAAACTAGATGGAGTGCTTAAGCATATTGGATTTGTAGCATGCAAGAATGAACCGTGTTTGTATCAAATGAATGCAGGAAATATATTCGTAATAATAGCGATTTACGTGGACGACATTATTATTGCTTGCAAAGATAAATTTGAATTGATGAGAGTAAAAAGATACATTGGAGAAAAGTTCGAGTTGGTTGACAAAGGTGTGTTGCAACATTTTCTTGGATTTGAAATCGAACGTGAGGGTGAACTTGGTACAATATCATTAAGTCAAAAGCAATATATCAGAGACATACTTAAACAATACGGAATGGACACTTGCAGGACTACATCAGTACCTCTGGAACCTGGTTATCAAGTGGCATGTAATGATCAGTGTCGTAGAGCAAATATAACAAGTTATCAGTCTTTAGTTGGGGCTCTCATGCATCTTGGCTTAACTACAAGACCTGATATAATGCATTCTGTTTCTAAGCTTGCGCAGAAAAACAAAGATCCACATGTTGAACATATGACAGCAGCAAAGCATATTCTTCGATACCTAGCAGGTAGTATTAATCTAAAAATTTCTTATCGCGCAGGTGACAAGCATGTAGAAGGTTACGTAGACGCTGATTGGGGAAGTGAAGCACTGGACCGGAAGTCTTATACTGGCTTTGTCTTCTTTATTGGAAAATCTGCAATTTCGTGGGAATCAAAGAAACAAAACACGATTGCGTTAAGCAGCACCGAAGCTGAATATATGGCGGCGTCGAATGCGGCTAAAGAGGCAATTTATTTACGGCGCTTACTTCAAGAAATCAACTTTTGGGGTGATGATCCAATTGTTCTTAATGTGGACAACCAAGGTGCACAAAAGCTGGCAACTAATCCAGTATATCATAATAGAACAAAACACATCGATATACGTTACCATCACATACGAGAAGTGGTCAGGAAAGGCGAAATCCAGTTGAAATATTGTCCTACTAATGAGATGACTGCAGACATATTTACAAAGAATTTGTCGAAATTAAAACACTTGAAATTTGTTAATAAGTTAAATATGTCTTAATCTAATAACTGAATATTTTTGATTTTTTTATAAATTTTAAAATTATGAATTGAATTTAATATGAAAAAGATACATTTACGTTGAGGAGGAGTGTTGAAAACTAACTTGGCAACCCTAATCCAACGTATATGTTTGATTCCTTTTTGTTCTTAGACTCTACCTTACTTTGTTTTCTCTCATTCTATTTATTCCAACAATAAACGTTGTTCAGTTAAGATCAAAGTTTGCTTTTTATTTCAACAAATAATAATAATAATAATAATAATAATAATAATAATAATAATAATAATAATTATAATAATAATAATAATAATAATAATAATAATAATAATAATACTAATAATAATAATAATAATAATAATAATAATACTAATAATAATAATAATAATAATAATAATAATAATAATAATAATAATAATAATAATAATAATAATAATAATAATAATAATAATAATAATAATAATAATAATAATAATAATAATAATAATAATAATAATAATAATAATAATAATAATAATAATAATAATAATAATAATAATAATAATAATAATAATAATAATAATAATAATAATAATAATAATAATAATAATAATAATAATAATAATAATAATAATAATAATAATAATAATAATAATAATAATAATAATAATAATAATAATAATAATAATAATAATAATAATAATAATAATAATAATAATAATAATAATAATAATAATAATAATAATAATAATAATAATAATAATAATAATAATAATAATAATAATAATAATAATAATAATAATAATAATAATAATAATAATAATAATAATAATAATAATAATAATAATAATAATAATAATAATAATAATAATAATAATAATAATAATAATAATAATAATAATAATAATAATAATAATAATAATAATAATAATAATAATAATAATAATAATAATAATAATAATAATAATAATAATAATAATAATAATAATAATAATAATAATAATAATAATAATAATAATAATAATAATAATAATAATAATAATAATAATAATAATAATAATAATAATAATAATAATAATAATAATAATAATAATAATAATAATAATAATAATAATAATAATAATAATAATAATAATAATAATAATAATAATAATAATAATAATAATAATAATAATAATAATAATAATAATAATAATAATAATAATAATAATAATAATAATAATAATAATAATAATAATAATAATAATAATAATAATAATAATAATAATAATAATAATAATAATAATAATAATAATAATAATAATAATAATAATAATAATAATAATAATAATAATAATAATAATAATAATAATAATAATAATAATAATAATAATAATAATAATAATAATAATAATAATAATAATAATAATAATAATAATAATAATAATAATAATAATAATAATAATAATAATAATAATAATAATAATAATAATAATAATAATAAATAATAATAATAATAAAAATAATAATAATAATAATAATAATAATAATAATAATAATAATAATAATAATAATAATAATAATAATAATAATAATAATAATAATAATAATAATAATAATAATAATAATAATAATAATAATAATAATAATAATAATAATAATAATAATAATAATAATAATAATAATAATAATAATAATAATAATAATAATAATAATAATAATAATAATAATAATAATAATAATAATAATAATAATAATAATAATAATAATAATAATAATAATAATAATAATAATAATAATAATAATAATAATAATAATAATAATAATAATAATAATAATAATAATAATAATAATAATAATAATAATAATAATAATAATAATAATAATAATAATAATAATAATAATAATAATAATAATAATAATAATAATAATAATAATAATAATAATAATAATAATAATAATAATAATAATAATAATAATAATAATAATAATAATAATAATAATAATAATAATAATAATAATAATAATAATAATAATAATAATAATAATAATAATAATAATAATAA